>JASPKZ010000047.1:1265000-1825000 GCA_030220185.1 Diploptera punctata
ATGGATGCTAAACATGCACTCTTTATTTTAAGTGAGGAGAAATGATTACGAGTATTGGGAATAAACATCTTAGGAACATTTTTGAACAAAAGTGAGATGAATAGATTGGTGAATGGAGAATATTTAATAACGGTAAGCTAAATGATCTTTATAGGAAACCACATGTAATAAGTAGAGATTGGATTCTTACGTAATTAAACATTCTATTCCTTAGACATACGGGAACAGAAAATATTTACGAATTGAAGTATGGACATTGCTGTACTCAGGTTTCATTTGACATATTTTAGATAATATTACATATTTCATACAATAATACATAAAAGTAAATATGTTTCTATTTTTTAGCTCAATTATCTTTTCATTTTCTTTCTACTTTATCTACATCTATCTTCGTACACATATTTTTCTTTTTGTGCGAAGCTTAAAATATCAAACTATGGTTAACAATTTGATAAATACATACTCTTGAATCAATACTAGTAAAATTCATATCAAATTCTTTTGAGGTGAAGTCATATGATGAAAGTTAAAAATTAAATTGTACCTGTTGGTACAATAAATATATTTGAAGACCTCGAAATTATAAAGGAAACAAACAGCACCTCACTTCTTAATGAGAACGCACCCCAGTCAAACCCATTATACGAGATGTCAAAAACAAGTCAGTTGCTGCTACAAACAGTTGGAGTATACATCACCGTACACAACAACAACAACGAGTAGCGGAACCTCAACCTGCAGAAGATGGAAGATAACTTCCGAAAGTGCTCCAGTTAATTTTATATACAATGTGTTAACAACAGGTACAATTTAATTTTTAACTTTCATCACATACTCTAACAAGGCAACTTGAGCAAAACATTACACGGTGATTTTGTGAGTAAAATTACCTAATATTCATGTAAAAATATAAATGTCCTCAACTCGTGTCCAACTCAGGGTCGGATCGAGGAACGAGATGAGATGAAGCCCCTATATTTATAGATATCTGTGAACTACAAGGATGCGTCACAGGGGCGGATGAATGAAATGAAACGGATGAGTATGGAAAAATGGTGGAATGAAATTTGAAGCAGGCGAAAACGGGAGAAACCTGCCCATGCTCCATTTCGTCCACCACGAAACCCACATGGAGTGTCCAAGACTCGATCTCGGGACCCCAGCGGTGAGAGGCGAGCGTCTAACCGCTTGCGCCACGAAGCCGCTTAACATCCATGTATAATTCTTAATTACATATTTATTTAATATTAGATATGTAATTACACATTTTACTATAATTAGCTACATGTTTATATAGGGCAATTTGATACTACATAAAAATCCGGGATCTAATAATAACAGTTACGTTTAATAGACTGCGACATTCAAGATATGCAGCACGACTGGGGAATGAGAGAGAGTACATGAAAACTCATTTTAAGAAAACCAGAGGGAAAGTGTCGAATAGATAGGCCAAGAATGATGTGAGCTCTTAACATTAATCATGATTTTAGGGAGGTAAATTATACAGGGGATGATTGTAAAACATTAGCTCAGGATAGGATGGTGTATGGAGATTTTATATCCTTGTAGCCAAGAAACCTACGAATTCCACTTTCTCAGTGAGTTATTTATATATCCGATTGAGGGTCTTTCCACTTTTCAGCGGTTGCCCTTTTACCAGCCGGCTGCTGGCCCTTCACATCCACATGTGTCAATCACAGAGGTAGATGATCAACAGCCAGTGTAGGGGTGACATGTGGTTAGAATGTCGAGTCCCCCAGCCGTTATAGCTGGTTCCTCAACCTGGAGCCGCTACTTATTGTAGCTACCCAATTGCCTCACGATGCTGGGTGGGCACCGGTCCCATACTGGCCGAAATACCATGAGAAAATTTCTTCCCCCATGGAGACTCGAACCAGCGCAAGTCCCGTAGCTCTGCGCCAAGGCTTCCTACCTTAACCGCTCAGCTACGGCGCGGGACTTATTTATATATCAGTAGCCTAATATAATGTAAGTATTGGCGATATCGTAAGAAATTCGTAGAAGAAGCTAAATAAATTTATCAGTATCAATTATACTAATTTTGCGAATAAGATCTTCGCTGATCAAATTATTATTGGAAAAACTGAAAATGAAATTCAAGAAGTTAAGCCAGGTTGCTGCTCAATATGAAATAATCCATCCACCCATAGTAATTCTGCCCGAAGGCAGGTCTTTCACTGCAATCATAGCATTTTCATGCTATGCTTTGCAGCTTTACTAGGGAATTATAGGTGTAGTAGCTTCCCGTTGCTTTCCACACCGATGAAGGATGATGATAAGATGAATATGAAAGATGATGATTGCGATGGCCAATGATTTCGGGGACCGTTTGGGCCTTAAAGTTTTCCTGACATTTGTCCTACAGGTGAGGAAAAACCCCGATAAAAACCTCACCCAGAAAAACTGTCCCGAGCGGGGATTGAACCCGGGCCCGCTGCGTGACAAGGCAGCACGCTACCTCGAGACCACAGCGGTGGACTATGGAATAATAATCTTAAAAAAACTAAAACTAAAGTGACGGCATTTTAAGGACATATATATTCGTGAATTATGAAAATAAAAAATAATAATAATAGTAGTAGTAATAATAATAATTTTATTTTATGTGGCAGGTAGAAGGGAAAGTGGAAGAAGCTTTAATTATGTCATTTTCCCGATGTACGTCTAGCATTATTAATGGTAAGGGGGGGATGAGTAAACAAACAATAGGTCACTGGGACCACACAAGGTGGTTTCACTTTGCCGACACAGGGAGGAAGTTGTTAGAAGCACTGATCCCTGATGACAGACCGCAAACCGCAGCTCGCTTAAATAAATCACATAATAACGTTCTGCCAACTTCATCTACAGAAATACATTTTTTGTACTTTGTATATTGTACTGCCCATCATTCAAGTGCCTAGGAACAATAATTACAAACAGGAATGAGGCTAAATTCTGGAAATACATGCTATTACGCTTTGCAGGGACTCTTGTTATCCCAATTTCCGTCATAAAAAGATAAAATCAAATTATAAAACTGTTGTTCATTTGGTTATATTAAATGAATGCGAAATATGAAGTCTTAATTTAAGGGAGGAGAAAATATTACAAGTATTTGAGAATAAAGTTCTTAGGAAAAGTTAAAAAAAAGGAAGAAACAAAGATGAACACACAGGTGAATGGAGATTATTGTAAACCAGTCGGCCGCGGTACACCTGTGTTTATGCCCCTTGCCTCTGGTCCCGAGGGTCACGGGTTCAAATCCGGTTGGGATCGATGTATTTCGTAGGCTGGAAAAATCCAAGGAGCAAGTCCTCCGGGAGGGACTTTAAACCGTGTGTCCCGAGTCTGAAGATTTTCAGGCTCGTAAGATATCCTTACTCGAGATGGTGCGTCAGGCGTGGTCGGCCGGCACCCTTGTCATTCACAGACCTCTACATGGGGAGCTTCACCTCATCTCATGCCTCGACCCGATCCCGAGTTGGACACGAGTTGAAGATGTTATAGGCCTATAGAATATTATAAAATATCCTTAAGCCAGAATAAAAAGGCATCTAAGAAAAATTTACCAAATTTTCCCATCTTAGTACTAGCTTGGTTTTAGGATGTCATATGAAGCGGAACACTGACTCCGGGCCACTCACTCAATGACATCTATCCGAAAATAAGTGTAAATTAGTACTGTTGAATTTCTCCTAATACGTAGAGAGAGGCTGTGTATCATTGAGAGAAAGCAAAGGCTAACAAAAATAAGTGAATATACCCTTGTTTTCGCTATCTTTATGACGATATATGCCCCACATGGAAACTAACCTAATTCCTCAGAAAATTTGTAACATAGTATTAAAGAATTTTATATTATCATATAATACAATTGTTGATTTGACATTTGCTTGTTATCGCAATGGATATACTGTCTATCCTCTTTTTCATCATGGCGCAACAGGGCTTGTTATCGCAATGGATATACTGTCTATCCTCTTTTTCATCATGGCGCGACAGGGCTACAAAGTCCTTGGCCTCTCAGCCGGCTCCTAGCCTCACACTTATGAGTGTTAATCTCACAGATAGACAATTTATAGAATCATTAAGAATTTTGCAAAAAATTTAGTTACTAATTTTAATGTGTAATTTTGTATTCTAGATGGAAAAGAAAAAAAGGGAAGTCCTAAACAAGATTAGATGGATGGCGTGAGAAGAAGTATGAGTGAGCGGGGACTTACTGATGAAAAGGTTCAGGACCGCTACAAATGGAGAAGGAGAATTTCGCGATGGTGATGGTCTGTGCTAGAAGAGCGAAGTGTGGAATGGGTTATAATTGAAAAACATTAACATTTTTGTCAGTTGAAAGGTATTATTTGAGAAGACGCAAAGGAGTATGAAGTTTGTAAAGAATCTGGAATGAAGAAATTACCAGACAGTCCACCGTTTGGTCTCGAGGTATCGTGCTGCCTTGTCACGCAGCGCGCTCAGGTTCGATCCCGGTCGGGAGAGTTTTCTAGGTGAGGATTTATCGGGATTTTTCCTCACCTGTAAGAGAAATGTCAGGAAACTTTAAGGCCCAAACGGTCCCCGAACATCATATGGCCATCGCTATCATCATCGTTCATATTCATCTTAGATTAAGCTTAGGATTGAGGACTCTCTTGGCGCAACACTATCATCATCACCACCCATAATATCATCGGGACAACGTAACTCCGCCATCTAGGCACCCCAACCTCAGGAGTGGGTTACAATTACGCCAATGCCAGGAGAGAACATCATAAATGTAAAAAAAGAAGGATAACCTGGGCATTAAAAAAAAGAAAATTACCAGACAGATGAAAGCCGAGGAGAAAGTGATATATAGAATAAAAAAAAGAGTTTAAATTGTTTTAACTCTTAATGAGAATGCAACAAGAACGATGGCTTAAACAATCTTTCATTCCACATCTGCCAAAAATGGTATTTGGAGAATGCATCAAAAGGTTAAATACATTATTTATTCAAAGGGACTTTAAGAAGATGCCCTTGATTGTGAAATCTGGAGATTGGAAATGGGAAGGCGGCTTCAGCTGCAAAAACGGTGTCTTCAAACTTTTTTGCTAGCTAATTTATAGGTTATATGGTAGAGGACACCATACTGAACATTTTGATATAAGGAACCTATAGCCAAAAATGCATACATTTTAAATTTATTTTTAAAAAACTACTCTTCATAGCAAGGAACCAAATGTCAGAAATTCATAGTTTTGTGTAACTTTTATTTTCATGAGACACAAGTTCATGATAACGATATCTGATGGCGCTAACTAGCTAGTATGGCAACGAAACAACTGTCTGGTGCTTGTTATCAGCGAGAGGACATGACTGCAACTGGATGGGACGCCTTCTCACTTCGATGGTGAGGTCCATAATCACCTTGATCACACATTCCCAAATTGTTGGATTGGAAGGGGAGATTCTGTCCCAGGGTACTTGAAGCCGTTGACATGCGAAATCCTAGTAGATAGTGACGAGGAACTACTTGGTAGAGCCCTAGCTGCCAGTCTCGTTGTACAACAGACTCCAGGCATACATATTTGATAAACATTACAATAAAACTTTCTGTGCCGGTGTCATGTCTGCACTGAGACCGTGGTCGCAACTTTGAACAACTAACCACTGCAGTGATCTGTAATATGTTGATTTTTTATGTTGTGATATTGTCTTGCTATGGAATATATGCTATTCTTTTGCAAAAAAAATCAATTCTATGATATGCAGGTTTGTTTTTAATCCTTAAATTCTTAATATATCCTTTTGGATGCATCGGTAGGTTCAATTAATTGAATATTTTAAATAAACCAGAAGAAAACGAACAAAAAGTAACCACTTAAATATATGTGTCTAATTATACAATATACCTAATAATAAGAGTTACACAAGATTCCGTTTGCACTACGGTCCGCCACATTCAAATAACTAACAGAAGAAATTTGTGTTTTGCCAATTTAAGGGTTAACAAAAAATGAACTATACATTTTCGGCTATAGGTTCCTTAGTCTATATCAAAATGTTCAGTTTTGTCATCTGTCAAATATCCAATTTTCACTCAAAAGGTTGAAGAAACCATGTCTAAATAAATAAGTACACAAATATATATATATATATATATATATATTATGAAAAGAAAAAAGAATATTTGAGTCGGGATTTGAACTCGAGTCTCTAAAGTCTGTACCTTTAGCGCTCTAACCAACTGAGCTACCCAAGAATTCCAATACAAGCATACAATTTTCTTATACATGTAGTATTCTCAATTCACACCAGAGGTAGCGGAAATTTATTCCAACAGCCATCTCGCGGCTAACATAACAGTTAAGCAAATTTTTAAAGAGAATATTTACTTTATAGCAGTAACGCTTTTATATGTAGATATTATAAATTTATTTTTGACATTTGGCAATGAAGGCAAATATGATATGAAAAGAAAAAAAATGCTTGAGTCGGGATTTGAACTCGAGTCTCTAAAGTCTGTACCTTTAGCGCTCTAACCAACTGAGCTAACCAAGAATTCCAATACAAGCATACAATTTTCTTATACATGTAGTATTCACAATTCACACAAGAGGTAGCGGAAATTTATTCCAACTGCCATCTCGCGGCTAACATAACAGTTAAGCAAATTTTTAAAGAGAATATTTACTTTATAGCAGTAACGCTTTTATATGTAGATATTATAAATTTATTTTTGACATTTGGCAATGAAGGCAAATATGATATGAAAAGAAAAAAATGCTTGAGTCGGGATTTGAACTCGAGTCTCTAAAGTCTGTACCTTTAGCGCTCTAACCAACTGAGCTACCCAAGAATTCCAATACAAGCATACAATTTTCTTATACATGTAGTATTCTCAATTCACACAAGAGGTAGCGGAAATTTATTCCAACTGCCATCTCGCGGCTAACATAACAGTTAAGCAAATTTTTAAAGAGAATATTTACTTTATAGCAGTAACGCTTTTATATGTAGATATTATAAATTTATTTTTGACATTTGGCAATGAAGGCAAATATGATATGAAAAGAAAAAAGAATGGTTGAGTCGGGATTTGAACTCGAGTCTCTAAAGTCTGTACCTTTAGCGCTCTAACCAACTGAGCTACCCAAGAATTCCAATATATATATATATATATATCCATCCATAGTAATTCTGCCCGAAGGCAGGTCCTTCACTGCAATCATAGCATTTTCTTGCTATGTTTGCAGATTTACTAAGGAATTGTAGGTGTGGTAGCTTCCCGTTGCTTTCCACACCCGGTGAAGGATGATTATAATGATAAGGATGATGATGATGGCCATATGATTTCGGGGACCGTTTGGGCCTTAAAGTTTTCCTAACATTTGTCTTACAGGTGAGGAAAAACCCCGATAAAAACCTACCCACCCAGAAAAACTGTCCCAACCGGGGATCGACCCGGGCCCGCTGCGTGAGAAGGCAGCACGCTACCTCGAGACCACAGCGGTGGACATATATATATATATATATATATATATATATATATTATATAATTTGTTTAATTTATTTACTTAGACCTCCCGAAATCTA
Source organism: Diploptera punctata (assembly GCA_030220185.1). NCBI lineage: Eukaryota > Metazoa > Arthropoda > Insecta > Blattodea > Blaberidae > Diploptera > Diploptera punctata. Next base: position 1,272,582 of record JASPKZ010000047.1, read on the forward strand.
TACCTATGTTATCACAATGAGTGAGACGGTCGCGTGCTGAGCACGGCGAATATTTGGTAGCGGTTTCTATGCTGCTCACTATACTATATATATATATATATATATATATATAATATATATATATATATATATATATCGGCTAATGACGTCAGTGTTAGATACAGCACATTAGACACAAACTATATATATATATATATATATATATATATATATATATATATATATATAATGGTCAATTTCTGTTCTACTAAGTCGGTTCGATGAAAATTTGTCAATTTTTTCAGAAATATTTTCATGAGAACACCTCTGTATTTTGTTCATATGTTACGTTATTTTTGGAGTCGACCAACAGAGGTGGAGTGATGTCTAATTCATAATGAATTGTTGGATCTACTATCAATTCACTTTAACTGTTGGGTTTGTAAGCTAGTATATCATCCCGCCAAGTACAGGATTCAAAGTATAATTCCGTGTTATATAATATCATTACATAATGTTATATATTATTTTTCGGGGAAAACACATAAAAGAGCGGACCGAGTGGGTGATGTCAGGTTCCGCGCCACGGGGAATTATTTATACGAGCGCTACCTGCTCCACCACCCACACACCCGCATGCCTCATTACAGCAAAAACCGCCTATCTCTCAAAATAATCACAAATTAATCAATTGACTACATAACAAAGAATTAACTATCTTGAAAAACAACATAAAATTATTTAACTAACTAAACTAACTCACTGGCACTATCGAACCCATAGATTCATGGCCGCGCGGACATACATCCGTATCCTGAGCTAAGATATTCCAATAATTCCCTGTAAGATATAATCTACTTCCCGAAAAATCATAGTTAATGTTATTCTCCCACCTCATTCTTGGTCTACCAACTGGGCGTTTTCCCCTCTGGTTTTCCTACAAGAAGCTTCCATGCACCTCTTTCATTCCCCATTCGTGTCACATGTCCTGCCCATCACAGTCTACAATACTTAACTGTTATTATATCTGACTTCCTATAAAGACCATGTAGTTCATTGTTATGTAGTTTTCTGCATTCACGTGTGTGTTCATCTCACTTTGGTCCAAATATTTTCGTAAGAAATATTTTAATTAAATTTCATCAAGGAATCTTTGAAAATGTCATCGAAATAGTTTTAACAGTAAGGATAATTTTGAAGAATTACATAGGAAAAAGTAAAAAGAAGGAAGAACGATCACCAGAAAGAAATTGAACACAGGTTCAACTCTGCAAACCATCATAATTTGCAATACCACCATGACTCGTGTCTACCCAACTTCTCTAAAAAAGTTAAACTGAAAATGTATAAAACTATTAATCACCCAGTTACATTAAGTGGATGCTAACCATGGACTATTACTTAGGGAAGTAGCAAAGATTAGGAGCATTTGAGAATAAAGTTCTTAGGAAATATTTTTACCAAAGAAAGACGAATATACATGCGATGGAGAACACTGCATACAAGTCAGCTACATGACTTTTATAAGAAACCAAATGTCTTCTTCTTCTTCTACTACAAGGTTTAGGCTATGCAGCCTGTTCCGGCGAAGTTAAAAGTGGAGTCCATCTTCTACGTGGTCGGCCAACATCTCTTGTTCCTCTGGGAATATACAGGAAGGTTCTTTTTGGTATTCTTTCGTTGTTCATTCTCATTAAGTGTTCTGTCCATTTCTTATTATTTTCGCTGATTTTATCTTCAATTTTATATATATTTAATTCTTCTCGTATAGTTTCATTCCTTATTCTATCCGCTCTAGTGCATCCTCTGACTAGAAACCAAATGTAATAAGAATATTTAAAACTCGTAGACTTCGTTGAGTAGGCACGTGGCAAGAGTGAGAAATGAAAGAGGGGCATGGAAACTTCTTGAAGCATAACCAGAGGGATGTTAGGTAAGATCAAGAAAGAGATGGAAGAATAATACTAGCCATCGTTTGAAGCAGTTGAGTTATAGGCCTACAGGGAATGATTAAAACTTTAGCTCGAGGAGAGCTTTTCGTACATCCCTACGATGGGCTGGTATTTTCCAGTAGCCTACTTTCTTGTATAATTCACCACCTTCCAATCACGGTCTGATATCTTTCTCCCTCTCATCTCGATCTACCTATTGGAAGCTTTCCCACTGGTTTTCCTAGCACTTCGTGCCCTTGTTCCATTCCCCATTTTTATCACACCCTGCCTCCGTAGTCTATGTGACTGAACAATATTAATACATCTATATATATGACCTACCGTACATCCCGACGTGCAACAAGGGTATTCCATGCAGGGATTACTTAACCAAACTAATTTGGTCACGCTTATTTCCTTACAGATATCAGTGAATGATAAGTGGTTATATCAACGGTCAGCAAATGGCGGACCGCGGAAGGTCAAAGATCCGGACCGCGGAAAGTAAAAAACTGGTCGCTAAAAATGACCCTCATACTCAACTCACAAAAATATTAAAAATTAGTGAACCAAAATATATACAAAGAAAATGTCCAATTAGGTTAATACAAACAATATGTATTTAAATAGTTATATTCTTTCAACATTTCAAAGCATGGGAACAATTTTTTTACACATTGTAGTTGCTAAGCTGTGCAGCGCTGGAGAGCGGGAGCGGAAGGGAGAAGCTAACCGGCCGGCACGGCATATTATGTTATGTCGATCCACATAAAAGTTCTGTATACCCGGGTGCAACACAAGCATTCCATTTAATGAAATTAGAAATTTTATAAATCGATCTCCGACTTTAGCAACATCTGAAGCTTCTTTTAATCTTAGCAATCATATTCATTTAAACACCTTGAAGACATTCTTCGCATAAGTTGCTCCCCACGTGAAACTAACTTTAAAAAACTGGCTCATGACCGCAAATTTATTTTTTTCCCCATTGATTTTTAATACGCATATACCTATCCATTGTATTTCATGTAATTTTTTGCACTATGTAACTAATATTGTATACTTACTGTTATTGTTGATGTGCATCGTAATTTGACATTCCCGCATACAATCTTGGTTGCTATGAAAACAAAATAAATCTTAATACATTAAAAATGACCAGAAGCACTAGTGCGGTAAATAAAAACATTTATTTTGAAATATTGATAGTGATACTGCAATTTTTTATTAATTTCGGTATTATTTCATCACATCCAGCTTTCCACGCCTCTTCTATTTTATCATGACTTCACATATCGTGTAAAACTTTCTCTATAATCAGAAATAAATCCCAAACCAAATTGATTTTCAGTTTCAACAAATATAAGACGGCGACATGACCTACAATACTTGCTTACTCCATAGCAACACATATAGCCGATTCACATTCTGAAATCTAACATTTATCTTCAATTATATTTATTAATATTTTACCTAATATCCTGTTGCTAAAATAAATACACATAGTGCAAGAAATAGTATTGCAATACTCATGTGATAAACACACAACGGAATCTTGCGCAAGCGCCTCGTTTTTTTTTAAAACTTTTCCTCGATCCGTATCGAGTGTTTACCACACTAGTATCGCAATATACTATTGAGAGTGAAAATGAAAATAAAAAATTAGGACCTCGATAAAATTTTTCTGAAGTATCCGGACGCTACCTAAAATTACTTGCCGACCCCTGCTCTAGACCATCCCGGCCGACAAAGTGAGCTGACATATTATTTACAAAATGTCATCATCATCATCATCATCGTCTGCATTCATGGATTAGGTCTGTTGACCCGTTCCGACTTCAGCCCATCTCTTTCTAGGTCTGCCCACATCTCGGGTGCCTTTAGGTTTGTATTTTGTTATTTGTTTTGGATATCTATCTTCATTCATTCTGTCTATGTGTTGCTTCCTTTTTTGTCTATATGTATCTATTTTATCAGTTATTGCAAATATTTCAAGTTCCTGTCTTATTTCTGTGTTCTTGATTCTGTCTTCCTTAGTGCACCCTTTAACAGATCTCAAAAATTTCATTTCTGCCGCCGTTATCCTACTTAGATCTTGTTTTTTTTATGTATCCAGGCTTCTGAACCATAGAGCAGTACCGGTACTGCCAACATTTTATAAAATTTCAATTGGGTCTCTCTTGTTGTTTTGTTATTTAGTGATCGTTTTATCGTACCACATATTCCCTGGAATTTTGCTATTTTATTATTTATATCATTATCATAATTAAATGAAATGTCACATCCTAGATAATTGAGATGGTTCACCTGTTCTATGATTTTGTTTCCTATTACTATTTTGGATCTGATTTGATTTTTCCCTTGGAATGCCATTACCTTAGTTTTTTCTATGGATATTTTGAGATTATATTGTTCACATATATTATGTAATTTAAAAATATTCCTTTGAAGTTCGTCTTCTGTATTTGCTATTATTACCTGGTCATCAGCGTATAATAATGTTTTCAAGTAGTGTGTTTTATCTAATTTTATTCCTTTATTTGTTTCTTCGTTCCATTTTTTTATTATATCATTGATGTATAGGTTAAATAAAACTGGAGAGATACTGCATCCTTGTTTAACTCCTTGATTAGTATGAATTTTATTTTTACTTACTTCATTTCTAGTTTTTATAACAAAATTTGTGTTCCAGTACAAACTCTTTATAGCTGCTATTAAGTGTTTCGGAATTCCTTTTTCTTTTAAAATTGTCCAGAGTTTTCCTCTGTCTACTTTATCAAATGCCTTGACAAAATCAATAAAAGCTATGTGTGTTTCCTTGTTATATTCTCTTCTTTTGTTTATAAATTCTTTTATCGTAAATATATTATCCATACATGAACGTCCTGGTCTGAATCCACTTTGTTCTTCTGTTAACATTACCTCTGCTATTTGTTTTCAACCTAAATGTTAAGATTCTTGAGTATATTTTATAGCCTGCAGTTAAAATGCTTATTCCTCTGTAGTTGTTGCAGTCGTTACGTTCTCCTTTCTTAGAAAATAGATTGTACTATTGCTGTTGTCCAGGTTTCTGGTATTGTTGCTTGTTTCCAACATAAATTTAAAAAATGTAATAATCTCAGTTTAAAAAAAAAATCCTCCATATTTCATTAATTCCATATTAATTCCGTCTATTCCAGCTGCCTTTCTGTTCTTGGTTGTTTTCAGTACTTCTTCTAATTCTTCCAATGTTATCATATCTATTCCTATCTCACACTCATATATGTTATCTTTAGTTATTTTATTTTCATTATACCACAGTTTTTTATAATGTTCTTCCCATTGTTTCTCCTCAATTGCATTGATCTGTATTGTATCTTTTTCTTGTTTATTTAGATGTTTCATTACTTTATAGGCTATTTTTTGCTGCCCATGTATATCGTATTCTAGTCTGCTTATATATCTATCCCAACTGACTTTGTGTGCTTTTTTAATTTCTCTTTTGGCTATTGCACTTTTATGTTTGTAATCAGCTCTTAATTCTGGTGTTCTATTCTGTAAATATTTGTGATAAGCCTCTTTTTTATCTTTTATTATCCTCTCTAATTCTTCATTCCATATTCTTAAACCCTTCTTGTTATATATTTTATATTTTGTTCCTAATGCCTCATATGCTGCTTTATCAATGCTTTCTTTTATATTATCCCATTCTCGGTTTATTTCTTCGGAAGTAGGTTTTAATATTAATTGTTCATTTAGCCTATTCTGATACAGATTTTGTATACTTTTATCTTGTAATAAATATACTTTGAATGTGGTCTCTTTATTTCTATATTTGTTTTTAGTTTTCTTCCATCTCGCTAATATATTTATTTTTGAATAATAATGATGATGCTTTCTTATTGATTAACACATAATCTATCAGTGAACGAAAACCTCGTGCTGACCATGTGTATTTGTGAATATCTTTTTTCTTATAAAATGTATTTGTTATTTTAAAATCATTAAAAATTGCGAATTGTTTTAATTCTTGTCCATTTTTATTTATGACATTTTCTCCATGGATCCCAATTACATTTGCCACTGGTTGATTCCCCACTCTAGCATTAAAGTCTCCTAATAATATTATGTCGTTCTTGTTTATCTTATTTATTTCCTTTTGTAGAGTAGTATAAAATGTTTTTGTTTCTTCATCTCACCCTTCCTCCGGTGCATATGTTGCTATAATTGTCATATGTCCTTTATTATGCTTAAATCGCATTGTCATTATTCTTTCGTTAATACAATTATACGTATTTTTCATCCCCATTTTTTATCCACAAATATCGCCACTCCTGCTTTCGCTCTTTCTTTCTGACTTACTCCACTGTAAAACATCATCATATCATTTGTGATCCTTTCAATTTTTTCTTTGTTTCTGAGGCAGCTAATATATTTATATTTTTATTTTTCATTTCGTTTGTTAGTTCGAATTCTTTGCTTCCCAAGCCTCTGACATTCGAAATCGCTATTTTAAGCTGGTCATGTATTCTAAAACTCTTTTTATACTTTTTCTTGCTGTGGTCGTCATAAGGTTTATCAATCCGGCTTTTCTTCTGCTGAAGTTTATGAGTAAGTTATTTTTTTACTAATAGAGGTTACCAGCCTCTAGCCAAACCCCTCTTCCTGGAGGGCAGGTAACTGCAATTTCGGAGTGTTCGTCTCCTAGAGATGTTGCCTTCACTACGGCTTTGGAGACTTCTCTTCTCCCCACGTAACCCTGTGGACGGGGCCCTACCTAGGTACTACCCACTAGGCGAGTGGGACCTGGAGCTCACAACAGGGCAGGGGCGCCTACTCCCTGGAGTGGACTATCTCTTTCAAGGGTTCCACTCTGTTACCCTCATTTACAAAATGTTGTTAATTTAATTCTACATCTACCATAACGTAATAGCACATTGTTGAGCCTTAGCCTCTCCTTTGTTAGGAGTTAGTAGGCCAGGTTATAATTAACTACTATCCTATTTTAAGAGGCTCTTCCAAGAGAGCCTTGATTTCATTCGTGGAACAGTCAATTTAGTAGGATAAATAATAATATAAAACTTATAAATAATAATTATTTTACACTCGAACTTGTAATAATAATATTGTGATTGGTAATAGAGGGGCAGGAACATGGAATGTTAGGAGTTTATACAATAGCGGGGCGCTAGAGGCATTAGCGCGGGAATTAGATAAATCAACCTTGGATATAGTCGCTTTACAGGAAATTAGATAGCCAGGAGAATGTAATAAGGAAAATCAATCAAGAAACTTTGCATTATACTATGGTATGCAGAAAGACCTGAATTTGGAATGGATTTTTTAGTACGAAGGAGGATCCTGTCCGCTATCCGAGATATTAAGTTCTCGTAGACCGCGACGGGCAGGACATGTGGCACGAATGGGTAATGGAAGCTTCTTGTAGGAAAACCAGAGGGAAAACGCCCAGTTGGTAGACCACGAATGAGGTGGAAGAATAACGTTAACTGGCACGCCGTAGCGTAGTGGTTAAGGCACTGAGCTACAAGCCGGAGGGTCGAGGGTTCAAGTCCCGTTGGGGTCAGGATTTTTAAACTGACCCAAACCCTCTGGCGGCACTATGGCCCTGGGGTCGACTCAGCCTCTAACTGAAATGAGTACCAGACGCTTGTTCTGGGGTAAAGGCGGCCGTCACGCAGGGCTGACAACCCGGCTGACATAAAGTGCCGATTGTCTAGAAAAAGTGGGAGCCTTAACCTCCTACTACCCCAAGGGCCTCCTGAGGCCTGTTGTGGGATCACTTTACCTTTTATGATTTAAGGGAAGTAGATTATACAGGGGATGATTGGAAAACATTAGCTCAAGATAGGGATGTATGGAGAACTTATGTCCGCACGGCCATGAACCTATGGGTTCGATAGTGCCAGTGAGTAAGTTAGTAAGCTAGTAGAAGGGCAATTTCAATTTATTTACACTTATACCAATTTCTCACGATGCTGGGTTGGATTCAGTCCCATATTGGCCGAAATTTCATGAAAAAAAGTTTTCCCCATGGGGACCCGAACCAGCGCAAATCCCGTAGCTCTGCGCCAAGGCATCTTGCCTTAACCACTCGGCCACACCGCGGGACACTAGGATGCTCTTTATTCAGGTTTTAGGAAAAATCTCTTACCAGACTGAAAATCTTCAGACTCGAAACCCACGGGTTAAAGTTTCTACCAGAGGACTTGCTTTTTTAATTTTTTCATTCTTCTTCTTCTTGTAATCTTGTAAGCCCATATTTCCCTTAACAGAGATTTTGGCGCTCTCCCCCTACAGGGAAGAATTTGAACCATACTAATTTAGTTACACTTGTTTTCGTATATATGTCATTTGAGTGGTCCGTGGTCAGCGTTCCGCCTCATACTGACATCTAGGTAACCAAGGCAGTACTAGGACGGAAAAATTCGGTAAATTTTGCTTAGAGGCCTTTCCATTCAGGCTTAAGGATCTTTTACGAGCCTGAAAATCCTCAGACTCGGGACCCACGGATTAAAGTCCCTCCCGGAGGACTTGCTCCTTGGATTTTTCCATCCTAAAAAAGTCCATCGACCCCGGCTGGGTCGAACCCGCGACCCTCGCGAACAGAGGCAAGGAGCATAACCACTAGTCCACCGCGGCCGACTTTTTTTTTTCATTCTATAAAATAAAATCAATCGCCCCCTCCGAGTATGAACCCGCGGCCCTTGGGACCAGAGGCAATGAACATAACCACTTGTCTACCGCGGCCGACTGTTATGAATTTAATTGAAGGGGATACATAATTCAACATTGTAGGATATAAAATGTAGAACGATGCATGGATGGAAGACTTTTACATATTCCTTAAAAAATTATGCGCTCATCTGTCGACACGGGTACAAGCATTTCAACTCATACGTAAAACACTGTCTTCCACCCTTGTTTCTTGATTTACTATTCTCTATCCGCCAGTATTTTGAAGTTTTTAAGCAAAGTAGTTTTTGACATTCTTGTAGCTATGGTAATAGAAGAAATTTGACGGAGAACTTTCAGACCACCGCGGTTGGCGGCATCCGGCACCCGAAAAGTAGAAAGAGGTCAAATAAATACATAAACAATCAGAATGCTAGTGCGGTGTTTTATGACGAAGTTGGAATCGCGGTATGTTACATAGGAGGCGTGGCTTCAAACCTTGTCCACGTGACAGCTCAGCAAATTTATATCCACACAGTGACCAGTTTTATACAGGGTCATCCATAAAATTTTGTTTAGCTTCACTTCATTACGAATACAATGTTACATGATTTGTTCTGCAATTTATGATAATTGTATACTATTGCCATCTGTGAATAAAATTGTATACTTCAGGACTGATAACGTAAATCTGCGGAATTGTTGAAACTATCCTTCACAGTTACTTAGAAATTAAATAATAAATGGTTCATTCATTTTGAGAATTTTCCTCGTCATCGAGGGTTTTCTCCAACCAATCTTTGTAATTAACATGAATTAATATATGTATATATATTCATGCATTCATTTTGAGAATTTTGCTTGTCGTTGAGGTTTTCTCCAAGTAATGTTTGTAATTAACATGGATATATATATGACTAGGACTTCCAGACTATCGGTTTGCAACAAACATTCACAAATTTCTCTTAATTAAAGTTCTCCATCGTTCTCTGTCCTCTGTGTCTTCATCTGTTACACCAAATTTCCTCATTGAATTTTGAATGTTGTTCTTCCAGGTTATTGTTGGTCTTCCTTTTCTGTTCCTTATAAATAGTAAATAAAATAATATAACAAGTGACAGATTTTATATATTTAAGAAGCCACATTTCATTATATGATTACCAAAAAGACACATGTAGAAAAATTTAATAAAAATACAATTCCTTAAACGTGGGTTTGAGAAGAAATTATGGAAAATAAATGCGAAAAGATATTCACCTTAGATTTCATAATATCTCAGCCATCTCTCTTTTATATGGTATTGAATGTTGGACACTATGGTAAACTCATAAAAGCAGAATCAACACATCACATATGAGATTTCTAAGATCAATAACAAATATTACATTGAGAGACTAAATGAGGAGTGATGGTATTAGAACTCAATGGGATGTTGAAGAAAAAACAGCGAAAGTCCAGCTTCAACATAAACGGAGACAGCACGTTCTTAGGATGCCAGAACATCCTTAACTAAATAAATTATTAAATTATCACCCTACAGAAAACAGAGACTTCGGCCAACCTGATCGCTATTGGACAGATCAATTCCAGTTGTAGTTCACAGACGGGAATAATTCCTAACCTATATTTTTGGACAGAAGAAGATGAAGTTACTAAAGAGATACTGGGGTCCTCTCGTTTCCTCTCACTAACATTATCCACCTCTCTTCCTCCACTATCTTCTCATTTCACCTTTTTTTTATTCACTCATCAATTTCATATCACCCTTCGCCTCATCTCAATAAGGAAATACTCTCTGGTCTGGCAAACATCAGGTTGTGGTGATCCTTTCAGGCGGGCTATTTCATGTACTTCCTAACGCCTCTGAAACCATGTGACCAAAGGGAAGTTTATAATATTGTTCTCAACGATAAAGAAAGCGGAATAGTAAACCTGCAAGACAAGGAGTAGATGGGACTCCAAAGCTTTGATTAGCAACCCGTCTAGGAGAAGGAAACTCCGAAATAAATCCCCAATCCACTAGGGAATGTGGTTGTGCGTCTGGGCTGGTAACCCGACCATGTAAAAAGTTTCCAAACTCATCTCTCTCACAGTGTTCAGCCGGACGGATTTAATGGAGATGGACAGAACAACTGTGAGGCGGAACAGGCATTTTTGCCTAACCCGTGAAGTGGAGAAGAAGAAGAAAGGAAGATTATAGTCCCTCATCGAGGTTCTGGGCCCAGCCCAGAAAATGGCGATAAGAGTCGCGTGTGAATGCCCGACGTGTAAAATTGGGAACAACATAACATACTACTAAGGTAATACTGTAGAATAATTTTCATTTCAATTCATGCATAACAACAATAGATTCTATAATACAATGAACCTACATAAGTTTTTCTTTTAAGGGCAGTGAAAACCTGAGTTCATACGTTGTTATAATCTAATCTAATTCTGTCCTATTCACTGTTAACTTCTTCAAAGTTTCACTTTCCTCAAATCGTCCTCTATACTATCAATCCAACTGTTCCTGGGTCTTCCTTCCAATCTCCTTCCTTCTGACTCCAAGAACAAAAGCCTTGTAGGAAAAAATTCATCCTCTAAATTCGTAAAGTTCCAATCCAGGCAATCCGTTGACTCTCTATAAATGGTACTGTATTTCTTCCTCTAATTAGATAATACATATAGTGGTTCTTTAAAATGATCCATGTACTATTAGTTCCTCGTGAATTACTAGAGATTTTCCTCAAAATTTTACGCTTGAAAGTTTTAAGTAATGTCTCATTTGTGGATAGTTTATGGAATGATGTTCACCTGGTGGCATGAAATGTAATTATATCCAAATACAGTGGTGATCAATTGCGGACATTAATCAAGTAATTCCTCTATATATTACCAGATGTCTCTCTTGGTAAATGTTCTCAATTAGCGTATACTAATCACCACAGTAATTATTACGTCATGTCCCACATTACTACAGTAGAAGTATTACCTACACTTCTTAAAAAAGTATATTAAAGTTAAATGGAAATAATTCTTACAGAACTTCATTGCTATTTTATACTTTTTGTTTCGTAACATAATGCTAAATCAAGTGTCATATAATATTTTTTAAATAATTGTAAAATAAATAGAATAAAACATGATGTCTGTTCATCAGATTATTTACATTGCGCTACGTATAATTTTGACTCTACCCACAAAGAGAAGAGCAGAACAGAGAATGAAGTCGAGACCAGTCCTAGAACAGAATGCTATGAACTAACATCACACGGTTAGGCCATCCTCAGTATTTTTCTATAATAGGCTACATTTATACACTGCTCAAAACAATTAGATTACCACTTGTAGTAAATTGAATAAGTAATTGTTATTTAAAGCTGTGATGCTGAAAGTTGGACAATATGTAGTATAAAGCAGATTTCAGAAAAAGAATTGGAATATAATGACACTATGCATCAACTATATGCAGACTTCAAAAAAGCATACGATTCAATTAAGAAGGAGAATTTATATAGTATCCTGCTGAAGTTCGGAATTCCTAAAAAGTTAGTAAGATTCATTCGACTGTGTCTAAATGGCAAAAGAGTAGGTTGCTTGTAGACTAATAATTTTCATATACTTTTGAAATTCATCATGGGTTAAAGCACTCTCTCCTTTACTATTTAATTTTGTACTACAGAAAGACGAAACAAATATTTAGAGGGTGGAAAAGGCCTACAACTCAATCGTATTAATAAGCTGTTATTTCATGCTGATGATGTAGACTATTAGGCGATAACGTGGACATTCTAAGGACACAAACACATACACATTATAAAGGTGGGTTGCTGGGTGTGATGTCCCAAGTTGTAGATTTGTGATTGTAATAATTTGAATCACTTTAATTCTGCCACTGCACTAATAACTCCCGTCAGGGGAATGAGGAAAAGTTTCTAACACAAAAATAATAACGACACTTCATTTAACAGGTAAACTAAAAGTTATTTTATTAAAACTCTCACTTCAGTTAAGATGAATCTTGTAGATTAATAATTCAAAAGACTCCGGCTTAGGTTAATACTTTTCACTTATAGAAGATTGCCATTTTATGTACATAATGGATGACGAATTATAACGGTCAATCCTTCAAGTATTATACTTTATTTCCACTTATGGGCTATTTGTATTCAAGATGGATGAATTTTATATCACTATATGGGCACACCGTAGGTTAGTGGTTAAGGCACTGAGCTACAAGCCGGAAGGTCGAGGGTTCAAGTCCCGTTGGGGTCAGGATTTTTAAACTGACCCAAACCCTCTGGCGGCACTATGGCCCTGGGGTCGACTCAGCCCCTAACGGAATTGAGTACCAGACGCTTGTTCTGGGGGTAAAGGCGGCCGTCACGCAGGGCTGACAACCCGGCTGACATAAAGTACCGATTGTCTAGAAAAAGTGGGAGCCTTAACCTCCTACTACCCCAAGGGTCTCCGGACCTGTTGTGGGATCACTTTACTTTATATGATCTTCCATAACTTCAACACTATTCTTTCAACTAATATCAAGAAAATAAACCACCATTCTCTCATTTCTTGAGGAACAGTTCCTTAACATGACTGACCTTCTTCAAGTATTGTAGCCATCTTGTTATTCAGTTATAACCTCGAGGTTCTGATTGGTCCAACTGAAAAGGAAGGAGTACTCCTAGCTGACTCCTATCCAATTCGTCCAATCCCATTTATTTCTTTATAAAAATTATCAATTTGAATATTTAAAGTATTTTACATATATTGCATCAGTTAGAAAAACATCTCTAACTTTATTAACAGTTTATATTGACCAGTTTGAATTTTTTAAATACTTATAAACATTTGAATTCTCTAAATCAATCTTATGTCAATTCTTAATATAAATAAATATAATTATATTTAAATATTAAATAAACAAAACAAAAACCCTTATTATTATTATTATTATTATATGGGGATAAATATCCGGTTTTAATTATTGAGTAAAACTAAGAAATTGTGACTAGAAGTAAACATTAATGAAACTGATTTATGTTCACACATAGAAATACATTATAAGTTATAATGGAAATGGACAGTTAATAACATATGGGGGAAATTTTCAAGTACTGGTTAATAAAAGGATGCTAAACATGGACTGTTAATTTAAGGGAGAATAAAAGGTTAAAAGTATTTGAGAATAAAGAGCATAGGAAATTGTTTGGGCCAAAGAGACACACAGGCGAATGGAGATGACTACACAACAGTGAGCTACACGATTTGTATGGGAAACCAGATATAAAAAGAACAGTTAGGCATAAGTCTAGACAACTGCGAGGGTAGAACATGTGGCACGAATGGGAAATGAAAGTGGGCCATAGAAATTCCCTATAAGAAAAGCAGTATAAACGCAAAAACTGAAAAAGATATAGGCCTACGTATGAAACAGTCGAAATTTCAAATGATATGCGGAACTGTACATTAAACATTAAATAATAAAACAAGAAGAGATACTAGATTGAAGTTTTATAAAACATTGGCAGTTCCTGCATTACTTTATGGGAGCGAAACTTGGGTAATGACCAAAAAATTGCAAAGTAGAATACAAAGCGCAGAGATGAACTTCCTTAGAAAAACAAAAGGCTGAACAAGATTGGATCGGATAAGGAATGAAGATATAAGAACAGAGTTAAATATATATCCATTGGATGAGAAAATCAGAGAATATAGAGAGAAATTATTTACACATGTGGAAAGAATGAATGTAACAAGATTACCAAGAGCAGCATTCAACTACAAGTCAAGAGGTTCAAGAAATGTAGGAAGGCCAGTGAAAAGATGGACAGAACAACTGTGAGGCAGAACAGGCAATTTGCCTAGCCCGTGAAGTGAAGAAGAAGAAGAAGAAGAAGAAGAAGAAAAGCAGTGGGAAAGCCCCAGTACATAGCCAAAGAACGAGGTGGGAGAATAACATTAACCATGATTTTAGGGAAGTAGATTATACTAAGAATGATTAGAAAACATTAGCTTAGGATTGAGATGTATGCAGAGCTAATGTCCACGCAGCCATGAACCTACGGGTTCGACAGTACTAGTGATTTAGTTATTAACATTGCATGAAGCATAATTTTAATTCTACCAACCCGTGGCCACACAGAGAAAATTATAATGTAAAATGAAGTCAGGGGCTTGTCCTAGGACAATACTATGGACGAATGATGCATTAACATCACACAAATAGGCCATACCTGTCAAACAACCCATTATACGAGATCGTCAAAAACAAGTCAGTTGCTGCTACAAATACTTTGGGTCTACATCGTCGTAAAAAACAACTAGTAGCAGAAGCTCATTCTACTGATGATGAAAGTTAACTTCCGAAAGGCCTCCAGATAAGATTTTAAATATAATATTTTAACACAGTTGAGGACGATGGCACCTGCCAAAAGGTACATATTTTAAGTTTTTATCTTATAAAAATCCTAGCTGTACTTATCATTAATCCAAACTGTCAAGGAGGAAAGAGAAATACTTTATTTTAATCATGTTCAAAATTAGCCAAGAAGTGGGTTACATTTCTGGTCTGGAAGACTGGTTAGGTTTAAGGACTCTCGCAATACTTCATCATTATCCATCACCTATCATATCATCGAGGAAATTTAACTCCGTCTTCCAGCCTCCCCAACCTAAGAAGTGGGTTATAATTCTGGTCTGGAATTTAGGTTAGTTTTAAGGACTATCAAAATGCTTCATTATCATTCATCACCCATCATATCATCACGGTAACGGAACTCCGTTTTCTAGGCGCCTCAACTTAAGGAGCATGCTACAATTTTGCCATGCCAGAAGAGAATATCAGAAATGTCATAAAGAGAATCTGATGACATTGAAAGAAAACAAATAAATAAATGTAAAAAAGACAGTGCTACTGCTATTACCAGGTCTACTACTACTATTACTACTACTACTACTACTACTACTATCGCCACCGTCGTCGCCTTTACCACCAGCACCCCCATCGCCAGGTTTAAAAAACTTATTAAAACTGTTAATCGGATAGGAGGCCAACACGCATACACTGTTGAGTAACACTAAGACATTGGGACCGGAAGTAAATATCAATAAAACTAAATATATGGTCACGCATAGAAATATATTATATAATGGAAATGGACAACTAATGATAAATGAGGGAAGTTTTCAGGAAGTGGCTGAATTCAAATATCTAGGAACAATAATCACAAATAGGAATGAGATGCACAAAGACATTAAACATTGGCTCAATTCTGGAAATGGGTGCTATTATGCAATACAGAGATTCTTGACGTCTCAACTCCTTTCAAAAATTGTTAAACTGAAAATATATAAAACTATTATTTTACGCACCAGTTATATTACATGGATGCGAAACATGGACTCTTACTTTAAGGGAGGAAAGGAGATTACGAGTATTTGAGAATAAAGTTCTTAGGAAAATTTTTGGACCAAAGAGAGATGATCAGACAGGTGAATGGAGAATACTACATAACAGTGTACTACATGGTATTTATAGGAAGCCAGATATAATAAGAACAGTTAAGTCTCGTAGAATGCGATGGGCAGGACATGTGGCACGAATGGGAAATGAAAGACGAGCATGGAAGCTTCTTGTAGGAAAACCAGAAGAAAAACGCCCAGTTGATAGACCCAGAATGAGATGGGAGAATTACATTAACTATGATTTGAGGGAAGTAGATTATACAGGGAATGATTGGAAAACATTAGCTCAGGATAGGGATATATGGAGAGCTTACGTCCGCGCGGCCACAAACCTACGGGTTTGATAGTGCCAATGAGTTAGTTAGTAGTTGTTTAATCGGATAGGACGCCATTAATAACGAAATAATATATAATGGCGTTTCATTGTATAGCACAGTAGTTCGTATGGAGTTGTATGTATTTATAAACAATTTCGCGGCGTATCTTACCAGACATGAGGGGGAGGATATGGGGTTGGAGTGACAACAGGGAGTCGGTCCCGGAACATGTTTCAAACCGAGGTCCTCCCCTAGGACTCCACCCCCTTCTGTGCAACAATGGTTTATCTGACAAATCAATCCAATTCTATAATTTAGTGACAATTGAGAGGATAAATGGTAATTGTAAATCTCCCATCTACGCTAATCCAAACAAAAATGTGCACTAAATGTTTATAAAGTGGAAATAAATATAAGAACCACATTATATATAAAAGTATGCAGTTACTTTATTGGTAAAATGTAGGAAAATTAAGTCTTTATACTGTTATTTACAATAAAAAACTCAGCACCTCTATCGAACTCGGAGGTTCGTGGCAATGCGGACATAAGCTCATATTACATCCCTATTCTGAACCTATGTTTTCCAACGTTCCCCAATGTTTACCTACCTTAAATCATGATTAATTCTGTTCTCCCGCGTCTTCACTTACTGAGCGTTTTCCCTCTGGCTTTCCTAAAGAAATGTCCATACCTCTATTTCATTCCCCATTTGTACTACATGTCCTGTCCACCGCAGTCTACGAGATTTAACTGTTATTATTACATCTGACTTCCCATAAATATAATGTATTATAGCTCACTGTTATATAATCTTCTCGATTCGCCTGTATGTTCATCTCTCTTTGGTCTAATAATTTTCGAAAGAACTTTATTTTCAAATACTCGTAGTCTCTTCTCCTACCTTAAAGTAAGAGTCCAAGTTTTGCAACCATACAATATAACTGGAAGAATAGTGGTTTTATATAATTTTAGTCAAACTTTTTTTAGAGAGAAGTTGGGATGATAAGACCCATCATGGTATCTTTATCTTGTCGTGGTGGAGTGGCTTGCACGCTTATATTACCCCGAGAGCTATGTGCCGGCGGTATCATTGCTACCGAAAGGGTTACCCATGCCGAACAGGTTGAAGGCTATAAACCAGACGAAAAAGCACCTTGGTCGAAAGAGTGACAATCGTCAAGAAATTCGGACATGGGTTCCACAGGGGTACAATTTTCAGGAGGTAAAACAGTCCCTCATTCGGTTCTCCGGGCGGGGACTACTTGAGGAAATCCATGCTAAAGGCTCAAATAGAGACATGTCCTTAGAAATATAGAACGTTAGGACATTATGTAGGAGTGGGTCATTAGATATATATTAATACAGGAATTACGAAAAACATTAACCATGATTTGAGGGAAGTAGATTATACAAGAGACGATTAGAAAACATTAGCTCAGGATAGGGATGTATGGAGAGTTTATGTCCGCGTGGCCATGAACCTACGGTTTCGATAGATCCAGTGAGTTAGTTAGTTTGAGATGACAAGGAACCTTGTAATGCGTAATAGCATACATTTTCAGAATTGAGCCTATTTTTAATTCCTTTCTGCACTTCTTTGCTAATTATAAATATTTTACCAGTGTATTAAACCGTCACGTAGAGGATGTGTAAAGTAAATGAATTTCTCAGCTTGTCGAATTTATAGGTGTTAGTTTAGGGAATATATATATATATTTGTTTTCTTCCCAGTTGTATCATCTTTCTTGTAGACTTTTCTTTACTTGGTTAATCCATCTTACTCGTGGTCTCCCTCGTGGTCGTTTTCCTTGTATCTTGAAATTTAACAGTCTTTGTTGCAGTCTTTCCTTTTCCATTAGTTTTAAATGTTCAAGCCATTTTAGTCTATTTTTTCTACGTCTGTTGTTAATTTTTCTACACTTAAATCTCCATGATTTTATAATTCTTTATTATATCTCTCCTTGTTTTATGTACCATTCCACGTAAGAAGACATTTCTGTAGTTTGGATTCTGCTCAAGTCCTTCTTTGTAAAAAAAATATTTTGATCCCTGTTTGGTTCGTCTTCCGGGCTAAATTGCCGTGGTCCGATTTTGTTGTTACTCGACGTTTCGACTATTACTGCGGTAGACCTTATCAGGAGATTCTGCGTGTTCTCCTTATGAGGTCTACCGCAGCAGTAGACGGAACGTCGAGTGACAAGAAAACCGGACTACGGCCATTTAGTCCGGAAGACGAACCAAACACGGATCAAGACGCCGGCCGTGAAAGCCTACAATTATATAGACCTATATTATTTTGTTAATTAAATCGTGTCTCATTTTAAAATCTCAAGGCGATAGAGTTACTAATTCCTGAGATATGATATAATGAATATCACATGTGTTTGTAGGGCTGGGAATCCTGTTTGTTCCCTCTGAATCAATCAAGTTGTGGACTGGATGGTACCCGTGGTCCTCAGTTGGTCACCTCTGCTCTAAAATGGAAGTATTTATATGCTTTCAAGCTGGAAGATACACAAAAGCTATTAAATTACATGGCAAATAAGAAGAAATAAAACAAAGAAGTAAATGGCAAGTGTTGACAGAAGAGAGCGACAGGGCGACATTTGATAGGTGTATGACTAACCAGAGAAACCTGTTCACTCCCTCCGTTCCCCCTACAAACCATCTTATTTGTACAAACTGCAAAATACTAAGTGCATCATTCGCAACACAGCTTTCTGCAATTATAAAAAAAAACATTATAACAAAAAATGAAAAAGATACTACCTATTGTTAACAAAAAAAAAAGTAATTCAATCCAATCTTTAAAACTTTTATTTAACCAAAGGAGATACTGAAAATTTTAATTTCCTTAATTCTTCATTGAACCTTATTCGTTAAAAAAAAGTCGGATTTTGCTGATTTACGGAATATATCTTTATTTTGTTAAATTCGAAACAGCATATTTTTATCCTAGCTTATTTAAACATATCAGTCTGCAGAGGAAACAATATTTGTTTATACTTTATATAAATATTAAATAAATACAACTATTTTCTGTATTCGACAAATACAAGAGAAAATCCTAGCAAAAAATTAAAGAAGTACATATGACATTTATTTATTTAGAGATGGTATATGATAGTGTAGCTCGACAATTGATATGGATGGCAATGAGAAATATGAATAGCTGTGATAAATGGATTAATATTGTTGGCAGGATCTATAGAAATACAAAAGCTAAAGTAAAAATACAGAATAATTTAAGAGAGGAATTCACAGTGAATAAAGGCCTTAAGCAGGGATGCAGTTTGTCACCAATTATTTTTAACATTTATTTAGACCAGGCTCTTAACTTTTGGTATAAAAAATGTTCCGAAATGGGTATTCCTATAGGAGGAAAAGTACTACATTCATTGTTGTTTGCAGATGATCAAATAATTTTTGCAGGGGATGAAGATGATATGAAATATATGATAAATAAACTAATGGAAGAGTATAAAAAATGGGGACTGTATATAAATTTACAGAAAACAGAATATATGTGTTTGGGAAAGAATGTGGATGACCTCATACTCGAAACAGGGAAAATAAAAAAATGTTAATTTTTTTAAATATCTTGGGTCAATAATTACAAGTTTAGGTACCTGTGAGAGAGATGTACAGACTAAAATTGCAATGGCAAAAAATGCAACTAAGACATTACATGGAATAATTTGGAACAAAAATATTACAAAGGAAACTAAAATGAAAATTTATAAGAGCATAATACAGAATATTTTGTCATCTGGAAGTGAAACTTGGTCTTTGACGGAATTACAAAAGAATAAAATTAGAACAGTTGAATTTGATTATTTAAGAAGAAGCCTCTAAAAAAACAAGACAGGATAAAACAAGAAATTAATTCCTTTGGAGAGAAATTAATGTTACCACATCTGTTGTTAAGAGGATTGAAAATCAAACGCTTAAATGGTGTAATAATAATAATAATAATAATAATAATAATAATAATAATAATAATAATAATAATGTGAAGGGCCAGCAGCCGGCTGTAAAAGGGCAACCGCTGAAAAGTGGAAAGACCCTCAATCGGATCGGATATAATAATAATAATAATAATAATAATAATAATAATATATAATAATAATAATAATAATAATAATAATAATAATAATAATAATACTTTATTTATTCTGGCAGAGTTAAGGCCATAAGGTCCTCTCTTCCACTCAACCAGCACAAATACAAATAAATATTTGACAAATATAGATATACACTATACTAATTATAAACAAGATACAATAAATGTAGCAATGTAAATTTCATGTACAAACAACATTTTATAGGGTAATAACAATAATGATACGAAAATAATAATAATAATAATAATAATAATAATAATAATATAAATATGATAAATTATACAAGAAACGCCAATTAATCTATATAGCTTACACTGGGTAATAATGAAGTCGAGGTTGGAACAAATATAAATTTAGATTTCTTTTAAAAGATGCCAATGTCCGGCAGCCCCTTATTTCTTGTGGTAGGGAATTCCAGTTGTGAGAAGTGAAGATGGTATATGACATGGAGTGATGTAATGTCCTATGTTGCGGTATATTAAGCAAGATACTATGTTGTGATCTTGAGTTTAAGTTATGGTTTGAGGATAGATACTGGAAACGGGATGATACATAATTGGGAATCGAGGTATGTAGGATCTTAAATAAGAGAACTAGACAGTGTGATTTTCTTCTCTCTTTTAGATGTAGCCATGACAATTCGTGGAATAATGGAGAAATGTGATCGTATTTTCGAACAAAGCAACGGGAAGCTACCACACCTACAATTCCCTAGTAAAGCTGCAAGCATAGCATGAAAGTGCTATGATTACAGTGAAGGACCTGCCTTCGGGCAGAATTACTATGGATGGAAATATGAATCTGATATACATATTATGGACACGCTGCAGTTTGTCCGACAATCCGTCACTTATGTCAGTTAGTAGAACGCCACAATAGTCAAAATGCGGCATCACTAAGGTTTGAATTAAAATTCTTTTAAGAGCTGTAGGAAGAAAATGTTTAAGTCGCTTTAGGGAATGCATTATGGAGAAGATCCTTTTAGATGTTTGTTTTACTTCCACATGCCAATTTAAATTAGAATCTAAGTAAAGTCCAAGTTTTTAACGACGTCGGTATAAGGAATTTGTCCATTATCTAACATGACAGCCGGCATATTGCCATTGTTTATGGAGTGTAATAGTCTTCGATGTCCGATAATTATTGCTTGCGTTTTGTTTACATTTAGTTTCAGCCCATATTGTCTGTACCATAAAGATATATGCCTGAGGTCAGTGTTTACTTTCTCAATATATTCATTAATTTCGTCAGGCCTAAAGTGTGTGTAAATCTGTAAGTCGTCGGCGTAAAGATGATGCTTGCAGTTTTGTATTTTCTTGGCCACGTCGTTAATATAAATCGAGAAGAGAAGAGGAGCGAGGACGCCGCCTTGAGGTACTCCTTTCCTCACCAAGCGTCAGGAAGAAATGCGATTATTAACAGAAACTGATTGCTGACGATTAGTGAGGTAAGATCTAAACCAATCAAGGCAGTTTTTCGACAGACGTAGTGTCTTTAGTCTCGCTAGCAATAAGTCTATATCTACTGTGTCAAAGGCTTTGCTGTAGTCGAGTAGGACTATTGCGAAGAGTTTGCTTTTGTCCATTGAGTCTCTTATGTCCTCTATAATGTCAAGTAGTGCTGTACTTGTGTGATGTCCTGTTCTAAAACCAGACTGATGCTTATCAAGTAAGTCGTGTGTGATGAGGTAGTCTGTTAACTGTGAGTGTATGACCATGTACAAAGAATGGAAAATGAAAGATGGCCAAAAAATATATGCCAATTGTCACCCCCTGGAAGAAATAAACGTGGCAGACCAAGATCGAAATGGAAAACCTACATCAGAACCATAATGGAAGATAGGAATTTGGAAGAGGGAGATTGGAATGATAGAGATACATGGAAACTGAAGACGGCAAACCTATAAGTGGGAGAAAGCCGAAGAAGAAGAAATAAATTAAACTAACGTTTATTATAGGATACATTGCCAATTTTATCTTCTTTTTCGGCTTTCCCCCATTTATAGGTTTGCCGTCTTCAGTTTCCATTTATTATCATTCCAATCTCTTCTTTCAAATTCCTATTAGGCCTATCCATTATAGTTTTGATATATGTTTTCCATTTCCATCTTGATCTGCCACGTTTATTTCTTCCAGGGGGTGACAATTGGTATATATTTTTGGCCATCTTTCATCTTCCATTCTCTGTACATGGCCATGCCATTTAAAAAATTGATTTTCAATCCTATTAACAACAGATGTTCCAAAGGAATTCATTTCTTATTTTATCCTGTCTTGTTTTTTTGAAGGCTTCTTCTAAGATAATTAAATTCAACTGTTCTAATTGTATTCCTTAATAATTCCGTTAAAGACCAAGTTTCACTTCCATATGACAAAATATTCAGTATTATGCTCTTATAAATTTTCACATTGTCAATTTAAGGGTTGATTAAATTGTATTATATACTGAAGGATTGTGACGAAACAAACATGACGGCTGTTACAGCGAATATTTAAATTTTTGGTTTGTAGGATTTCGCTGATTTTCGATGAATACCTTTCTCGGTTTATTTTAATAGCATATACTAACTTTAGTTATAAAAAATCGAATACTGCGACCGCTATAGCGATTTTTAATTTTTCGTTTTAGGCGAACTCTTACATCTAATGGTCCGATTTTGCTGATTAACGAACTCGGGCTTACGTTTTAATTGATTGCTATATGCCAAGTTTGGTTCCGATAAAACAAAAATTGCGGCAGCTAAGGCGTTGACAAATGACAAAACTAGTAGCAAACGGGTGTAAGTGCAAGTTTTACAGTATTGAGAAAAATGGTTAAACTGTAATTGTATAAGAAAATCATAGGCAATTGAATATTATAACAACAATTCTTTAGCTACTTCTAACGCATACACTTATATCCCTTTGCCGCTAAATAAACTTATGCTTCAAGTACTATGTAATTATGCAGCAAACTTGTTTTTTGCGAAACAAAAACATACATCCTTTTGCTTCTAACCACCTCATATAGTACATTTGTGTGTATGTGTGTATATATATCTTCTTCTTCCTTCCAAGTATTAGGCCAAGGCCTGTTACGATCTTAAAGAAAATTTTTCCTCCAGCGATTTCATAGGACGGCCCCGAGATCTTCGTCCTCTTGATATATAATTATAAACAGCTTTGGGGATCCGATTTGAACTCATTCTTCCAAGATGGTATTTCCAATTTAGTTGGTACTGTTTAATATATTCCAAAATTGGCGTAGTCTTCAATTCTTTTAAGATATCGGCGTTCCTTTTCCGATCCCATCTGGTGTAACCCGCTGTTCTGCGCAAGAATTGTATGTGTGTGTATATATATATATATATATATATGTGTGTGTGTGTGTGTGTTATAATTAGGCCTATAACATCGATAAAGCGTCACTGCTATAAAGTAAAAATATTCTCTTTAATTTGCTTACTTGTGATAGGAGCTACTAGATGCCAATGGAGACCAAGTTCCCGCTACTTCTCGTTAAGAAAAATGAATGTTGTCCCGCGCCGTAGCCGAGTGTGGTTAAGGTAGGAAGCCTTGGCTCACAGCTACGGGACTTGCGCTGGTTCGAGTCTCAACGGAGAAGAAATTTTCAAATGGTATTTCGGCCAGTATGGGACCAGGTCCACCCAACATCGTGAGGCATTTGGGTAGCTACAATAAGTAGTGGTCCCAGGTTGAGAAACCAGCTATAACGGCGGGGGACTCGACATGCTGACCATATGTCACCCCTACACTAGATGTTCATCTACCTCTTTGATTGACACATGTGGATGTGAGGCGAGCAGCCGGCTGGTAGTCTAAGGGACTTCTAGGCCTGTCGCGCCATGGAATTATGGAATTATAATAGCTAAATGTTTGTACTAGACTTGCTCGGTAGCGTAATCGGTAGCGCACTGGAGTATCCATCCAGAGGATATATATATATATATATATATATATATATATATATGATGCTTGGGGTTTCCGTGTCATGGATTCAAGGTTGTCCTTTGGCCACTGAAAACAATCAGTAGCCAAAGGGCAATCTTGAATCCAAGGCATGGAAATCCGAAGAGTAATTTCTTAATCAAACTTATATCCGCGAAAAGCTACAATATATATATATATATATATATATATATATATATATCAACACACACGCATTTGGTAATTTTAGGTGTCTACTAGATAGGATATGTACAATTTTTTTCTCATGAGAATAACCTCGGTTATGAATCACCTATCTTTATACAGGAATAAATGACAGCAACATCTTCAACACAAAGATCGAATACGCATCCTTCGTCAGATAAAATGTATATCATAAATTATAAGCGGGCCGGGTTCGATTCTCGGTCGGGACAGGCTTCTGGGTGAGGTGTTTTCGGGGTTTTTCTTCACCTGTAAGACAAATGTCTGGAAGATTAGGGTCCAACATTCCCCTAAAATCATCCTGCTATCATCATCATCCTTATCATTATTATCATCCGGCTATCATCATCATCCTTATCATTATTATACTTGACCGGTATGGAAAGCAACAGGAAGCTACCACACCTATAATTCCCTAGTAAAGCTGCAAAGCATAGCATGAAAATGCTATGATTGCAGTGAAAGACCTGCCCTCGGGCAGAATTACTATGAATGGATGGATGTTTAAACCTTTTCCACGGATTCCTTGAATTCAGAGAGATCCGGACGGGGATTACCGGCTCTTTATCTCCGGAACCTATACCAGCGTTTCGTGAAGGTTGTATTTTTACCGTGAAAGATAAAATTAACAATCCAGCCCATTAGGGGTATCATCGATGTCAATACATGATATCTGCAATGCTATATAACGCCATGTAACATAACATCAATTCGCTCTGCTAGCTAACTACATTTCTCACATCCACGTTCGATCCCTGAGCAATGTAAATATTTGTTGTAACAGAGGTAAATGAAAGAAAGCGAGATCGCAGCGACTAAAAACAGACTTTCGGATAAGGGATCACACCCTTAAGAATAGCGGACAGTATTATAGGCCCTTAGGTTAATTACACTGAAAATGGGCGAGAAATGTGTACTGAAGTATTTATAAAAGAAGGGGAGTGCACTGTAAACTCACTTCCTACTCGTAGAATAATGGCTAGACTTTTATATTTATTTTCATGGTTTATTTAACATGGTAACGTCACTATTTTGGTATATTAATGTTAAATTTACTATGAAATATATGAAAAATATATTTTATACCAATTATGTTTATCGCTTGTCAGCATTTTAGAATTTTAATTAAAATGTTTAAATGTGCCATCATTTTAACACTCGCTTAATTAGAAATAATTGACGAACAAATATCTAATTGCTATTTGCTTTAAAGGGAATGCAACCAAATCGAATTTCATTGTAATCATACAGGTGGAGACCACAGGTTAAGAGAAGAATTGGAAGACTCAAAAATCGTTGGCGAGAACAGATGTAAATTATGGTGTGAGGCCGAATCAAACGGTCCAATTCATGAAGCCTATGAAGATGAAAAAATTAGCCCTTACACTAAATTCAACTGGATCGTACAGCCATAAGAATACCTAACTACAGCGCATTTGCTTAGTTAATAGGCTGCCCGCCAAAATTTTTGCAAGTACTGTTATAAAGAGATACTCAATTATTTAATCAATTTAACGTTGAAATCCCTCTATTTTCTCAGTTGTAAGAGTACTTGCTGGTATACCACACTTTTCAAAACATGATGGCAGAATCCTTGCGAGATTATGGATACACAGTTTATGAGGACGTTCATGGTGTGGCCACTAATAGGAGTAATGTACGAATAGATATTATTGCATTTAGGCCATCATTTAAAATTGGTATGATATTAGATCCCACAATCCGTTTTGAGACTCATAGTGGCCAACCTGAGGAAGTTGACTCTGAAAAGAAAACCATATGAGCCAACAGTTGACTATTACAAAGATAAATACCAATTAGATAGTATAATTGTCACAGGATTGATGATCGGGACAAGAGGTACTATACCAGGATTCTTAGCTAAATTTTGGAATTTCTTAGATTTGGACAGAGTGCATCTTTCTAAAATTGCCATCACTGCCATTAGAGGATCATTTTCAATTTTAAGAAACCATCTTTACAAAATTTCTACTTTATGGAATATACTTTAATTACAATTTGAATTTTTTAAAATGTGTTTACAAAATGTATTTCATCAATTTCGAAAATTGTCTGTATCACTTTGTCCTTGTGGCAAACCTCTAATGAGGATTTTGTGTGTAATAAAAAGTTTTCTCATTACAAAGTTAGAAGTGTTTAGTTCCATTGTTCATTAATAAGGTGTTATTTAGTTAAAATAACGGCAGAATTGATCGCTAATCTCAGTATTGTTTTTCTTTTGTTTAATTCTTATTGTTTGTTTACTTGGAGATATGCTTATATGCGAACAATCCTATCCATGAGTATTTTGAAAATGAATGTGAAGACGCTAAATATGGCAGTCCATTTATTTCTGTTACCAATGTGTTGGAAAGGGATAACAAAAACCATTGAATTAAGTAGGAGTGTAGTAGGAGAAACATTATGTGAGAATCAGACAACTGAAGCCCTCGCGAAAACAAAAGACAATTTTTGATAATTTTAATAGCAAAACATTGCTGCGACTTGTGTTAAGATAGTACAAAACTCTCTCTCCATGGCGCGACAGGCCTAGAGGACACTTGCCTACCAGCCGGCTGCTGGCCTCACATACACATGTCTTAATCACAGGGTTTTATTCCCAGTTTGAAACACATTCTTGACGCCTTGGAGCAAATTCTTGAGCAACTTAGTTTTTAGTCGCTGGAAAATTATCCATGATATGCGGTTTTGTTATACATATAAAAAAAGGGACAGGGCACCACACACAGCAAAAAGAAATAAATAAGTATGTATTCCATTCTCGGATTTCTGGCATTATCAGTAGGCCTAATTATTGTAATATTCACCTTATTATAATGTTTAACGCATTTTCCCTTCCATTGCAGTGTCACGTGTCTACGGTTAAGAATTTGTGGCGGAACGAAGCCATTAACTAACAAAATGTACTGTAAGTACATTATATGAGACTCTTAAAAGCCAAGTCGTCTACTGACAAATAGCTAATTTTGGAATTGTTTATATTTTAGTAGTTAAATCAGAAACTAATCTGAGTGCTCAGTGGATACAAGTAAAAATCTGTCTAGTGCTGAAAAGAAAAATTCTAACACAGTCACACATGGAGTGTCTCATAACTTGAACATAATTTACTCAAAACTAACCTCTTATTACTTATATCCCTTGGCTTCTAAGGGTCTCATATTTGATATAAAACAACTTTTTACGAACATATTGTAGAATTTCCTAAACAAAGATTATACATTTATTTTTTTTATTTTGTACAACTTTATAAAAGAATAATAAAATGTTTGCTAAAGTGTAAGTCCGGAGTTTCATGCTCGATTTTTGATGATGTACCGTGGCAATGTAATAATTGTTTTGCACGATAGTGGATTCTGTCGTACTTACAGCAATGACGACCATGAATGAAAATTCAATTTCCTAAATTTCCTGGTTACGAACCTATAAAAAAATAAATAAATAACTATACTGTAATATTAAAAATTACCTTCCCAGTGCGGAAAGTAAAACTAGTGCCCTTTATGTATATTATGTGCAAAAATATACCCAAAAGGCAGTGCTATTATACATTATACGAAATAAATCACTGCATTTTAAATTATCTGAACTTTATTTGAAACAACATAAAACAATAAATTCGTACTTGCAGCAATTTTATACCTGTTGGTCTCACGGCCTGCTGTAGTCTCAACTAAATTATTTCTGGCATTTATCGTATAAACATTGGTCAGACTATGATGATCTTGAAGAACATTTCTGGGCTGTAGGCCGTGGTCTTCAAGACTTGAAGTTCCCCGACGTTTCGCCTGAGACTGCGTCTCGCATCCCCAAGACAACCCTTAAGGATGCCAGACGCAGTCTCTGGCGAAACGACGGGGAACTTCAAGTCTCGAAGACCACGGCCTACAGCCCAGAAATGTTCTTCAAGATCATCATAGCAACTCCGGCCGTGAAAGCCTGAGTCAATACATTGGTCAGACTGTTAACGTTAGACAGTTGTTTATAATAAATGCAAATATTTCCAACAAAGATATTATTTTAATATTATATATTATTTTGAAAACACCATCGTGCAAAAAATAATGTGCAACGCACATTCGTGAAGTGTTTTACAGAATCTCGGAGATTAAAAACCTCACTATAGCTCGGTTCTTTAATCATTTCCTCGCTTCTACAAAAATAACTTCCCAACCTCACATTGTAATATGCATACTATTGATCAAGGAGCAATTTAATTCCCAATTTTACAATTTTCCACTACTTCCGATTGATTGAGGGTCTTTCCACTTTTCAGCGGTTACCCTTTTACCAGCCGGCTGCTGGCCCTTCACATCCACATGTGTCAATCACAGAGGTAGATGATCAACAGCCAGTGTAGGGGTGACATGTGGTTAGCATGTCGAGTCCCCCAACCGTTATAGCTGGTTCCTCAACCTGGAGCCGCTACTTATTGTAGCTACCCAATTGCCTCACGATGCTGGGTGGGCACCGGTCCCATACTGGCCGAAATACCATGAGAAAATTTCTTCCCCATGGAGACTAGAACCAGCGCAAGTCCCGTAGCTCTGCGCCAAGGCTTTCTACCTTAACCGCTCGGCTACGGCGCGGGACTTCCACTACTTACTAATTAAAAAACCATTAAATGGCTCAATTTTATCCTTAACCAATTTGTAATAATTATTTATAAGTAGTATCGAACTTATTACAATATGAAATCTCATAATATTGTCAAATAACGTATCGTATTTTTTTCAGTCATTATAATAGGCCTATATCTTGTGTCCATCTTTATTACTACGTAGCGTCCTTAGTATTTTCTTCGGAAGTAATAAGATGTGCTTTTATTTAAATTATTTTTCTTTCACAATAAAATATAAAATTTACCCCACTGATAATCCTTTAATATTTTCTGACTCAAAAGCTGCAATACAATCGATTGCCAACAAAAATAAAATTTTATAAAGCTGTGGCAGTCCCCTTACTGTTACATGGTAGTGAATTTTGGGTTTTAACTAAAAGAGAAGAGAAGATTACAGAAGCAGCTGAAATGAGATTTCTGAGAAGTGTAGCTGGTTACAAACTTCTAGATAAAAGAAGTGAATATATTATAAATGAGCTAAATATTTTTAAACTTTTAGATAAAATAAAAGACTCTAGAAAAAAATTGGAAAGAACATGTTCAAAGAATGAAAAATTAACGTATACCAAAAATTATGCTTAGTTTCAAAACCAAAAGGAATGTTTGTAGACCGAAAATGAGATGGATTCAACCTTTTGAATGACAATCTATTAGATCGGAACAAGCCACATGAGCTTAATCCGTGATTGATGATGATGATGATGATGATGATAATCGATTGTCACTTTAGGCAAGTCATCAACATAAATTGCCAATTGGAAAATGATAATACAGAGCTTTCAATATTCGAACAAAAATATAACTCTCCAATGAATTCCAGGACATTCCCAGATTTTCGCAAACATAAAGGCAGATATTTCAGCCAAGAAAGGTACTAGAATACTCCAAAATCAAATAGAAGATACTTCTTATACCATCGATAAACGACGCATAAGGAAAATATAGAATGGTCACCGTGTTACACAACTAATCCTGTTCAGAACACCATAGAAACAGTAGAACACCTCAATTCAAAACCTACCTGTTTGCCCCATAAGGAATTCTGTAGCGCTTTTCTGGCTGGACATAGGACACAACTGTCTATCGAAACATCTCCATAGGTTTGGAATGACAGAAACTCTGTATTGTACCTGTGTCATCGACAAGAAAACTTATATTCGACAACATCCTCAACAATGTCCTAATTTGAATGCAACCGATACAGGGAACTAGGATGCAAAATGGGACACTATCGATAGTGCGATTTGTCGTACTTACAGTAATGGCGACCATGATTGAAAGTTCAACTTCGTTATTTCGGGGTTACCAATCTAAATAACTATATTGTAATATTACATTTACACCCACATGCGGGAAGTAAAACCACTGCCCCTTATGTATACTACGTATAATGTATATACAGAAAATATCCAAAAGGTAGTGTTAATATACATTATACGAAACAAATGACTGCATTTTTAATGAATTGAATTTTATTTGAAACAATGTACAACAATAAATACGGTACTTGCGGCCATTTTAACAAAATTGTTCTCAAGGCCTCCTGTTGTTTCAACTGATAAACATTGCCCACACTGTTAACGTTAGTAAGTTATTTATAATGAACTCAAATATTTCCAACAAAGATGTTATTATTTTACTATTATTTTTTATTTTGAAAACACCATCGCGCAAATACAACGCACGTTTGTGAAGTGGTTTAACAGAATCTCGAAAATTGAAGACCTCGCTATCGCTCGGTTTTTAAACATTTTTCCTCGATTCTGTAAAACCATTTCCTAACCTCGTATCGTAATATAGGCCTACTATTTCAAACAGTTTAGTGAAAAATCCTACAGGCCTATTAGGCTTTGAGGATGTGCTTAAAATAACTGCAGAATTTATAGGTAAGTCAGCAAGGAGCATCAATTCTGCTCGTAATAAAATCGTAAATAAAGAATATCTATCGATAACATGGAAAAAGCGTAAACGTCTGATTAGGTAAGTCCGTATAGCTATATTTTTTGTCATAAATAAATAAGAAATGGAAGTTCCTAATATTGGTAGCACCTTACCTTGTATATAGTCTTATTTCCCGTAAAACACGATGTTGCCTAAGAATATTTCTATCGATGACAATTCCGTACACAATCCAGTCATATGGCGGGTAAAAGTATCCACGGTTCCCCCAACAGACGGTGTCGGCGAAATATTCCCTTATGCAAGTTTGTTTACAGTACAACTGGAATTTGGTATAGCATGAATCTCCTTGTTAAATTGCTTATGAGTATATAAATTTGTACTTGAATATTTCTCATTGAGTTTGATTGTTACCAATATGCCAGCCACTGGACATAAATAAATAATCCGCTAATTTATAAGTTGTTCATTTTTAAATGAATCAGGGCTAAAAATCATTTATATTACTATACATATCTGCATTTCTAAAGACAATTAATGCTGTTATAACTTAACAGAATTCTCCACAAATTTACAAAAAATATATATTTTTTGGACAAGTTGTGCAGTATTTTACATTACAATCGATCATATTGCGAATTGTTTTTTTTAAATAATAAATTCTACGAACTATTTCATAATTTTTTGAAAGTACAGTAATTCTTATAAAAAGGAAATAAGGTTTATTTACTACTAAGTTGCAGCCTACATTGATGTAAATAACTACCAGCATCCAACTTATAATTGACTAAATTGAACTTGAAAATGGTATGACACACTGTGTATCTAAACGAAAACATGATTTTTCCTATAATGTCTACTAGGTAGTTGCATTAACTTACAATTTCCAGAAGTCCAGTCAGCCTGATTCAATTTCTACAAAGAAGTTGTTCATTTTTACCTGAAACAACAAGAAAAATTGTTTTTAAGATTTGAAACTCAAGTTCTTAATAATTACAATTACAATATATTATACCACCAATTATTATGCACGGGCGGAGGGGAAGAGTTTTAGCGCTAGTGTCGCCGAACTACTAATTCTATGGAAGAGATGTAGGAGAAAACTGTACATCCGATCACGTACTGAAATGATTCAACTTAAAGTGTGGGCGGAGAATCCCTAAACACGTGTGAAAGAACTTAACATGGTTGCCAAATTAGTAATTTAAGCACGGAACGCTCAAGCGGTCGGATCATTTAAAATTACATTTGTCGTCTCTCCGTTACCAGCCTCACAATAAATCACAAGTGGCAACATGTTATGAGAAGGGACAGCTCATTCCTACACCTAACCCCAATAGTAACAGGGTTGTTAAATTAGTTATTTTGCCAATGACCGCGTAGAAGGACGGACCATTAAAATGCATTATATTTGTCAGCTCTCTACCTGCCAGACAAAGAACATATACAGAGGACAGGAAGTGACAACATAGTAACGAAGAGAAAGAGAAGACAGCATGTTAGTTAACATATTTTCCGCCTGCACAGATTACTTAGTGAAGTAGGCCTAGTATGTGTGTGTATTCTAATACCATCCAATACTACTTTTCGTGCTTCGGATTCTGTGTTGGGCGGATAGATGGCGTTAATGTGGTACACTCTAAATTTACGCACACTTCGGTAGACCACTTGACATGAAATAATTATTCTTGTATCACAGATTATTACAACTAAGTTCACGTACAATACTGTAGATGTCACTTTACCAACCGTGTTATCCTATTGTGTAATACCTGTTTTTGTATTGTGTAAAGAGAGTAGTGTATGAAGAGTATATGTTAGTGTGTTTAAGGGATGATGAAGAGGGGGAAATATGAAACCCGATGCAGGCACGTAGGCTACCTCTGTCGTAAAGCACCAAGGAGAACTCCCACTCCTTTGGCCGACTTTCCATGTTTAACTCAACCTTAATTTTTTTAATCGATTGCTATATACCAAGTTTGGTTCCAAAAAAGTACGGCCGTGTATGCACGCACGCACACACACACACACACACACACACACATATATATATATATATATATATATATATATATATATAAAGCGTCACTGCAATAAGGTAAACATATTCTCTTTAATTTGCTTACTTGTTATAGTCAGCTGCTAGATGGCAGTGAAGACCGAGTTCTCGCGACATCTAGTAATAATGGAGAATATAACACATATATAAGAAAAATAAGTGTTTGAATTGGATTCGCCTGGTAGTGTAATGGATATCACGCTGAGGTACAGACTCAGAGATCCGGGTTCGAATCCCGTCCAGGCATTTATTTTTCTTATAATACCAGTACGTGTGTCATGGCGGACAGTGAGTAGTGAATATACTGGTCGCTCGTGTTTTTGCACAGTTTTCAGCAGGTGATTGTTTGTGTTTTACAGGTAGTATAGGATATTTTGAAATTATTTGTGTGTACATTTATTCTGTAATAATGGCGCCACGCAAAACAAAGAATTCCGACGAGAATAAAGAAGAAATGACAAAGCGTGTGATGCAGGAATGTTTGAGGGACCCTGCCATGTTGCAGCTGCTAAAGGACTCGGTGCGTGAGGCTATAGTGAGTGAGTTGAAAACAACCATAGATCGGAACACTGAGGTCATTAAACAGTTGGAGCTGTCGTTACAGGAAAGGGATACTAAAATAATGAAACTAGAACAACTGTTGTGCGAAAAAACTGATTCCCTTGAACAGTACCAACGCCGCCAATGCTTACGTATCTTTGGCATCCCGGAGATGGACGCTGAGGATACAGACAAAATAGCTATCGATGTGGCGTCTAAAATAGGTATTAAATTGGAAACATGCGATATAGATAGGAGTCATCGTGTGGGGAGAAAGGCGGACCGGCCACGGCCGGTTATCGTCAAATTCGTAAGCTATCGGAAAAGGAGAGAGGTTTTCCAGAACAAAAAACAGCTGAAAGGGAGTGGTGTTACAATTAGGGAAGACTTAACTCAAATGAGGTATAAGCTATTAAAAGAATGCATCACCAAATATGGTGTAACAAATGTGTGGACAATTGACGGAGCAATACATGTTAAAGAAGGAGATAACAAACGCATCATTCTCCGGGCCTCAGAAATATAATTAGTGCAAACACGGCCAGTGAATAACCGACAGTTATCACTTTAAACATTTTATTAATAGTACATAAAATTAAGATATTCTTAGTGACGTGATACCAAGTTTAGTTTGTAAGTTTGTTGAAATATTTTACGACCATTTTTCGTTTAAATGATGATTTTCCTTTGACAGTCTTTGACAGGCTACAGGACAATAACCTTCCCACTCCCCTTCTCGACCCCACTACTTCAAGGAATGCTTTAGAAATAGCTTTGTCCACATACCCTAATTCCTTGCAGGTAGCCCATTTCAATGCTCAGAGTATTACTGCACATATAGATGAGATCAGAACTATTTTCTTCTCTTTAAATATTCATGCTCTTCTCATATCCGAAACGTGGCTAAATCCCACCATTACCTCTTCTTTAATTGACATGGATGGTTATACTTTTCTTAGACACGATCGTGTTTACAGTCGCGGGGGCGGTATTGGAGCCTTCGTTAGAACAGACCTTACTCCTAAAATTGTGTATCTATCTAATAACGAACCATCTGCCGAAATTATGTTCATAGAAATATTTGTCAGTTTCAAAAAATGTCTTCTCTGTGTAGTATACCAACCTCCTAAAATAAAAGCCATCGCTGAAATTGAGTCCACTTTACAAAACGCGCGAATACAATATGAACACGTTATCGTTATGGGCGACTTTAATATAAATATACTAGACACTGATAACAGACATACACAACAACTGATGGCTACGTTCCAGGCTTGTGATATGACACTCCTACCCCTACGACCTACACATCACACTCATCACTCTGAGACGTTACTTGACTTAATTGCAACTAATAATCCAGACAGAGTACTTACTCACGGGCAACTGCCAGCCCCGGGAATATCAGCACATGATATTATATTCTTAGCATATTCACTGCAGTGCCCTAAACCGACTCGAAAGACTATTACGTATAGAGACTTAAAACATATAGACAATGCAACCCTAATTGAAGAAGCTATGCAGATGCCGTGGCATTCAATATGGACGCTGCATTCTGTAGATGAAAAAGTTGAGACACTAAATGACTTTATACTACAATTATACAACAGACATGCCCCACCAAAAACTAAACTCGTGAAACGACGCCCTGCACCCTGGATGACTCTTTCAATTCGTAACTTGATGACTGATAGAGACGCAGCACATAAGAAATATAGACTCAACAAAACAGACACAAGTCTCACTCAATATAAACAGTTACGTAACAAGACAAATCAAGCTATAAGAAACGCCAAACTTAGACATTTATACAACCTAACAAATACCAATACTTCAGAAATCTGGAAAAACTTGAATAGAATGGGAATTGGGAGAAAAGACACACAGGTAGACAAATTACCTGTTTCCCTGGACACACTCAATAATCACTTCACAGGTATAACTACTACTCCAAAGGATAAAGAACAAACAATAAATGAATTATCACTGACAAATCAACCCGACAGAGAACATTTCCACTTCTCATATGTTACAGACTACGACGTAAAGAAAGCCATCATGCGAATAAAAACCAAAGCAGAAGGAACTGACCGTATAAATATTACTTTACTGAATAAAATAATCGAAGCTATACTACCTACTATAACTCATATTTTTAACTCCTCACTACAAACTTCTACATATCCCTCATTGTGGAAACAAGCCCTCGTACGTCCACTGCCTAAAGTTAAAACGCCCTCAACCCCGAACGACTTTCGACCCATTAGCATTTTACCTACTCTTTCAAAAGCTCTGGAACGATTAGTCCATAAACAACTGACTGAATACCTAAATGATTACAACCTTCTAGATCAATTTCAGTCAGGCTTCAGGACAGGACACAATACAAATACTGCTCTACTAAATATTTGCGAAGACATACGCGAAGCTGCTGATAATCGAAAACTTACCATTCTTACATTACTGGACTTTAGTAAAGCATTCGACACGGTAGACTTGGACTTATTGTTGCATAAACTTAAAAACCTCTTACTCTCTGATAGTGCCACGAAATGGTTCAATTCCTACCTTCATGAGCGCCAGCAATCTGTTATAGGAAATCATACATTATGTTCTTCTTGGTCCTTCCGTAAAGCTGGGGTTCCACAGGGTTCGGTACTTGGACCTTTGCTTTTTTCAATCTACATAAATGACATATCTAACTCCCTAAAGCATTGCAAACATAATTTATTTGCAGACGACATGCAAATCTACATCCACACAGACAAATATTCACTAAATGACGCTGTTGCCAAAATTAACGAGGATCTTGACTCACTAATGACTTGGACAGTTAAATATGGACTGCAATTAAATCCTACAAAGTCACAATCAATCATTATGGGTCATCAGAGACTATTATCTACAATTAACCTAAACACAGTTTCGCATGTGTCACTAAACGGAGTTCAAATCCCTTATAGTGAGACAGTAAAAATTCTAGGAGTATTTATTGACAAAAACTTAAATTGGAATACACAAATAAACCATACATGCAAAACAGTCTTCTCAATAATACATTCATTAAATCGTGTACGAAATTGTTTGCCATTCGCCCTTAGGAAAATGTTAGTAGAAACACTTGCAATGCCCCATTTTGATTATTGTGACACTCTTTTTACAGACTTAAATATTATTTCCACTCAAAGACTTCAACGTGTTCATAATTCTTGCGCACGTTTTATTTGTGGTATTCGCAAATTTGACCATGTTACACCGTCCCTGGAACAATTATCGTGGTTTCGTCTAAGAGATCGTAGAACTGTCCATTCCCTATCCCTTCTCTATAAAATACTTCACACATCATCGCCTAATTATTTATCACGCCGCTTCATCAGACTATCCGACACACATAATCTTGACACTCGATCCCATCAGCACATTGTCCTTTATATCCCGCCTCATCACACTGTATATTATTCATTATCTTTTACGGTGTCACTTACCAAAACATGGAATTCCCTTCCACCCTATGTCAGAGACTGTCAAACTATAACATCCTTCAAAAACAAACTAAAGAATTATTTAATAACAAACTGACTTATACACCTCACTGATAGTATTCTTTTAGCAATATTAATATATTTAATTATTTATGTAAATAATATTAAGAATAACAAATATTTTTATTTGTTTTGTTTTAAATATTGTATAATCGTAAAATTAGTTTTCTATATCTCATTATTTTCCTGTTTTTTATATACACTAGACAGGGACAATTTAATATGTCTTGCTTGTATACATTTTATTATTAGTTTTAGTCTTAATTTTAACTAATATTAACTGGTTGTATTATAGATCGTAATATGTATATTAGATATTATCTTTTGATCAAATTTTTACTTAGTGTTTAATATTAGAGTTAATTAAGATTGTTATATTCTTATGTAATATATGTTTGTCCTGGTGAGTGGAAGAGAAGGCCACATGGCCTTAACTCCACCAGGCTAAATAAATCTTAAATCTTAAATCTTATATATATTCAAGCATACATTTTTCTTTTCATATCATATTTGCTTTCATTGCCAAATGTCAAAAATATAGTTATAACATCTAAATATACAAGCGTTACTGCTATATTTGGTTTAAAAAATTTGCTTAACTGTTATGTTAGCCATTAGAAGTCAGTCGGAACAATTTTCCGCTATCTCTTGTGTGAATTGAGAATACTACATATATAAGAAAAATGTAGGTTTGAATTTGAATACGTGGGTAGCTGAGGTCGTTAGAGCGCTAAACGTACTGAGTTTAGAGACTCGGGTTCAAATCCCGACTCAAGCATTCATTTTTCTTTTCATATATACATATATACCTATGTGTATGTACTCAAATATATATATATATATATATATATATATATATATATAAAGTAATTTCTCTTATTTCCCAACAGATGTTAGTGATGACATGTGGTCAGCACATCGCCTCAAGGAGAAATCTAATAGGCAACTAACCCATTACTCGGACGGGGATACCCAAATAAATTTTGTTTTGAAGCCCTAATTTAGGCTTACTGTTCTTTTACTAGCCCATCATTCTTCACACGCAGGATAAACAGCTGAAAGTCTCTCCCGGAGGACCTGTCCGTTGGATTTTTGCTATCCCTAAAATTCATCGACCTTGGTCGGGGGAAGGGTATGAACCCGCGGCCCTCGGATTAGATGAAAGGAACACATACCCTAGGCCACCGAGGCTGATGTACAGGGAAATAACCAGGTAAATAACTTCTTTGCTGAAATTGAGTTTGAGGTGTCACATTAGGCTCTTCATGGAAAGGACTACCTTTAAGATGTGTGAAATAATATAGTCATTGGTTTACCATTAACTTAAAAGTTTGAGATAGAGGAAAATAATAAGATACGCAATATAATGTAGATCCTTTTTCTAGGTTTCATAAAAAATGACTAACCTGAATTTTTTCCTTATACACTCCATATATCCTCACAGATCCTATTAATAGACACAGAAAATGACGAAAAGACCATGAAGAAAATTTATAGGCTTTATTGTTAGAGTCTGTTAATACAGGGTGAATTTTAATTACATCGACAAGCTGGAAATAGAGGAAAAACTGTCCTATGAATAAGTGTCCATAAATGCATCGTTGCCACGGTAGAAGGCACTGACGAATTGCATTATTCTCTCGGCCCTGTTGCATGGCCTGCTAGATCATCGGACTTACACCCCTGAATGTTTACCTCTGGGGGCATCTGAAAAGCGTTGTATGTGCTGAACCAGTTTCTGATGTGCTTACCCTTCATAAGCGTGTTCACATCGGTTCTCTATGGTTCACATCGCCTGTGACGCTATTCGGAGAGAGGCCGGAACATGCGAAAGAGTGAGGCAATCCATGATACGACTTGTGAACGCGTGCATTGCATTCCACGGAAGTCACTTTGAACATCTGTTGTGACGTGGATGTGATTATGCTATGTATTGTGTGCCGGGACGATTTTTTTGTCGTTGCACGCAGATCGTTCATTTCCGGACACATATTTATAGGACCTTTTTTCCTTCATTTCCAGTCAGGAATCAGTCCCTGAAGTTTGTCGGTGTAATTACCGTTCAGCCTGTAGAATCAAGGTAGATATGAAGCCCACGTCATCATCATCTTCATTCATGGATTAGGTCTGTTGACCCGTTCCGACTTCAGCCCATCTCTTTCTAGGTCTGCCCACATCTCGGGTGCCTTTAGGTTTGTATTTTGTTATTTGTTTTGGATATCTATCTTCATTCATTCTGTCTATGTGTTGCTTCCATTTTTGTCTAAATGTATCCATTTTATCAGTTATTGCAAATATTTCAAGTTCCTGTCTTATTTCTGTGTTCTTGATTCTGTCTTCCTTAGTGCTCCCTTTAACAGATCTCAAAAATTTCATTTCTGCCGCCGTTATCCTACTTAGGTCTTGTTTTTTATGTATCCAGGCTTCTGAACCATAGAGCAGTACCGGTACTGCCAACATTTTATAAAATTTCAGTTGGGTCTCTCTTGTTGTTTTGTTATATGAAGCCCACGTATCTCTTTTTAATATTTTCATGAGAAACCTCCCCCCCCCCAGTAGCAACACTCCGTCGAAATTAGTTATTAATGTTGAGATATGGCAATCCACAGTGTGCTTGTAACACCACCTAACTGCAAATCATAGAAACTGGTCACACAGGAACTGCGTAAAATAATTCATCAGTAAGTCGGAGTATGGTCTGATTTTATTGGTTTATGGAATGTATCTTCCTTTTGTCGTTACCTTAAAAAAAACTCAATTCTTTATCCCAACTTACTTAAATGTGTCGGAACAAGTGAAACACACCATGCATAATCGTAGGCCTAACTTATGTATTACATATTGTTTTATTTTATGACACAAATTTAAATAATTTCTTTCGATTAATTTTTCCATTAGTTATTTTGAAATATGAATTAAATAAAACCAATTTATCTTATAGGATTTATTATAATTATTGGTTAATTAAATTGTATTATATAGAGATAGTCCACCGCTGTGGTCTCGAGGTACCGTGCTGCCTTGTCACGCCGCGGGCCCGGGTTCGATCCCCGGTCAGGGCAGTTTTTCTGGGTGAGGTTTTTATCGGGGTTTTTCCTCACCTGTAAGACAAATGTCAGGAAAACTTTAAGGCCCAAACGGTCCCCGAAATCATATGGCCATCATCCTTATCATTATCATCCTTACCATTATCATTATCATCATCATCCTTCACCGGTGTGGAAAGCAACGGGAAGCTACCACACCTACACAATTCCCTAGTAAAGCTGCAAGCATAGCATGAAAATGCCATGATTGCAGTGAAGGACCTGCCTTCGGGCAGAATTACTATGGATGGATATAGAGATAGGCCTACATTTCGATGAGTTAAGTATGGTTGCCGATACAATGTATCATATAGAAAAAGTGAAGACATTGAAAACAAAATAAATAAATTTAATTATATATGTGGCACCATAAAACGAAGTCTCAAAGGAACTAGAAAGGAGACACTTTTAAAATTTTATAAAACAATGGCGGATCGGAACATTGGGTCTTAACCAAAAACCAGGAACGAAGAATAGAATCGTCAGAAATGAGGTTTCTGAGGAGTGTGGCTGGCTATACAATAATGGATCAAAGGCGAAGTGAGTATATACGAAGAGAACTGAATATATTCAAATTATTAGACAGAATTACACAATACAGAGATGAATTGATGGACCACATCAATAGAATATATAACAACAGAATTCCGAAACAGATTATTCATTACAAACCACTAGGGCGAAGAAATGTTGGAAGACCCAGTAAAAGATGGATGGACCAATTCTAACATGAGATCGGAACAGACCAGCAGATCTAATCCTTGATGCTGCTGCTGCTGACGATGAAGAAGTATGGTTGCTAGAGAGATTTTTAAATTCCAGGTTCAAGTAAATTCCCACTTCTAATGATCACACTTCGCTTATTTTTTTGAGAAAACACTTTCTATTATTTTAAATAGCATATACTGATTTTTGTGTGTTTGTGTGTGTGTATATATATATATATATATATATATATATATATTAAATAGCATATACCGATTTTTTCTACAGAAGAATAAAAAATTGCTACCACTAGAGCGAATTTTTCAAATTTTTATTTTAGGTGAAATCTAATCCTAATGTTCGGATTTTGCTGGTTAAAGAACTCCACCTTGCTTTATTTTTTGTTTAATTAATTGCTATATACCAAGTTTGTTTCCTTATCATTATCATCATCAACTTCACCGGTGTGGAAAGCAAGGGGAAGCTACCACATCTACAATTCCCTAGTAAAGTTGCAAAGCATATAGCATGAAAATGTTATGAATGCAGTGAAAGACCTGCCCTCGAGCAGAATTACTGTGGATGGATATAGGTTATATTGTAGATTTTCGCGGGTGTAAATATGATTAATAAAGATGTCATGGGTTTCTGCGTCAAGGATTCAAGGTTGGCCTCTGGCGACTGATTCCGATGTTTCGACATGATACCACAAGTCATTATCAATTCTTGACTCAAGAAACCTTTCTTAGTCATATATATATATATATATATATATATATATATATATATATATATATATATATATATATATATGGGCTCCAGTGAAAAGACAGAAGGATAGAATACAGACGGCAGAGATGCGGTTCCTAAGACAAGTTAAAGGATGTACAAGACTTGATAGAATAAGAAATGAGGATATAAGAGAAGAATTGAAAGTACAGCCTTTATTGGATAAAGTCACGAATTACAGACAGAAATGGATTGATCACATGGATGGAATGAGTAAGGAGAGATATCCATTGCTAGCAAGAAATTATCAAGCAAGAGGAAGGCGTGATGTTGGAAGACCTAGAAGACGTAGGGCTGATGCATTATGAAGTCGGAACGGGCAATTGCCTAATCCCTGGAGTGATGATGATGATATATATATATATATATATATATATATATATATATATTATGATCATTTGGAGTCTACTGGATAGGATCGGTAAAGACGTTAAAATATTTTCAAAAATACTTTGATAAGAACAACATCAATAGCCTAATTCCTTCGGAATTCTCTGAAACATTTTTTTATAATCCCGGACCTCGTGAAAAATGACATGTCTTCTTGGCGACATACTTGGAATACTTAAGAAAATTATGTTACCCTAAGATCAGTCAGAGGAGGAATATAATTTACTGATGATATCTAAGGACGAGTTCACCACAATCATCACTGGATTGACCTGGATTCTGCAATACCTACTGTATTACCAAAATACCGTGAGCATTTAAGCAAGTTTCTGAATTTTGCAACAGATGGCAGAAGTAGTTGGAAAATGTCGTTATCCACTTAGTACTCAAAACTCTTGTCAGATGGCAGATAGCTTCATTTTCATTGAAATATTTATAGAATCATTTTTAACATTGAATTTTCGTTTTCAAGAGGTCCGGGTTGAAAACTCGGTAACGCAAAACTAACTGGTGTATACCTGGTATTCCTCAACCATTAAGCCAAATATTGGTAGTCCAAGATCTGGCTGCAAGATTACTACGTCCATCGAGTGTATGAACAAAATCAATTTTTTTTTCATAAAATTGTGAATAACTGAATACATTTTTGCCGAGTTGCCTTTTAAATTCGGCCGCCAGTATATTTAATTAAAATATAACTAATTTATTTATTGACAACAATTTGATTCACTTGTTATTAAAATAAATTATAATCTAGTTCGCAGAAATCGATGTATAGAGCTTGAGAAGTTTTGGTTGCCGTTGCACACTTGGCCGTAAACCTCCTCGCGGCTACAGCAGGCTGTGACACCAATCAGTAATAAAATGGCGGTAAGTACGTATTTATTGTTTTATATTGTTTGGAATGAAGTTCAGTTAATTTAAAATGCTGTGATTTGTTTCGTATAATGTATATTAACACTACCTTTCGGATCTATTTTTGTATATACATTGTATGTAGTATACATAAAAGGGCAGTGGTTTTACTTCCCGCTGCGAGGAGGTTACGGCCAAGTTTGCAATGGTAACCAAAAATTTTCAAGTTCTATACATCGATTTCTGCGAGCTGGATTAAAATTTATTTTAATAACAATCGAATCAAATTATTTCGAGTAAATAAATAAATTATAATTTAAGTAAACATACTGGCGGCCAAATTTTAATAAGCAACTCGGCAAAAATTTATTCAGTAA
Source organism: Diploptera punctata (assembly GCA_030220185.1). Taxonomy (NCBI): domain Eukaryota; kingdom Metazoa; phylum Arthropoda; class Insecta; order Blattodea; family Blaberidae; genus Diploptera; species Diploptera punctata. The sequence goes on from JASPKZ010000047.1 coordinate 1,316,092, forward strand.
TTCACAATTTTACGAAAAAAATAGATTTTGTTCATACACTCGATGAACGTAGTAATCTTACAGCCGGATGTTAGACTATGGGTTGCAATTTACTAGGACACATTTCATTATATTCGCAATTTCATAATATCATTAAAAAACTAGTAATAAATTAAATACATAATTATACGCTACTGGTATGTGGCCTAGATCTTACATTAAGAAAAAAATATTTCAGTCAAAAATAAATTCTTCAAATCAATAGAAGACAATCAAAATTAATTTTGATTATAAACGTGAACTCTTGCTTTGATTTGTTTCGTATAATGTATACTAATACTACCTTTTGGACATATTTTTGTATATAAATTGTATGTAGTATACATGGTTTTACTTCCCACACGCGTTTTGTAATGTCATATTACAGTATAGTTATTTAGGTTGGTAACCCCGAAATATAGGAAGTTGAACTTTCAATATCATGGTCGCCATTGCTGTAAGGCGTCAAAAAGCACCATCGCGCAAAAAAAAAGTATAATTTGTTTTATACGGAAACGTTCAATGATCTAATTTTATTATAACGACATGGTAATATAATGATGGAATAGACTTTCAACTCAGCATTTGTCTTGACATCTGAGAAAATTAGGTATAAACTACATTTCCATTGGTCAACATTTTGGACCTCCCAAATACCAATGTCATCTTCTATTGCCTGAGTCTCCCTCAAGGACAGGTTCTTTCACGAGCCGGAAATTCAAACTCGAGACCCGCGGATTAAAGTCCCCCTTCCAGTTATCCAATCCTATGTATTGCAGTTCTTAGAACTTTTTATTATGCAATCCAAATAATATATAAAATGTCTTCTTGTTATTATTATTCATAATTTGTAGGACTGTCATCCTATTTCAAAATCACTCCTCGGAGGAAGACGTATTTGATAAATGCATTCACTGTCTATCCATCTATTGGCTGGTCTTCCTTTTGTTCTTCTCCCGTCTATTGGTCTATCTTCTTTAGCTCTTCTTTTTTTTTCGGTTGAAAAAGGGTGTGGGGAGGAGTAAACACCTCGCAAAAAAGATCTTGGTTCAGCTTGCCCAGCTGATAGTACCTGGCGAGGGCCCCTTGCCAGGGTTACAGTGAAGACCTCAACGGCAGATACAGCGGAGAAGAGTCCTTCGGTAGCTAAGTTCGGTAGGGTGTACCTGGCGAAAGAGGCAACTATACATCTACTGCCTTGTAGATTGACGAACGGGCGGATGGGGCCGTTAGTCCTGCAAGACAACCCATCCAGTAGAGACAACACCGAAATACGAACTATGGAGCTGGGTGAAGGCAATCGGCCTAGGGAGGAAACCCCGAATAACAAACCCGCCATGAAAACTGGCTAGCAATTCACTTCAAGATGTATCTTATACAATGCTAGCAGTCCCAAGAATCAAGTAAAATTTAATCTTCTAAAATTTAATATTCAAACAATTACTATCTATTCTATAGTAATTCTGTCCGAGGGCAGGTCTTTCACCGCAATCATACCCTTTTCATGCTATGCGTTGCAGCTTCACTGTGGAATTATAGGTGACGTAGCTTCCCGTTGCTTTCCACACCGGTGAAGGATGATGATGATGGCTGAATGATTTTCGGGGACCGTTGGGCCCTAAGCTTCCTGACATTGGTCTTACAGGTGAGGAAAACCCCGAAAAAAGCTTTCACCCAGGAGCCCGTCCCGACCGGGAATCGAACCCGGGCCCGCTGCGTGACAAGGCAACACGCTATCTCGAGACCACAGCGGTGGACTTCGATTATTTTAAAAGTAATGTTTTTAATTATTAGTCCAAACATAATCAGAATCTTATTCGGACGGGAAAGAAACTTTGTCTCTTGGATTTTTCCATCCTAAATCATCCATCGAATCCTACCGGGTGTGAACCCGCAACCTTCTGGACTAAAGGCAAGGAACATAATCACTATACCTCGAATTGTAAAAGTTAAATAGATATTAGCGAATTCCGAACAAATAAAGCTACAAATGTTGATCTCAAGAAAATAATTTTGAAAAATTATAGATCTTGACAGATTTATCCAGTAGAAATCGAAAATGACCACGAAAAATGTATACAGTAGGCTATACTTACATGCTCTAGCGCCCGCAATTTTTGCTTTCTCCGAAACCAAATTCGGCAGTAACAATCATATAGAGAATAAGTAAGGTCGAGCTCGATAACCATAAAAATTGGACCATATAGGAGTTCAGATGAAACGAAAATACAAAAATCTCTTTGCGGATTACTATTGTCGTTTTTTTCGCAATGACATCCAATATATGCCTAATATGCTATTTAAACAAACCGAGGATGGTAATCTTCAAAAGTCTGAAATCTCATGTTAATGTCTAGGAATGTGGGAGTCTTAACCCGTTATTAAGGCCTCCAAAGGCCTATAGTAGGATTACTTTATTTTATATATTCCATGTTATAGCAATAAATGACATCATATGTTAACGCATGTATTTAAATTTGTATAAATCATTTAGAAGAAACAGGTCTACAACAGATCAGATTTTTAGTATAAGACAGATTTTAGAAAAGAAATGGGAATATAATGGTACTGTACATCAACTGTATGTAGACTTCAAAAAAGCATATGATTCAATTAAGAGAGAGAAGTTATATAGTATCCTGCTGGAGTTCGGAATTCCTAAAAAGTTAGTTAGACTTATACGAATGTGTCTAAATGGCACAAAGAGTAGGGTGCGTGTAGGCAAACAGTTCTCGGACACTTTTGAAATCCAGAATGGGTTGAAGCAAGGAGATGCACTATCTCCTCTACTATTTAATTTTGTACTAGAGCATGCCATTAAATCTTTAGAGAATGAGGAAGGCTTACAACTCAATGGTATTAATAAGCTGTTAGTCTATGCTGATGATGTAGTATTGTTGGCCGATAGCGAGGAGATACTAAAGGACAACACGCACACACTATTGAGTAACACTAAGAAATTAGGACTGGAAGTAAATAGCAATAAAACTAAATATATGATCACACGTAGAAATTCATTAAATAATGGAAATGGACAGCTAATGACAAATGAGGGAAATTTCGAGGAAGTGGCTGAATTTAAGTACCTAGGAACAATAATCACAAATGGGAATGACTTGCACAAAGAAATTAAACATAGGCTCAATTCTGGAAATGCATGCTATTATGCATTGCAGAGACTCTTGATGTCCCAACTCCTTTCAAAAAACGTTAAACTGAAAATATATAAAACTACTATTCTACCAGTTATATTATATGGGTGCGAAACATGGACTCTTATTTTAAGGGAGGAAAGGAGATTACAAGTATTTGAGAATAAAGTACTTAGGAAAATTTTTGGACCAAAGAGAGATGAACAGACAGGTGAATGGAGAAGACTTCATAACAATGAACTACATGGTCTTTATAGGAAGCCAGATATATTAAGAACAGTTAAATCTCGTAGACTGCGATGGGCAGGACATGTTGCACGTATGGGGAATGAAATACTTGCATGGAAGCTTCTTGTAGGAAAGCCTGAAGGAAAACGCCCAGTTGGTAGACCAAGAATGAGGTGGGAGAATAACATTAACTATGATTTGAGGGAAGTGGATCATACAGGGAATGATTGGAAAGCATTAGCTCAGGATAGGGATGTATGGAGAGCTGATGTCCGTGCGGCCATGAACCTACGGGTTCGATAGTGCCAGTGAGTAAGTAAGTATAAATCTTCAGTAGCTGTCGTGATTTAAGGCATGATGCCTTGGTTCAGAGGTATGGCTTTTGCGCTGGTTACAGTCTCTATGAGAGGATAAATTATCTCATCAAATATTGCCCATTATGGTACCGGTGCCCCTCAATATCATGAAGAATTTTGTTAGCTGTAACAAGTAACAACTCCAGGCTGAAAAAAACTAAATAAAAGAGTTAGGGTAATAAACATGCTTACCACATGCCACCCAAATACTAGCCGGATTATCGCCCACCTTTGCGATTAACAGATATGGATATGATGCCAGCACCAAAGTTGTAGACCAAGGATCTTCTACACCAATTGCGTCATGGAGTTTCTTTTATATCTAGAACTATTTTGACTAAAGCGAGACGAAAAAAATAATAACACTGAGGTTCGTGATTTGTATGGGCAGCGAGTTGTAATAAGAACAATTAAGTCTCATAGACTCCAACGTGTACTACAGGACATGTGGCACGAATGGGGAATGAAAGAAAGTCACTGTTATTCTTGTGGTAAAATCAAAAGGAAAACGTCCAATAATTAGGTCAGGAGTGACGTGTGAATGTAACATTATCCATTATTTGAGGGAGGTGAACTATACAGGGAATGATGGGAAAATATTAATTCAGATTAGGATGTTTATGTGCACGAGATACTGTGTGGAGGCATTTCTTGATCTACACATTCTGTTAAGATGGTCTTTGGTATTAATTATCACAAATTTTACAAAAAGACGGGGATAATTAACAGTAAGTTATAATGAAACCATCTTTAGTACAGAAGAACATAAGATTACGGCTTTATAAGGTTCTTGCAAGACCAGTATTAAGATATGGTAGTGAAGCATGGACAATACGAAGTGATGAAAGCCGAATAACAGCAAATGAGATGCGATTTATGCGCCGAACAGCAGGCTACACAAAGTGGGACCATAAAAGAAATGAAATTATGGAAGACTTGGATGTAGAACCCATTCTTCACCATATACAAAACTACCAGAACAACTGGAAAGCCCATCTTCAACGAATGCCGTCTCATAGAATTCCAAAAGCCATACTTCGCTACTGTCCCCAAAGGCAAAAGATCGCTGGGACGTCCAAAAAAGCGCTGGATGGAAAATTCCTCTTTGAGACCGTAACAGGCCACATGGCCTACTTGCATGGATGATGATGACGATAATGTAGTTTAAGACAGGTGTCACATTTAGACAATACAACACATCGTCAGCTGGCGATCAAAACCTCCTATCTGTAGTTAAGAGTAAAATGTGGATTTTTCACTTTTTTTAAAGATTTGATAGTCCGTTATTGTTAAAATTGTTTAGCTGTCTTTAAATTTGATTCCAGGGGTGGAAACTATCGAAGGGTTTATATTACTTTGTTTCATAAATTCGAATTACCCTCAAATTCTATTAAATCTTGGCTAAAGATGGCAGCAGATGTTCAAATAATGTTCCAGATTACATGCAGATGTCACTAGCATGCAGAAATAGTTCCCATTAAAAGTGATTTCTAACAAACATCCAGAGATGTCGCACAACCTTACTTTTTGAATAAATTTATTTTTTAGTTCTTTAAATTTTTATATCAAGATTCTAGTATGAGAATACTTGAATAAATAAATAATTAAATTAATTAAATAAATAAATAGATAAATATGAATATGTAATAGAATAAGAAGCAATTTTCTGGTACTCTTCCATACAAAACTTCTACCTATTTTTGTAACACATGTGCGACTCTGTGTTTAAAATATTATGTAGAAGTATGGGTGTTTGTTAGTTGTTCGGCCAAGGGCCTTTTAGCCTGACGAGCTATACAGCTTTTTTTTTATCGTTACAAATTATTTCTGTACAACTATGTAACTGACTCTCTAGAATTATCGAACTCAGAGGTTCATTGTAGCGTAGAAATAAGCTCTCCATACAATCCTATAATGAGCTGATGTTTTTCATTTATTCCCTGTATAAATCACATATCTTAAATCACCGTTAATTATATTCTTACACCTCATACTTGCCCTACCAACTGGGTGCTTTTCCCCTAGTTTTCCCACAAGTTTCCATGTGCCTATTTCTTTTTTTGTGGTACATGTCCTCCCAAATCACAAGTTTACGAGAGTTAACTGTTCTTATTACATCTGGTTTCCTATAAAGGTAAAGTAGCTCATTGTTATGTAGTCTTCTCCATTCACCTGTCTGTTGGCCACTCTTTGTTCCAAAGTGTTCCTACGAAATTTCTTCTCAAATACTCTTAGGCCCTAATCTTGTTATCTCCTTTGAAGTTCTTTACAGTATAACTGGAAGATTCACCGATTATCCATTATATAAACAGGGTGTTACAAAAAACACAGACAACGAAGGTGAGGTGGTAAATTGAGATATGTTGATCATGTTTTAATAAGGTACCAATGTCCGAAAATGATGCATTTTCACACTATGGGTAGCTAATTCCTCAAGAGTTCCGTTGGTTGGATTTCAGGACTCGGGAAAACTGCACTTAAACTAGCATGAAATATTTTGTCCTATAGAACAGCAGTGCGCATGTGCCAAGAGTTTATACAGCAGCGATAACCCACAATCGAACCACATATCGATTATCATCCTCGATTACTATCCGTCGCTATGAAATTTAAATGGCTAATATTTGCAGTAAATCCACAAATGTATATTAAAAATATATATTAATGATATTAAAATTACCAAACGTTTATTAAAAATGGGTGTACGCTTACTTATCACTCCCTAACGCTGATCCAACCAGAGATAACCCAAAACAGCGATAGAAAAATCATAGACTAAGTAATATACTCTGTGGAGAAAATAGCATCATCACAATATTGTCGAACAGTGTCATAATATTGTGATTTACATATTTAAATAAATACTTCAAAATTGTCAAATAATGTTACAAAAATTGTTTGAAAAAGTTTAAAATATTTAATAATGTTAGTAAATACAGAAGACGAGCTATAGTTTACAACAATATAACTGAAAAATCAAGCGCTAGTAGAAGTGCAGTTGAGCCCAGGACTCAAATACTTGCCAATACTGTCACAGACACATGAAGTTTTCAAATATCCACCTCCCATCTCATTGCAGAGCGTAGATCAGCGGTGAAGTGATTGACGCACACGTTCAAATACGCCTGGCCTCGTTTGAATTATTTCTGCAGCAGCGCGGATTCGTGTTATAAGATCCATACGTGACTCTACTGGAGTCTGATAAAAGACTTTTTCATGTCGCCCCACAAAAAGTTGTCGAGAGGGTTAAGATCAGGTGATCCCGGAGGCCATGGGACTGGTTCCCCTCTGCCAATCCATCGACCTGCATACATGGTATTCAATTGTCTCCTCATATTGGCATCGAAGTGAGATGGAGCTCCGTCATGTTGCAGTCTCATTCCGTTGCGAAGCCACGTATCACAGGTTCCATACCTGTGAGGTGTTGTCACGTAACGAGTCTTCAAATCCTTCGAACTAGCACTGATCTTGAGACATAATTAACTACTCATAGTGTGAAAACGCATCATTTCCGGACATTGGTACCTTATTAAAAATGATCAACATATCTCAATATACTACCTCATCTCCGTTGTCGGTGTTTTTTGCAACATCCTATATATTATTTAACTTTTTATGAGAGACGTTGGGTTGACAAAAAATGCCAGTAATGAATAATAGCATGTGTTTCTTGAGGTGAGCTCATGTTTAATTTCTGTTTGTTAATTATTTTTCCTAGATATTTTATTTGCAGCCAATTCTTTGAAATTTCCCTCATTTGTCATTCATTAATTGTCCATATTCAGTATATAATGTATTTTTACTGTGTGACCATTTTACTCAGTTTTATTGATGTTTATTTCCTTCTATGATGATGTTCATAATACAATAAACCTTCCCCCGCAGTTCTGAAGCTGATTTAATAAAATAAAATAAAATAAATTTAATCTTTATGTTCAATGTTTAAGTGGATTCCAAAGAATGAAGTTATTAAGGATGTCCTCGTGAAAATATATTGAATTTGTACACATCATTCTTATTTGTAATTATTGTTCCTAGGTATTTGAACTCAGCAACTTCAGAATTTCCCTAATTTGTTATTTCCATATATTTACCGCTGAGGTCTCGAGGTAACGTGCTGTCTTGTAACGCAGCTGGCCCGGGTTTGATCCCCGCTCTGGGCAACATTCCTGGGTGGGGTTTCTTTTTTTTTTCGAGGTTTTTCTTCACCTGTAAGATGAATGTCTGGAAATTTTAAGGCCCAAACGGTCTCCAAACATCATTTGGCCATCATTAACATCAATATATTCGCCTAATTAGATTAAGTTTAGTTTAAGGTCTCTCCTGACGCATCATTACCATCATCATCAACCCTCATATCATCGGGACTGCGTTACCCCGCCTTCCAGGCGCCCCAACCTCAGAAATGGGTTACAAGTACGCCATGCCAAGAGAGAACAGCAGAAATCTCGAAATGACAACCTGGAGCCTTTGGGGAAAATATATAGATGTTTATTTCTAGTCCCAAATTCTCATTGAGTCTGTGTGTTGGCTCTTAGTATCTCCTCGATATCGCCTGATAATACTATATCATCAGCTACAACTAACAGCTTATTAATACCATTGAGTAATAGCCCTTCTGCATCCACTGAAGATTTGTTGGCATGCTCTAGTATTTGAACGGTAGAGTAGGTAGTTCATCTCCTTGCGTTAAACTATTGTTAATTTCAAAAGCATCCGAAAACTGTTTGCCTACACGCACCCTACTCTTTGTGCCATATTCAAATAAGACAAACTTTTTTTTAGAAATTCCAAACTCTGCAGGATACTATGCGTATGTAACTTCTCCTTCTTAATTGAATCGTAGGGATGCCTTTTGAAGTCTACATGAACTTGATGTACAGTGTCATTACATTCCCATTTATATAATAAAATCTGTCTTATACTAAAAACCTGATCTGTTGTAGACCTATTTCTTCTAAACCCACATTGATGATATCCTAGAAGAATGTCATTAATATAGGGAATAAGTCTGCCTATTCTTTGTAGGACTCTACGTATAGAGTGATTCACAATAAGTATTATAGACTTCTAGGGGTTATAGAGGGGACTTAGTAGATAAAGTTTTGATGAGGAACCTATGTCCGGAAAACGTACCATTTGGATGTTAAATAGGTTTGAAGATCGGAACACAATCGGCTGATATCGCGTGTCTTGTGTTTCAGAATAAGTGATATAGACTTATAGAGGCTGTACTACAAGCGTGGTTCCAAGTGGGGACCCTACTGTTCTTTGCACAAAGTGTATATGTGACGCATGCTTTAATATACATTTCGCACAATACCTGGCGTGTGCTCAATAATTTCTGCTGCCGCCAGAATTTGTGCAAGAAGATCTTCCTCCGATTCGACAGGTGTAGTACAACCCCTAGAACTCTGTAATACTTATTCTGAAACTCAAAACACACGGTATTAGCCCATTGTCTTTCGATCTTTAAACTTATTTTACATAAAAATGGTACGTTTCTGGACATGGATTCCTTATCAAAACTTTACTACTAAGTCCCCTCTACAACCCCTAGACGTCTGTAATACTTATTATGAATCATTCTGTATAATAGATAAATCTGGTACTTGTGAAAAATATGCAATTAACAGAGTAAATTGTGCAAGGAAGGCGATGGGATCCCTGAATGGCCTTTTATGGAATAGGAATCTGACGAGAAAAAAAAATTATACAAACAATTATAGAAAGTATACTTACATATGGATCAGAAAGTTGGACAATAAATGAAAGGATGCAGAAAAAGTTTTGGCGGCAGAAATGGATGGGTTACGGAGAAGTATGAGAATATCCAGGCTACAACATATTAGAAATGCATATAGGTCTATTAGCCAAGAAATGGATGCACAAGAGACTGTTATCGATAGGTTAACAAAAAGAGCTTTATGGTGGTATGGGCATGCACAACGGATGTCGGATGAAGAGTGGCCTAAACGGGTGTTAGATTGGATGGTACCAGGCAAAAGGAAGAGGAGGGGAAGCAGATGAACATGGTATGAGGGAATATATGATGCTGTGATGAAGAGTAGTATGGAAGAAGGATAATGGGAAGATAGGAATCTCTGGAAAGCAGGAATTAAGGGCAAATTGCTGTAAAGTGGAAAGCCTGTATTAGGTATTAAGTAAGTCTGCTTACTAATATATTTGTTAGAATTTTGTAGATGTTCAAAGTAATGAGATGCTCCTCTGTAGTTGTTGCAATGTTTTATCTCATTTGTTTTTGACTGGTACGATAATCGATCCTTTACTTACAATTGGAAGATCCTCATTTTTTCCCAAATCATACTAAGCAGCAGACATATCTTGTCCATCAATTTCTCTCCCCCTGATATTATCTGTTCTGCTGAGATCCCATCTGAACCTGCTGCTTTATACATCTTCAATTTTTTATTGCCTTTTAAGTTTATTTCATACACTGTTGAATTTCTCACCTTTAATTAAATTAATAACTTTAAATAAGGCATCATTAGTACTATAAGGTGCTCACTTATGGGCAGCCATTTAGTTGGTCATTATCATAAATAATCCCACGAGTGATTTCCAATTTACCTAGAGAATTTGGAAATCAAGAGTTGCATTTCTTAAGACAATTTTACGAATAAAATTAAGCTGTTTACTCACAAATCACTATTTCAATATAGTTATTTTAAAATATGTATATATTTAATGTAAACGGCGATGTTTAATAACAAATGAGAAATGTTTGGTTATGCTTCTTTTGTTTCAAAAACAACTTTAAGAATGAAATAGCGGCGCTGAAATCAATATAAATGTGTAATTTTGTAAATGACTATTTACTGTTTTGTATACTGCTTTACGGAAATTGAACATTTTTGCAGCACTCTGTATATACTAGGCTGATTACGTTATGAGAGAATCAGCAGCAGCAATCAGTGTGATATGTTTTTATAATGAAACTGTCATGGAATCCCAGCACAGAGCAATTAGCGTCGCTCTGGGCTGGATGTCACCACAAACACGAATCAATTGCCATTGTGTGCCAGGGCATGGTAACCACACATTGCAAACCACTGCAGTCTGCCTGTGGCTAACGTTAATTACCTGCTGATTGTCTCAAAAATACTCTTCCATATTTAATTCATTATAAAGTCAACTACTATACATAATCTTTAACACTTGTATCTTACTACCTACAGAGAACGCAAGAAATAATAATAATAATAATAATAATAATAATAATAATTATTATTATTATTATTATTATTATTATTATTATTATTATTATTATTATTATTATTAATTTAGAATGCTTATTTGATAGCCTTTCACGATATCATATGAAAATTGTCTTAGGAGATTTTAATGCAAAAGTGGGGCGGGAAGATTTATTTAAACCAACAATAGGCAAATGCAGTCTTCATGAAGATAGTAACGACAACGGGGTTAGATTAGTCTCATTTGCCACATCAAAGAATCTCATTGTTAAGAGCACAACATTTCAGCATAAGGATATTCATAAATACACCTGGACGTCCCCAGATGGAGAAACTCGGAACCAGATAGATCATGTATTAGTGGATAAACGCTGAACAGACAGATGAATGGAGAAGACTACATAATAGTGAACTACTTGGTCTTTATAGGAAGCCAGATATAATAAGAACAGTTAAGTCTCGTAGACTGCGATGGGCAGGACATGTGGCAAGAATTGGGAACGAGAAACGTGCATGGACAATTCTTGTAGGAAAACGAGAGGGAAAACGCCCAGTTGGTTGACCAAGAATGAGGTGGGAGAATAACATTGACCATGATTTGTGGGAAGTAGATTATACAGGGAATGATTGGAAAACATTAGTTCAGGATAGGTATGTATAGAAAGCTTGTGTCCGCGCGGCCATGAACCTACGGGTTCGATAGTTTTTTGTAAGTTAGTTAGTTATGTGAACTCGAACCTGCACAACCATAGCTCTGTACCAAGGTAGCTGTATTAAATCGTTCGGCTATAGCACGAGACCAAATAAATATTTGTAAAAATTGAAATGAAAAAAGCCAATATTGTTAGAGAGGCGGAATACGTATAAATCACGAATCCTCTGAATTACCCATTAACAAAGGAGTGAGATTTAAATTTATTTTTTGCGCGATAGTGCGTTTTGTCGTACTTACCAGCAATGGCGACCATTACTGAAAGTTCAACTTCCTACATTTCAGGGTTGCCAACCTAAATAACGATACTGTAATATTACATTTATACCCACGTGCGGGAAGTAAAACCACTGCCCTCTATGTATACTACGTACAATGTATATACAGAAAATATCCAAAAGGTAGTGTTAATATACATTATACGAAACAAATCATTGCATTTTAAATGAACTGAACTTTATTTGAAACAATAAATACGTATGATGATCTTGCAGAAGATTTCCGGGCTGTTGGCCGTGGTCTTGAGGCTTGTAGTTCCCCAACGTTTCGCCAGAGACTGGGTCCGGTATCCTCAAGGGTTGTCTTGAGACTGGCAATTTTTTTTTTTTTTTTTTTGGCAATGTCTAGCATCGCCCAGTGCGCTGCACTAGAACCAGTTGCGGCTCCCTGGCAGCAAATACCATAGTGATTATCTAGATGGAGTTTAACCACTTAACCCACTATATCTAGCGGCGTTTGTGTTCAGTTTATAAAAAATTTTGTAAAGGGAAGGGGATGAAATGAGGTGTAATCCTACTAAAGCAGGGCATCGTAAACCACTCGGCCGGACAAGCAGAGAGTCCGAAAGCCGACCGAGCGGAATGAGCCACACTACTTTAGCTGTCATACAGCACTCATTTCATTAGCTGGACCATCAAAGTCTAGCAAATATGTTCGGCAATTTTGTCGACTACCTGCTCTATTTATACATGTATCCGCGACGTGTTCTCTGCGCGGTCCGTTACTTCGTAAATTGTATCTGCCTTCTGGTTGGTTAGCATTAGGGTCTTCCATTGCACCAGTGAGGTTGCTTGTCTGATGTTCTAGTAGATTGTTCTCGTAGGAGTTTACATCAGGCTTTTGTTAAGACTGGTATCCATACTTTGTTGACTTTTAATGATTCTTCTTTTCTATTGTAACTATTTTGATGTTTCAATATTTCAATGGCTAAGTCAATAAATACGTACTTGCGGCCAAGTCATCAATAACATGGTCGCAAGTTGTATCAACTAATAAACATTGCCCACACTGTTAACGTCAGTCAATTGTTTATAATGAACGCAAATATTTCCAACAAATATGTTATTATTTTACTATTAATTATTACTTTAAAAACACCATCGCGCAAAAAGTAATGTACAACATCACAAACCCAGAACACTGTCTAGCCTATGATGCGTCATTGCAGTCTACAATGCCAGTGAACCTGAACAAATGGATGATGGATGAAACCCAACATGAATTCACGCCGAAGGGAGCTTTAAAAGACATACAATCAAACAAGTGTGTCAGTGGATAAAAAAGCCGTGGTCTAGAGTGAGAGAAAACATTATTGTTAAATATTTCAAGAAGTGCACGTTAGTAAGTAACGTTATCGATGGCAGTGAAGACCATCTTATGTGAAAAGTTCAACGATGACGATGAAGAGGAAGAGGAAGAAGAAGAAGAAAGTTCAGATTACGATTTTCAGGGTTTTTAAAGATCGGAACGGATTTATAATCTAAGATTTTTTAGTCTGGCTTTGCAGTCTAACAATAAAAATGGTAAAAATGCTATTTAAAAAAACTTTAAAATTAAGGCGCGTCTTATAGTCCTAGCGTCTTATAGTCCGTAAAATACGGTAAGTAGCCTAAAGGTAGAGCGCCAAAGCATGAAGCTGAAGGTCTTGGGGTTGAAATCCCGGTTCAAGTGCTTATTTTTCTCTCTAGTTATATTAAACAAACAAGTAGATGAGGCAATCATTAAGGAGAAAAGAAATAGCGAACAATAGAAATATATACTGAAACAGAGAAAGGAAGAAAGAAATTACAGAAAGGAATTAAACAAAAAATAGAGAGACAGGGAGGAGAACAAGACATACATATAGAAGGTAAGAAAGAATAATATATCTTTATAATTAAAAATGAGTGTAAATCTGTCTGCCCTTTATGGACTCAAAAACTACTTGACCGATTTGAATGTTTTTTTTTTCATTATTTTTAGAACTTTTCGGACACAATTAACGCATGTAACATATTACCCTACGACCTATTGGGCTGTAGCTAAAAAACGAAAGGGCATCGGTGCACTAAAAAAGTCGCTTTTTGGACGTTTAAATGGCATACGCCGCCAAAACCATAACAAATATATGAACGCCAAAAATGTACATAGAATTGAATATATATAAAAAAGTACAAAAAAGTCAGCGACAGCACATATATATATATATATATATAATCGTTTTTGTCTTTCAGCTCAGTGATGCCAAGAAGATCGGGATATGTAGATTACCGGGGAACGCCGGGAAATCAGCATGGGGTACGTAAAATAATTACGATTAGAATTTATAATTATTTTTCTTTTTACTCATTCAGTAAAACATAAAAACACATTTAATTTAGTTAGGCGTAGCAGCACACGCTGGGTATTAACACATTTAATTTAGTTAGGCGTAGCAGCACACGCTGGGTATTAGCTAATCGGCTGCGGTGGTCCAGTGCTTGTGTTCTTTGTCTTTAATCCCGAGGACTGCGAGTACAAACACGACTGGGGTCGAGGTTTTTATTAAGGATAGAAAAATACAAGGATAAAGTCCTCCGGGAAAGACTTTAAGCCGTGGTTCCCCTGAAGATGTTAATGTCCTTAAATGAACCTTAAACCTGAAAAGAAGCCTCTAGTGAAAATTTACCGATCTTGATCATCCAAGTACTACCTTAGATGCCCACTAGATGTCTCATTGGGTCGGTATGCTGACCACATGCCACTCATGAGATATGAAGGGAAATAAGCATAACTAAATTAACTTAGTCTAGAAACATCAAACAAAACTAGATTCAAGAGCCGTAAAGGTAATAAATAATTAAATAAATAGGCCTATATATATATATATATATATATATATATATATGTGTGTGTGTGTGTGTGTGTGTGTGTACCTAAATACACATGGACACACATACAAAAAGGAAATCATCATTATCTTCTTTCACGGATCGGGTCTTTGCCTGATCCGATCTCACATCTGTTCAGCCTAGTGCTTTCTTGGCCTTCCTATCGATCTTCGTCCTACAGGATTATACATCAATGCCATCTTTAGTATCCTATCCTCTGTCATTCTTTGCAGATGCTCTATTCAACTGTTTCTGTGTTCTATTTGTTGTAGAAGTGGTTGTACTTTTAGTTCCTCTATAATATTTTGATTTCTAATATGTTGTTCTGTTGTATCTTTCACAGCCAATAGGAAGAAAAATATATAAATAAATAGAGTGAGCGAGGGGTGAGTGGGTAAGTGAATGAGTGATTTTGTGTGTGTGTGTGTTCTAGTGACCACAGTGCATTTTACGTGCTTGGGGTTCCGCACTGTACGGACAGATGGCGTTAATGTCATCAATTTTTAATTTATTTACCACTTCGGCAAACCACTTCACGTAGATAATGTATTCTTATATTTTTTACAGAGAGGAATAAAGGACGACTATATTTATGTGTTTGTGTAGTGTAAAGTGTGTTGGATGATGAGAATGATGAAGAGAAGGGAGAAGGTGAAACCTAGTTCCGGCAAATAGCCTAAAAGCACATTCTGTCAAAAAGCACCAAAGGGGCCGCCAGACTTAACGTTCTCAACCGATGGACGAATTGCTGTCAACAGTAAAACATGCCTTCTCAACATATATAGGTGTACTGCGGATACGTGAAACGACAGAAATGTAGGAAGAAAGGTATAAAGATATATAGAAAAAAAGTATAGAAAGAAAAAAATAGAAATGAACAAATAAAAAATAAAGAAAGACAGGAAGAAATAAATGAGTGAAGATATCCATCTACGGGCCTCAGGAGGCCCTCGGGATAGCAGGAAATTAAGGCACCCACTGTTCTGGACAAACTACACTTGATGTCAGCCGGGTGTTAGCCTTGCGTGATGCCGCCTTTACCCCTAGAACAAGCGCATTGTACTCATTTGTTAGAGGCTGAGTCAACACCAGGGTCATGATACCGCCAGAAGGTTGGGTTAGTTTTAAATATGCTGACCCCATCGGGACTGGAATCCTCGGCGTTCCGGTTTGTAACGTAATGCCTAAACTAACTAAGCTACGACGTGCCCCAGGAAGAAATCATATCCAGAGAATAAAGTTATGTTCCCGCGCCTTAATCGAGTGATTTGAGGCAAGTTATTTTGGTTAAGTGATACAGGACTTGTGTTGGTTCGAATCCCGATTGAGAAAGACATATTCTCATGGAATTTCGTTCAGTATGAGACCCAGCGTAGTGAGGAGTTTGGTAGAAGCTTCTGGTAGAGAATCGGCCGCGGTGGACTAGTGTTTAAGCTCCTTGCCTCTGGTTCCGAGGGTGGCGGGTTTAAACCCGGCCGAGATCGATAGATTTTTTTTAGGATGAAAATTCCCAGGAGCAAGTGCTCCGGGAAGGACTTTAAGCCATGGGTACCCAGTCTGAAAGTTTTCAGGATCGTAAAAGATTTTTAAGCCTGAATAAAATGGCCTCTGAGCAAAATTTACCGACCTCATCATCCTATTAATGCCTTAGTTGCCTGCTAGATGTGTCATTGGGTCGCTGTGTTGACCGAAAATCATTCATGACATAAATGGGCAAATACGCGTAACTAAATTAACTTGGTTTACTAACTCCTAACAAAGGAGCGTCTATGCCTCAACATTGGACTACGCCAATATAGTACGTAGTAGTAGTTCTGGTTGAGAAAACTAGCTGTAACTTCTGGGGACAATGTATGTTGATCAGGTATCTCCCATATACTGGCTGGATGATCGACACCTTCTTGAATGAGTCATGTGACTGTGAGGTTATCAGCCGAGTGGCAGGCCAAGTGCCCTCTAAGCCTGTCGCGCCATGTAGAAATAAAGGGGGAGGAATAACAAGAAGGAAGTAAGAAAGAAAGAAGAAAGTAAAATAAAAAGAAATATAAAATGAGAAAGAAGGAAATATAGAAAGAAATTTTTTGGGGGAAAATACAAGGAGAGAAAAATAGGAAAAATAATCATAGAACGAAATAGGAAAAATAACCATAGAACGAAGTCTTTTTTTTTTTTTTTTTTGCAAATGCCCCTGGTTGTCTTTTGACATTCCTGTTTTCTCTCCTGGCATGGCGTACTTATAACCCACTTCTCAGGTTGGGGCGCCTGGAAGGCGGGGTTACGTTGCCCCGATGATATGATGGGTGATGATGATGATGATAGTGGTGCGCCAGGAGAGTCCCTAATCCTAAGCTTAATCAAAGATGAATATGAATGATGATCATTGCGATGGCCATATAATTTTGGGGAACGTTTGGGCCTTGAAGTTTTCCTGACATTTGTCCTACAGGTGAGGAAAAATCCCGATAAAAGCCTCACCCAGAAAATCTGTCCCGACCGGGGATCGAACCCAGGCCCGCTGCGTGACAAGGCAGCTCGCTACCTCGAGACCACAGCGGTGGACTAGAACGAAAGTACTAAATGTAGAAATAAAGATATGTGAAATAAATAAAGGGACAAAGAATGCACATAATAATGAATGTAAAACAAAAAAGTTAAAAATTTTACACGAAGTATTTGGCCGAAATATGATCGGCGTGTTTCGCAATTATGTCCTGTGACATAATGTCTACGGCACAAGTACTTGAGTTCCTTTCCATAAAGGTAAACGTGTAGTTTGGCTTGTTTACATACATAATATAAAAGTGTTAGAATAATTTTGCATATCATGCTCCATTTTGTATGTTTTGCGCGACTTATGCTCTAGTCTTATCGCATGTCTTCTCGCTCGCTATACTATCGACACACTGCTATCTTCGCTTTGTAGAATAAAATTAATGAAGAAACAATTGCTGATTACTTGGTACAGCCTAATAGGTTTTGTGTGATATCTTGATAACCTAATAAATATGCTAATTTTAACTGTGTCTCCTGTTTATTGGAGTTCCATATTAACATTATGCGGGTAAGTCGCGCACTTCCCTTATAAGATAATTCTTATAAATCTATAAAAATGTTTATGTACTTAGATCGTTGTTGCTATGGTATGCGTTAAGCACACATGAGTGGGTCCCTAAACAAACAAAAGGAATCTGTTGCAACTTATATGAGAAATTCTTCCGCCTCACGTAATATCTTGTGCCCAATAATACGCTCCAAAGAAATACGTCACTCGACCAAAAACTTTTCCTTATAACAAATTTGTTTCCCGATTCATACAGTATAAGGTCATTTGTTCTAACAAATAGTGGATAAAAGTCAACAGTTCCGCATTTTAGCGGAATTCCAAGGAATGTAGCCTTTGCGATTTAGCCTACACATTTCTTTTTAATTTTTACAAATCTTCATTGTTCCTACTTGTTAGACACAAAAAATTATCGACTATATATATAACTAACTCACTGGCACTATCGAACTCGTAGGTTCATAGCCGCACGGACATAAGTTCTCCATAAATCCCTCTTATAATAATAATAATAATAATAATAATAATAATAATAATAATAATACTTTATTTATTCTGGCAGAATTAAGGCCATAAGGCCCTCTCTTCCACTCAACCAGCACATATACAAATAAATATTCGACAAATATAGATATACACTATACTAATTATAAACAGTTAAAGATACAATAAATGTAGCAATGTAAGTGTCATGTACAAACAACATTTTATAGGGTAATAACAATAATGATACGATAATAATAATAATAATAATAAATATAAATATGATACATTATACGGGAAACACCAATTAATATATATATCTTACACTGGATAATAATGAAGTCGAGTTTAGAGCAAATATAGATTTAGATTTCTTTTAAAAGATGTCAATGTTCGGCAGCCCCTTATATCTTGTGGTAGGGAATTCCAGTTGCGAGAAGTGGAGATGGTAGGCCTATATGACATGGAGTGATGTGATGTCCTATGTTGCGGTATATTAAGTAAGAGACTATGTTGTGATCTTGTGTTTAAGTTATGGTTTGAGGATAGATACTGGAAACGGGATGATAAATAATTGGGAATCGAGGTATGTAGGATCTTAAATAGGAGAATTAGACAGTGCGATTTTCTTCTCTCTTTTAGATGTAGCCATGACAATTCGTGGAATAATGGAGAAATGTGATCGTATTTTCGAACATTAAATATGAATCTGATACACATATTATGGACACGCTGCAGTTTGTCCGACAATCCGTCACTTATGTCAGTTAGTAGAACGTCACAGTAGTCAAAATGCGGCATCACTAAAGTTTGGATTCAAATTCTTTTAAGAGTTGTAGGAAGAAAATGTTTAAGTCGCTTTAGGGAATGGATTATGGAGAAGATCCTTTTAGATGTTTGTTTTACTTGCATATGCCAATTTAAATTAGAATCTAAGTAAAATCCCAAGTTTTTAACGACGTCGGTATAAGGAATTTGTTCATTATCTAATATGACAGCCGGCATATTGCCATTGTTTATGAGGTGTAACAGCTTATGAGCTAATGTTTTCAAATCATCCCCTTTATAATCTATTTCCCTCAAATCATGGTTAATGTTATTCTTCCATATCATTCTTGGTCTACCAACTGAGCGTTTTCTCTCTGGTATTCCCACAAGAATTTTCCATGCCCCTTTTTTATTCCCATTCGTGCTTACATTTCCTGCACAACGAAATCTACGAGACTTAACTCTTCTCCATTCGCATTCTGTTCATCTCCCTTTGGCAAAAAAAAAAAAATATATATATATATATATATCCCGCTACCTCTCGTGTAAATTGAGAATAATACATATATATAAGAAAAATAAATGTTTGTGTTAGGATTCCTGAGTAGCTCAGATGGTTAGAGCGCTAAACTTACAGAGTTTAGAAACTCGGGTTGAAATCCCGACTCAGGTATTTATTTATTTCATGCATATATATTCCACCTCTGTGGTCTCGAGGTAGCGTGCTGCCTTAGCGGGCCCGGGTTCGATCCTCGGTCGGGGCAGTTTTTCTGGGTGAGGTTTTTATCGGGGTTTTTCCTCACCTGTAAGACAAATGTCAGAAAAACTTTAAGGCCCAAACGGTCCCCGAAATCACATGGCCATCATCATCCTTCACCGATGTGGAAAGCAACGGGAAGCTACCACACCTACAATTCCCTAGTAAAGCTGCAAGCATAGCATGAAAATGCTATGATTGCAGTGAAGACCTGCCTTCGGGCAGAATTACTATGGATGGATATATATATATATATATACCTCTCGTAATAGAGAATTTATAAAGAAAAATAAATGTTTGTGAGAGGATTGTTACGATAGCGTAAGTGGCAGCACATTGAAGTATCAATTCAGAGTTCCAGGTTCAAATCTCCGTCCAAGCATTTAGGCGTAGGCGATTACCTGAAACAAATATTTAAAAATCGCTCTAGCCCACGCAATTTTTTATGTTTTAAACGAAACTCAGGATATGCCACATATAGCCTATAATTAAATTTATTAAGTATGTTAAAAAGATCTTCATTTTTAAAATAGCAGATTTCATAACCTCTTTTTCAACGGGTTTCCCCTCCAGAGACCTTACGGCATCTGATTCCTTGAAAGCTAAGATTTTCGTTTTACTCATTGAAAGTTTCAAATTATAATTCTGTACAATGTTATTAATTGAAAGAGTGATTTCTGTAGACCATCTTTTGAGTTGGATATTAGTACTTGGTCGTCTGCAAACAGTAAAGTATCTAAGATCTTATTTCTTATTTTGAAATGTGAGTCCAAATGTATCTGCCAATTATATATGATATCGTCAAACTTCTAGATAAAAGAAGAAGTGAAGATATTAGAAAAGGACTAAATATTTTTAAACGTTTAGATAACATAAAAGAATCTAAAAAAAAATGGAAAGAACATGTTCAAAGAATGAAAGATAGTCGCATTCCAAAAATTATATTTAATTACAAACCAAAGGGAGACAGGAATGTTAGTAGACCGAAAAAGATATGGATTCAACTTTTTGAATGAGACTTTATGAGATCGGAAAAAGCCACATGGGCTTAATCCGTGATTGTTGTTGATGACTCAGGATATGCTAATAAAATATAAGGAAGAAGGTATTGTCCAAAAAAAATCAGTGAAGTCCGACAATTAGAGGTGAAGATTTGCCTGAAATTAAAATTTGACTCAATATAGCAACCGCCATGTTTGATTCGTCGTAATGTGTACCATACCTTTAAATTGGCAATGTATCCAATAAGATAATTAGTTAAATTCATTTAACAAATTTAATAAATAATGAGAAAATAAATTGATAAATAATACTTAAATTGGTGTCAAATTATATGAAATGTACAAATTTACGGTTATGCAGAATTGTTTTCATTGGAATCGAACACTTTTAAATAAGCTCGCATCAGAAATTGAGATTCTACAATTTAACAAAAGGAACGTATAATTCATAAATTAGTGAAATGAAATCATAAATGTTACTTGCTCACCATTGTGGTTTCGATGTAGCGTGCTGCCTTATCACGCAGCGGGCCCGGGTTTGATACCCGGTCGGGACAAGTTTCCTGGTGGGTGAGGTTTATCGGGGATTTTCCTCACCTGTAAGATGAATGTCAGGAAACTTTAAGACCCTAACGGTCCCCGAACATCATCTGCCCATCAATATCATATTCGCCTAATTAACTTAAGTTCAGTTTAAGGCCTCTCCTGGCGCATCATTACCATCATCATCAACTCACATATCATCGGGGGCAGCGTAAACCCGCCTTCCAGGCGCTCCAATACTCAGAAGTGGGTTACAAGTACGCCATGCCAGGAGAGAACATCAGAAATATCGAAATGACAACCGGGGCATTTGGAAGAAAAAAAAATTGCTGCTTAGTTTACGCAGTTCCTGCGCGACGAAATTGTATTTATATTAATTCTTAATCCCAATTTTTAATATTCCTCAATTTATTTATGAGAAGTTAAAAATTCATATCTCCTAAATAAGACATTCATGAATTCGTTGTAAAACTATGTCCTCGTCTTTGACTCGTGCATGAACATTTCAACTCATATATAAAACACTGTTTACCAACTTTGTATCATAAAATATTATTTTGATACGCCAGTTATCAAGACGTAAAATAATTAACAGTAAAATATGTATCACTATTAACGTTGTGGCTGTCTATAAAACAAAAAGAAACTGCAAATAGAAACACCAACTTTACATGAATAATTTTCCCTGTGAGAGAAACATTACACTTTTTTTATAAAGGTAGCTCAAGCTGTCAGGAAATAAATTTTAATTCATGAACGCGCGAGAGGAAAAAGAATAAGTTTGTTTTTTATTAACGTTAGAGGCGGAGGAACACAAAATACACAGGTGTGCAACGATGCATGGCGCCAAATCCTCTGCTTGCAAGCATTTCATATTTCAAAAACCACGAACAAGCTGTGAAACTCTCATCTAATGACTATTATTATTTGTTCTTCTCCATCCTTACTGGTTTTATGTTAGTTTAGCGAGTTTAACATAGCATATTGTTAGCGAATTCCGGGGGAATATGGCTTGACCATTGAAAATATTTTCAAATTATATTTACAAACGTTCAACAATCCCCTTAATAGATAGCGAAAATAAAATAACCAGATACAGAAATTAAATATAATATTTTTTTAGGAATATTCCACAATACAGTGTTTCTCCTTCGACACAAAGTGATTTGTCGCCAGAAGTTCCTATCTAAAGCACCTTCTTCCCTCAAATCTCTAGCTTCCATACTTATCTTCACTCCATCCATCCATCCATCGTTCTCTAGGCCTGCCTCTTCCACTTCTTCCATTAGCTCTCCAATTAAGTATCTTCTTCGGTATTATCTCTTTCATTCTTATGAGGTATACATGCCATTTCAAACGTTTTCCTTCTATTTTTCCTAATATGTAATAATAATATTTGTTAATATACAGATTTTTATTGTTTACACATCTTTCTGTACCTAAAGTTCTATTTTCCTTCTCCACTCGTCCTTAACCGTCCAGTCTATGTCCTTCAGTCCTCTTCTTCTGAATCAGCTCTTATTTCTTACATCCACGAGTTTCGAAGTCCTCCTTTCTTTCTTCTTAAGGTGGATACCATTACAATGTTTTCCTGGGTACTCTTTCTTCTTACATTCGTCTTACATGACCATACAAATTTAATTGCTTATATCTTATATAATCTACTACTGAATATCTAATAAATTCATATCTTCTCGTATGCTTTTACTTCTTATTTTTTCTAATTTTGAACATCTTGCTGTTCTACGCAAGAGATCCATTATCATTGACATTATAATAATAATAACAACAACAATAATAATAATAATAATAATAATAATAATAATAATAATAATAATAATAATAATAATAATAATAATAATAATAATAATAATAATAATAATAATAATAATAATAATGTTTTCATTTCGGAATTTATCCACAATACAATTTTTCCCGTCACCCTCAAGAAATTCCCCCTCTCCATTTGTAGTGAACTTGAACATCCTCATCTGTAAGACTCAGTTCACTCATACATCTTCTCACTCTATCTACCTAACTATCTTTAGCCGTTCCCTTTCTTCTTTTCCCATCTATTCCCCACCACATGATCATCTTAGGGATTCTATGAGATGTCATCCTCTTGAGATGTCCGTACCATCTTAATCACAGCGGTGGACACACTTAGAATATTTGGCACAGAAATATGTGTTTACATTGTTAAATCGGTTGTAGATTTATTATTATTATTATTATTATTATTATTATTATTATTATTATTATTCTTGTCGTTGTTAAAGAAGTAGCTAAATTAAAATACCTACGAACAATAATTACAAACACGAATGAGATGTAGGAAGAAATTAAACATAGGCTGAACTCTAGGAACACAAGCTTGTTGAGCATTACTGGGACTCTTCTAATCCCGACTTATTTCAAAAGCGTTAACTAAAATATATCGTAAATAAAACTATTAATCTTTTATTTATATTATATGGATGCGAAACGTGAACTATTACTTTAAGAGAGGAGGAGAAGTTGTATTTCAGAATAAATTTCTTAGCAACAATTTTGAACGATGGAGAGACAAACAGACAGGTGAATCGAGAAAATTCATAATAGTGAGGTAGGCCTATATGACCTTCGTGGGAAAGCAGATGTAATAAATCTCGTAGACTGCGATGGGCAATACATGTGGCAGAAATTGGGAACGAAGAAGCAAACTTCTTACAAGAAAACCAGAGGGAGAGCGTCCAGAAGGTAGGTCAGAAATGAGGTGGGAGAATAGCATTAACCATGAATCGAGAGTGGTGAATTATACGGGAATAATTGGAAATTAATTCTCCGAGATCTACAGCGTCCTGCGATTATTATTATTTTTATTATTATTATTATTATTATTATTATTAACTAACTAAACTAACTAACTCATTGGCACTATTAAACCAATGAGTTCAAGACCGCCCAGACTTAAGCTATCCATTCATCTTTATCCTGAGGAATGTTTTCCAATCATCCCTGTATAATCTACTTTCCTCAAATCATGGTTAATGTTATTCTCCCACCTCATTCTTGACCTACCTCCTGGCCCTTTTCCCTCTGGTTTTCCTACAAGAAGCTACCAGGCACCCCCTTTCATTCCATATTCGTGCCAAATGTTTTGACCATCGCAATCTATGAGGCTTAACTGTTATTTTATTTGGCTTCCTATAAAGTCTATGGATAGCTCACTATTAAATAGTCTTCTCCATTCACTTGTTCATCTCTCTTTAGTTTAAAAAAATCGTAAAAAACTTTATTCTCAAATACTCGTAATCTCAGTTCCTCCCTTAAAGTAAGAGTCCACGTTTTATATCCATATAACATAACTGTGAGAATAACAGTTTTATATATTTTCAGTTTAACATTTTTTTGAAAGGAGTGGGGAAGAAAATAGTCTCTGCAATGCATAATAGGATCCATTCAAGAATTGAGCCTGTGTTTAATTTCCACGTGCATCTTATTCCTATTTGCGATTATTGTTCCTAGGTATTTGAATTCAGTCATTTCTTCAAAATTTCCCTCATTTTTCATTAGATCTCCATTTCCATTATATAATGTACCTCTTTGTGTAAACATATATTTAGTTTTATTGATATCTACTTCTAGTCCCAATTTATTAGTGCTACTCAATGGTGTGTGTGGTTGGTCAGTAGTATTCCCTTATTATCGCCCAATAATACTACAAAAAAGTAAATCGTTCCCACTACTGGCCTCAGGAGACCCTTGGGGTAGTAGGAGGTTAAGGCTCCCACTTTTTTCTGGGCAATCGGCACTTGATATCAGCCGGGTTGTCAGCCCTCATTTCGTTAGAAGCTGAGTCGACCCCAGGGCCATAGTGCGGCCACAAGATTTGGGTCAGTTTAAAAATCCCGACACCAACGGGACTCGAACCTTCGATCTTCCGACTTGTAGCGTAGTGCCTTAACCACTACGCTACGGCGTGCCCCCAGTAATACTACATCATTAGCTTATAAAATTGCTTTTATTATTATTATTATTATTATTATTATTACTATCATTAATAGTCATATTATCATCTAGAAACTACTTTTTATGACGTCATATCTGCGACAGGAACAGGTTTAGAGACGTGAAAATGATTGTGATGTGGTTTTAGGGGAGACGAGTGTGTGATTTAGATAAGGAGAGGGCTAGTAACCGCGAGATAATCCTGTCCTTCCCCCCTCTGCCCGCGATCCATATTAAAAATTTCATCTTCTCCCTCGTTGCATTAAGAGACTTATGTTCGTTACAACAGACCGAATATTGATAAAGTTGTGAAACTGCCGACATGTTAATAATTCTAACTTTAATGTACAAAAAAATTATTTCAGCTTTCAGATTACCACTGACATTTCTATTTTCTACAACAGAGAAATGAAGTTTTTAATAATAAAATAATAATAATAATAAATAATAATAATAATAATAATAATAATAATAATAATAATAATAATAATAATAATAATAATAATAATAATAATAATTACTTATGGAGCAGAACTTTGGCCATTAACAACAAAAACAAATAAGTACCTTTTGGCAACGGAAATGGATTTTATACGAAGGGCCGCAAGAATTTCAAGAAGAGAAAAAATTAGAAACTCAGTTATAAGGGAGAAAATGAAGATTGAAGACACTATTTTAGATTATATTAAAAGTCAGCAATTAAGATGGTACGGAAATGTCCAGCGAATGGAAGAGGATCGACTATCAAAATCTGTTTTTGGAATGGAAACCTGAGGGAAGACGAAGCAGAGGAAGACCTAAAACCTCCTGGAGTCAGGGAATATGGTTATATATGAAGGAGAAACATCTACAACCAGGAGATTGGAAGGACCGACAAAATTGGCTATTAGGAATCGGACGATGTCGAAGACATTAATCAACCGATGATCTATCATATAATTAATAATAATAATAATAATAATAATAATAATAATAATAATATAATAATAATAATAATAATAATAATAATAATAATAATAATAATAATAATAATAATAATAATAATAATAATAATAATAATAATAACAATAATAAACCATTGGGAAAAGACGACGAGGGTGTATAATAATAATAATAAATAATAATAATAATAATAATAATAACAATAAACCTTTGGGAAAAGACGACGAGGGTGTACAATTTAGATATTTCTAGACCAGGGCTGTCCAAACTACGGCCCGCGGGCCACATCCGGCCCGCCATGGCTTTTCGTATGGCCCGCGTAAGCACTGAAATGAACAAATTAATTTTATATTTTTAAGTTTGATTTTAAAATGTAACATCTAGTTTGGTCATCCCTGTGTGGAATTAATCTATCTGGAATGTGGAGTAGAGGTGTCACCGCTTCTCTTGACAAAGTACTGTCCACCGACGAAGCGAATGAAAGCAGTAGGTATTTCATACGTCATGAGTGTTCGTTTATTCTCAGGTAGTATGCCATTGTATCGCTTGAAATTCCCCGTGTCCCCTCTTCGTCCCGTGTTTTCATTCTCTTCGTCTGTGGAATATAGTAGAGATGATTAATCCCTTATTTACCGTTATCTCCCCACTCCAAACTTTGAACATTAATTGTTTCGCTTGTATTGTCAATCAAACAGTAGCATGTGCACGGAATAGTTGTAAAATAGTGTTAAAGTGAGAAAATGCTTAAAAAACGCAAAGTTGATTCCGAGTGTAGGAAGTTTAACGAATCCTGGACCAGCAAATACTCTGTGAAGGAACATGGAAAAAAAGCGTTATGTTATTTGTAAGGATGTTATTGCAGTTGTGAAAGAATATAACATTAAAAGACATTACCAAACAAAGCATAGGCATTCTGATACATTTAATGGAGATGATCGATCGGTTGTTACTTTTAAGAAGCCAGCTCCACTCATTTCTTTAGGTAAATATATTCCCTTTTGTACCAATTTTTTTACAATTTTAATTGCAGCATGGTGTTACAAATGTTTTACATTCTTCTGTGTGATAATGTAATTTTATTTTAGTAATAATGATAATAATAATAATAATAATAATAATAATTATTATTATTATTATAAGCAGCAGTAGTAACAATAATAGAAACGATATTTATGTTCTGGCCCGCGATCAATTGCACAATCAGTTATTGGCCCGACCCATTAAAAAGTTCGGGCGGCCCTGTTCTAGACTAAGCCTAAAATGGGCCGGAAGAAACCAAGTGGCTTAACTCTATAGAAGGGAAATAATGACGATGATAGTAATAATAATATTAATAATGATAATAATAACAATAAAAATAACAATAATAGCAATAACAATAACAACAATGACAATAATAATAATAATAATTATTATTATAATAAAAATAATAACAAAAATAAAAACAAAAATAAAATAAAAATAACAATAATAATAAAATTAACAATAAAATAATAATAATAATAATAATAATAATAATAATAATAATAATAATAATAATGATAATAATAATAATAATAATAATGATAATAATAATAATAATAATAATAATAATAATAATAATAATAATAATAATAATAATAATAGAACTCCGGACCCAGAAATGCAGGACGAGTGTCTAAGGACATGCTCCATGGAACCTCTAATAATAATAATAATAATAATAATAATAATAATAATAATAATAATAATAATAATAATAATAATAATAATAATAAAATAATAATAAATAATAATGATAACAATAATAATAATGTTTTATTTTTATACAGATTTTTAATGTTTACACATATTTCTGTGCCTAAAGTTTTTTTTTCTCCGCTCGTCTCTATCCATTCACTCCATCTCCTCCAGTCCTCTTGTTCTCATTCCAATTCATATTTCTTGTATCCACGAGTTTCGAAGTCTTCCTTTCCTTCTTCTTCCAGGTGGACACCATTCCAATGTTTTCCTGGGTAACCTTTCTTCTTGCATTCGTCGTACGTGCCCATACCAATTTAATTGCTTATATCTTATATAATCCACTTCTGAATATCTAATATTTTTTTCTCGTATGACAGTATTTCTTATTTTTTTCTAATTTTGAACATACTACTACTACTACTACTACTACTACTACTACTAAAAATAATAAAAAAAGATTATAATGTAGTAGTAGTAGGACTTTATTAGACAAAAAGTAAGATATTTACAATATTATTTACAAATATGGGTCGCACGGGCAGTAAGCCGTACGTGCTGTTGACAGTAAACATAGAAGATTATAATAATAATAGCAGCTGTTAGTTCATGCTTATGACGTAATATTAATCGGCGATAGCAAGGGATATGATGATGATTTTATTATTATTATTATTATTATTATTATATTATTATATTATTATTATTATTATTATTATTATTATATTATTTACATATTCCACCACCGCGAACTCGTTACCCAGCAGACCCGAGTTCGATTCCCGGCAGGACAAGTTTCTGGCTGACAGTGTTGTTTGGGGAGGGGATTTTTCCTCGCCTGTAAAATAAAATGTAGTGGTTAAGGTAGGATGTCATGGCGCAGAGCTACTGGACTTGCGCTAGTTCGAGACTCCATGGGGGAAGAAATTTTCCCATGGCATTTCGGTCAGCCTAGGTCCGGAGCCCACACAGCATCGTGAGGCATTTGGGTAGCTACAATAAGTAGCGGCCCCAGGAGGGAAAAACAGTTATAACGGCTGGGAGACCCGACATGCTGACCACATGTTACTCCTACACTGGCTGGGATGATCGTCTACCTCTGTAATGTACACATGTGGATGTAAGGCCAGCAGTCGCCTGGTGGGACAAGGACCTTCTAGTCCTGTGGCGGCTTGGAGTTGGAGTAAGACAAATGTCACGAAATGTTAAGGCCTAAGTGGCCTCGAACAATGTGGCCAACATAACCATCATTATCTTATTAGCCATGTTCAGGGGTTAGAGCGGGGTTAGTTGAATAGCGGGGCTATTTGAATAATATTAAGCTTTTGCGCATGTGCAGCGAAGTAACCAAGAAGAAGACGACATGTTGTCAGTGGATGTTGTTAGTGAAAGTATTTTCTATTCAGTGAAGTAGTTTATTTCGATTTTAGTCTAGGTTAATTTGAAGTACCAAAGGTAAGCGGCTCTGATGTCATGATTGTTGAGTATGTAAAATGTTCTTGGTGATTGTTAAGTTTTATCTATCGAAAATGGAAAACATGGAAGGTGGAATGCATACAGAAGTGACTGTTGATCTTTTCTCCAATAACCCTCCAGCTCGTTTGTAATCTATGCTCTTATTTGGAAACTACGAGATCATGAAGTGAATATGTCACGAGGTGGCTATTTGAATACCTGAGAGCGGGGCTTCTTGAATAGTCAAAATTGTGTTTTTGTATTCCCTTCTCTCTTTCTTCTAAATACATTTATCGTTTTTATTGTAGATACAGTAGAATAACTGTAATGGTTATAAGATATTTAGGACCTGGGCATTATTTTATTATTTTATTTTTTGAAAATTTCAAATAATCTTTTAAGAAAGACTATAAAAAGTACTGCTCATACATTTTAAATAATCCGACATTACGCAGTTGGATCAATCTGCACATTACCTCTTTATAGGCCTACGTTTACAGTATATGATGAAGTTTCTAATACAATTACTATAGGTTTCATTTTAAGTATAATTGAAGTGTAAACTACCACATTAGAGTGAACTGAATGCGAATAGTTCAGAAATTAGTCACTGGTATAACCAAAACATTTATTTGCTTCAGATAGTGAGAAATAATAAAAGAAAAGGGGGACGAATGGAGTGGGATGAGGAGTCTATGAAGAAGGTTATCGACGCATCTATCAGAGGATTATCACTGGAAGACAGTAAAACATATGGGGTGCCCTTCACAACTCTTTACCGCCGATATCAGCTGGAAAAGCACAAAACCTCCCAACTAAATATGAAAGTGAGAACTCCAACGGCCACCCTATAATATTTACTGCAAACCATAAAAAAATCTAGCTGCTTGGAATATTTTGCGAGGGCAACCAAATGGCAGCAAAGAACTCCTCATGAAAAAATGGCAAAAGTTCATTTCGCTGGAATTTTCACTGAAGCGTGGATGGCCACTGCATCTGTTCTATTGGAAGGAGAGAAGAGAAAAGCAAGCCAGGCAGGTAATGGGCGTGTAAAGAAGAGGCCCATTGTTTCCAAAAGGACAAAAAAAAAAGAAGATTGACATCGACCTAGATGGTCTTGTACCTCTGACTGACTCTTACCATGAAGATGCTGACTGAAACTTTGGATGTCAGGGGAAATGGTCCCACATCGAATCTGAGGGAGATACAATGCCAAAAGTGTTAGACATGATATTACGAATATTGCGTGAGTACGAAAGGTAGCAAACAATTTCATTGTGGACGCTGCAGGTAACTTGCCTGGAATGTGTTTCTGATGCTTATTTTAGTTTTAGTACTTACGTATTGCTTTTCTTTTTTACATTTATCTTATTTTCTAATAACAGTTTCATGAGAATTGCACATAATCTTCTGTTTTTTTCAGTTATCCAAATAGCCATTATTCAAATAGCCCCGCAGATTGTTAGATTCTTGTCATGTGCAGGGTAAATCGAATAATTGCATAACTTGAATAATTAAAAAGTTATTGCACCCAACTTACTCAGTGAGGAAGACGATATGTTGGGCAATGTTACTGTATATTTCAGTTCTAAGGATTGCACATATTTTTCCGATAAATTGACAACAAAGTTGAAATTATTCAAATAGCCCCGCTGTACCATACAAATGTGCGAGTGAATGGCGTGTTTCGTCTTAAATGTTCATGTTGTCTCGGAGAAGGTCTGGGTTGACCTGATCACTTATTCGAGGAGGCCCTCCATGTCTCAGTGTGGACAGATAAAGTACGTATGTGATTCAAAGTTTGAAATTCTTCTCCGGACAGGTCGTAACACTGCAAGGGCCTTGTGGCGAGGGGCATGCAAATGTACCTTTAAGGCGAAAAGTTAAAGCTCAATGGAGAAGAAGAAGAAAATAATAAACATATTATTAAATATTTAGGAACACATGGAACACACGGTATAAGATTACGGCGATGGTCGTAACACAATGAGGCCACATGAAAAGTTAATAGCAGGCGTTCTAAAGCATAAATTTCTTCCCAACGCGAAATTTTACAGCCGTGCTCGCATAAAATTTACCTTAACTTCATGGCTTTAAGCAAATACGGTCTTTTATTGAACCCACAATTAATTAAAGTTTTTTTTTCATCGTAATAAAATTGCTAACAACAAGTGTAATTTACATTATTTCAATTTTAATTCCACGTTTAATTAGAGACGGAAGCTCTAACAACAGCAAATGACCAGCATGAATTACGGTATATTCAAGCATGAAACTATATACCATCCAGTAAAGAAGTCATACAACTCAATAGTATTAATAATCTGTTGGTATATGCAGATAATGCAGTGTTATTAAGCGATAACAAGGAGATACTAAGGGGCAACACGTATACATTCTATTGTAAAAGTAAAGTGATCCCTCTATAGGCCATAGGAGACCCTTAGGGTAGTAGGAGGTTAAGGCTTCCATTTCTTCTAGACAATCGGCACTTGATGTCAGCCGTGTTGTCAACTCTACATGACGGCCGCCTTTACCCCCAGAACAAGCGTCTGGCAATAATTTCCGTTAGAGGCTGAGTCGACCTCAGGGCCATGGTGCCACCAGAAGGTTTGGGTCAGTTTAAAAATCCTGACCACATCGGGATTCGAACCCTCAACCTTCCGGTTTGTAGCGTAGTACCTTAACCACTTAACTCTGCCAGGTAAAATAAAGCTATTATTATTATTATTATTATTATTATTACGCTACGGCGCGGCGTGCCCCACATTCTATTGAGTGATATTAAGAAATTGGAGTTGGAAGTAAACACCAATAAAACTAAATGTGCCTATATTGTGACATGTAGAAAAAGTTAGGATATATAATGTTAATCGACGAATGAGGGTAATATTAAATAAGTGGACGAATTCAAATACTAGGAATAGTAATTACAAATAAAAATTATGTGAAAAAAGAAATTAAACATAGGATCAATTCTGGAAATGCAAGCTATTACGCATTATAGAGAATCTCGTCATCCCAGAACCACTCAAAAATTTGAATAAATAGTATATTACGATGCAAGGTTGGGAAGTGGTTTTTACAGAATCGAAGAAAAATGTTTAAAAACCGAGCTATAGCGAGGTTTTTAATTTCCGAGATTCTATAAAACACTTCACAAACGTGCGTTGTACATTTTTTGCGCGATGGTGTTTTCAAAATAATAAATAATAGTAAAATAATATCTTTGTTGAAAATATTTGCGTTCATTATAAACAATTGACTAACGTTAACAGTGCGGGCAATGCTTATTGGTTGAAACAACAGGAGGCCTTGAGAACAATTATTGATAACAAGGCCGCAAGTACGTGTTTATTGTTTTATATTGTTTCAAATAAAGTTCAGTTCATTTAAAATGCAGTGATTTGTTCTGTATAACGTATATTAACACTACCTATTGGATATTTTTTTGTATATACATTGTACGTAGGCCTAGCATACAGAGAGGGCAGTGGTTTTACCTCCCGCACGTGGGTTTAAATGTAAAATTACAGTATAGTTATTTAGGTTGGCAACTCCGAAATGTAGGAGGTTGAAATTTCAATAAAAGTCGCCATTGCTGGTAAGTACGACAAAACGCACTATCGCGCAGAAACATATATACATTTGTTA
The DNA here is from genome assembly GCA_030220185.1 of Diploptera punctata. Lineage (NCBI taxonomy): Eukaryota > Metazoa > Arthropoda > Insecta > Blattodea > Blaberidae > Diploptera > Diploptera punctata. The sequence goes on from JASPKZ010000047.1 coordinate 1,349,276, forward strand.
TTCTTCCAGTTATATGGATGCGAAACATTGACTCTTTTTTACGGGAGAAGAAAAGATAACCGGTACCAGTATATGAAAAAAAAAGGCCCTTAGGAATGTTTTTGGATCAAAAAGAAATTAATAGACAGGCGAATAGTAAAGACGATTAACAGTAAGCTATATGATCTTCATGGGAAACCATGTAATAAGAACAATTAAGTCTTGTAGACTGCGGTGAGCAAAATTAGGCACGGATGGGGATTGAAAGAGGGTCATGAAAAACCAGAGGGAAAGCGCTTAGTAGGAATGAGCTGGGTGGTATATTGTTAAGGGAGGTATATTATACAGGATACACGCTACTAGACCTAAAAAAAAATGAAGACATCTTAGAAGAATTACACATGGAATCTTCAGAAAACAAAATGTTTGATCATAAGTCAAGATGGATGCAACATGTTCGTCGAATGGAAGATGACAGGATACCCAAACAAATGTTAAGCTATCAACCTGCAAGAAAAAGAAGACCAGGACGTCCACTCGAAAGACTTTTGGATGGTGTTTCTCTTGAGGCCGAAAAAGCTCAAAAAATTGCCTAAATTCGTGATTGTATTATAACGATGATATTAGATATTATAAGGGGAGGATTGGAAAAAGTCATCTCATGATGGAACATATCCGTGCGGCCATGAACATCAGAGTGAGTTGTTTACACCATCAGACATAGTTAAACTTTCCGATAGGTTGAAAATACGCAAACTGTGCTGAATTCCGTAGAAATTGAATCCATTGTCAGATTTGCTTATTTTTTTAAAATTTCCAATAGATCAAAACTGTGTTTTGCCTTACGGTATATAAGGGTTATAATTCTTTATCATTACGAAGTAAATAAACATAAAACAGTAGAACAAAATACAATTACATAACAATATTATAACAAAGATGAACAGATTAAAATTAATTATAGTTGTGAATAAATACTATTTACAAAAGAAACGAAGTAATTATAACATTTTTCGTTGTTAAGAATATGATAAAGAGGACTGGAATAATAGTTTTCTTTAAAATTCAAATATGATTTCAGTGGACAATTAAATAAAATATGTTTGAATATCTTCTCCATATTTAAAAGTTGCATTTGATTATATTTTTAATTTATATAAACATGCCTGAAATTCCCATGTCCGGTTAAAAATTGAGTTAATGTGAAACTAGGAAAAGTATATTTGGGCATTTAAGTCTGTCGTAAAAACCGCCATGGCCGGTCCAAAGCCCGGATGTGAAAGGAGGAGGAGGAGAAGGAGGAGTAACAAACCTCTTTAAAAAACCAGGATTCAGTTGGTTCCGACTGATAGTACTCAGTAAGGGCCCCTAGCCAGGTTTACGGTGTAGATCTCAACGGCAGATCGGCGCATAAAGAGTCCTTCAACACGGCGGATCTGGCGGAAGAGGCAACCCTATCTAAGGGAAATAGAGAAACGCTGCCTTGCGATGAAGAGAGATCTACAAAGGCTATGGGAGGAAAACCCAGACAGAAATTTTCCTGGTCCTTCAGGTTGGGGGTTTATGCTGTAGGCCAGCTCCCCATACATTTGAAAAAAAAACACAAAATGCTAAAAGACCAAATCTGTCAAAGCCGGGCAAAAAAAAAAAAAATTACGAAAGACAAAAGCAACGAAAACGGACATTGAATATAGGCACGTGGAATGTACGAGGAATAAGAAACAAAGTTATAATGGAAGCAGAAGAAAGCATACTTGAAAGGATTGAGAAGGAATTAAAGTGGTTAGGACATATTTTGAGAATAAAAGATGAGTGATGGCCGAAACTATTATATCAATGGCAATCGCAGAGAAGAAGAAAAGAGGGAGACCAAAGTTAACAGGGAAGGAAAACATGAAGACAGCAATGCAAAGCAAGGGCTAAGCATTGAAGATGCCCAAAATCTTAGGCTCTGGAGGTTTGTCACGGGAAGACGGCAGCAGCAGTAAAAACCCGAAGATAGACAGAAAGTCTGTCGTAGACTGTTTTGCTTATTTACTATTTTTTTTTTCAAATTTTATCAATGCGGTTTAGTTACGAGAAAACAAATATGGCGGTCGCTAGAGCGTTATTTAAGAGGCCTTATATAGTTCGAGCTATGAAAAAGTAGATGTATTGGCTCAAACAACAGAGTAGGTATTTCTGCACCCTATTCCAAATTTTCAGTTAAAAATTCCAGTTAATAGTGATGATAATTTTTATGATATTGTTCATGGATGTAAGTACAAGAAAGTTACAATGTTATATTACTTTCCTCAAAAAATAATTTTTCAATGCGAGAAACACAATATCTCGTGAACCGTTTATTGGATTTCAATAAAATTTTGCACACAGAATGTTATCCTAGTCTCTAGAGCAGCGGTTCCCGACCTTTTTCGACTCGCGAACACCTTCCACAACCATCTGAGTTAGGTGAATCACTGACTTTTAAATATACATAGAGTAGACATGTATAAAATTTAATTCCAAGCAATACGTTAACCCTTAACGGTTAAAACCTAAAGTTACGCTAGTTACGGCTTAAAAGTTACACAATGTGTAGGCCTAATTGCAATAATAAATACACGTTTTCATAAATAATGCCACGAGTGATTTCTTTTGTTTATCACTGCAACCAGATCATACTATTTATTGCCAAAGGAACGCAATATTGTAAGAATGCTCTCTAGTGGAGAAAGAATGAAACACATCAAACTGTATATTAATTCATTTCTGATGTCGTATGATGTAAATATGACAATTATATTTTTCTGGATTGTTACCTGGGAAAAATACATTTAAGAAAGTGGAAACAGTGGTTTCTTTTTTTGGTGGTATAATAAATTGCTGCAAATCTTTTATATTAACTCCCGCATGCGGCATGTGTTGACATTCATGCACTATATATACAATCTGGTAACCGTATTTCTCGTACGCTCAGTCACTGCAAAATAATGGTCAGACATGTTCAGAATATTAAGAAGGAGGAGCTTCTTTAATATGGTAATTATAACACTGATAAATATTTCGTGAAACACGACTCTGATTGGTTGTAAAACAGAAATCATTGAAACGTGATTGGCCATTGAGTCCCATTTGGGGCATGAGTTAAATAGTCATAAGTAATGCCACGAGTGATTTCCAAATTATCGATAAATTCACGACTCACGAAATGAGGAGTGAATTTATCTAGAGAATTTGGAAATCAAGAGTGGCATTTGTTAGGACTATTTAACGAATAAAATTAAGCTGTTTACTCACAAATCATTATTTAACTATAGTTAATTAAAAATATTTATATATTTAATGTAAACGGCGATGTTTGAAAACAAATGAGAAATGATAGGTACGCTTCATCTGCTTCTTTTGTTTATCACTGCAACCAGATCATACTATTTATTGCCAAAGGAACGCAATATTGTAAGAATGCTCTTTAGGGGAGAAAAAATGAAACACATCAAACTGTATATTAATTCATTTCTGATGTCGTATGATGTAAATATGACAATTATATTTTTCTGGATTGTTACCTGGGAAAAAATACATTTAAGAAAGTGCAAACATTAGTTTTTTTTTGGTGGTATAATCAATTGCTACAAATGTTTTTATATTAACTCCCGCATGCGGCATGTGTAGACATTCGTGCACTATATATACAATCTGGTAGCCGTATTTCTGATGGCTTCAATCACTGCAAAATAATGGTCAGACATGTTCAGAATATTAAAAAGGAGGAGCTTTCTTTAATATGGTAATTATAACACTGATAAATATTTCGTGAAACAAACTCTGATTGGTTGTAAAACAGAAATCATTGAATCGTGATTGGTCATTGACTCCCATTGGGGCATGAGTTTAAATAGTCATTGTAATTACTCGCCTCTTCCTTGGAATTCAGTGAGAAGGTTGCACCTGTTTTCAATAACACAGAGCTTTGAAGTCAAGAACCACAGAAGATAAATAAAGTCTCAAATCATTTTCAACACAAAGTGTGTTTCTGAATTTATATTTTAAATAGACATATGAAGAAAACTTTTCACACAAATAGGGTTATACACATATAACAACGGACATTGTAGGGTTAATTTAATTTTTAATGTTTAATAATAATAATAATAATATAATAATAATAATAATAATAATAATAATAATAATATATAATAATAATAATAATAATAATAATAATAATAATAATAATAATAATAATAATAATAATTAATAATAATAATCATAGTAATAATATTAATAGTAACAATAATTACTATTATTATAATTATTATTATTATTGTAATTATTCTTATTATAATTATTCTTATTATTATTATTATTATTGTTATTATTATTATTGTTATTATTACAATGCCGCATAAATAAAGGAAACAATAATAGGGCTAACCTCGAAACCCGCCATTACGGAAAAGTTTTGGTGAACACCTTGAAATATTTTGCGATACCCCTGGGGTTTCGCGAACCACAGGTTCGAAAACGATGCTCTAGAGGATGGATTTCAATGGTTAAATTTGAATGAAAAATGAGCAATTTGTCTTAGGGCAAATATATTACAAAATGTACAATTCTTACAAATACGTAATATTATTTAAAAATCTGTACCTTCATTATGAAACGTGTGTAATATTTGAAGAAAATCCATTAAGAAACAGCGGAGTTATTTTTTGTTAAAACTGAATCGGTTAGTGGATATGAGGCCCCTTAAATTTCGGCTTTCTGATAAACCTCCAGTAACACTTTTGAAATTCTTATTAAAGCACCGTTGAGGTTATGTAATAAGATGTTAATTACATAATTTTACTGGTAAATCAGTCGAACTCAAATCAATTATTAAAGAAATTTAATAATTTAGTTGAGGACGACTGACTTACCAGATAAAATTTAATAATTTAGTTGAGGTCGACTGACTTACCAGATAAAATTTAATAATTTAGTTGAGGTCGACTGACTTACCAGATAAAATTTAATAATTTAGTTGAGGTCGACTGACTTACCAGATAAAATTTAATAATTTAGTTGAGGTCGACTGACTTACCAGATAAATTTAATAATTTAGTTGAGGTCGACTGACTTACCAGATAAAATTTAATAATTTAGTTGAGGTCGACTGACTTACCAGATAAAATTTAATAATTTAGTTGAGGTCGACTGACTTACCAGATAAAATTTAATAATTTAGTTGAGGACGACTGACTTACCAGATAAAATTTAATAATTTAGTTGAGGTCGACTGATTTACCAGATAAATTTAATAATTTAGTTGAGGTCGACTGACTTACCAGATAAATTTAATAATTTGTTGAGGTCGACTGACTTACCAGATAAAATTTAATAATTTAGTTGAGGTCGACTGACTTACCAGATAAAATTTAATAATTTAGTTGAGGACGACTGACTGACCAGATAAAATTTAATAATTTAGTTGAGGTCGACTGACTTACCAATAAAATTTAATAATTTAGTTGAGGACGACTGACTTACCAGATAAATTTAATAATTTAGTTGAGGTCGACTGACTTACCAGATAAAATTTAATAATTTAGTTGAGGACGACTGACTTACCAGATAAAATTTAATAATTTAGTTGAGGTCGACTGACTTACCAGATAAAATTTAATAATTTAGTTGAGGTCGACTGACTTACCAGATAAAATTTAATAATTTAGTTGAGGTACGACTGACTTACCAGATAAAATTTAATAATTTAGTTGAGGTCGACTGATTTACCAGATAAATTTAATAATTTAGTTGAGGTCGACTGACTTACCAGATAAAATTTAATAATTTAGTTGAGGTCGACTGACTTACCAGATAAAATTTAATAATTTAGTTGAGGTCGACTGACTTACCAGATAAATTTAATAATTTAGTTGAGGTCGACTGACTTACCAGATAAAATTTAATAATTTAGTTGAGGTCGACTGACTTACCAGATAAAATTTAATAATTTAGTTGAGGTCGACTGACTTACCAGATAAAATTTAATAATTTAGTTGAGGACGACTGACTTACCAGATAAAATTTAATAATTTAGTTGAGGTCGACTGACTTACCAGATAAAATTTAATAATTTAGTTGAGGTCGACTGACTTACCAGATAAAATTTAATAATTTAGTTGAGGTCGACTGACTTACCAGATAAAATTTAATAATTTAGTTGAGGTCGACTGACTTACCAGATAAAATTAATAATTTAGTTGAGGTCGACTGACTTACCAGATAAAATTTAATAATTTAGTTGAGGACGACTGACTTACCAGATAAAATTTAATAATTTAGTTGAGGTCGACTGACTTACCAGATAAAATTTAATAATTTAGTTGAGGTCGACTGACTTACCAGATAAAATTTAATAATTTAGTTGAGGTCGACTGACTTACCAGATAAAATTTAATAATTTAGTTGAGGTCGACTGACTTACCAGATAAAATTTAATAATTTAGTTGAGGTCGACTGACTTACCAGATAAAATTTAATAATTTAGTTGAGGTCGACTGACTTACCAGATAAAATTTAATAATTTAGTTGAGGTCGACTGACTTACCAGATAAAATTTAATAATTTAGTTGAGGACGACTGACTTACCAGATAAAATTTAATAATTTAGTTGAGGTCGACTGACTTACCAGATAAAATTTAATAATTTAGTTGAGGTCGACTGAGTTACCAGATAAATTTAATAATTTTAGTTGAGGTCGACTGACTTACCAGATAAAATTTAATAATTTAGTTGAGGACGACTGACTTACCAGATAAAATTTAATAATTTAGTTGAGGTCGACTGACTTACCAGATAAAATTTAATAATTTAGTTGAGGTCGACTGACTTACCAGATAAAATTTAATAATTTAGTTGAGGTCGACTGACTTACCAGATAAAATTTAATAATTTAGTTGAGGTCGACTGACTTACCAGATAAAATTTAATAATTTAGTTGAGGTCGACTGACTTACCAGATAAAATTTAATAATTTAGTTGAGGTCGACTGACTTACCAGATAAATTTAATAATTTAGTTGAGGACGACTGACTTACCAGATAAAATTTAATAATTATTTTGAGGTCGACTGACTTACCAGATAAATTTAATAATTTAGTTGAGGTCGACTGACTTACCAGATAAATTTAATAATTTAGTTGAGGACGACTGACTTACCAGATAAAATTTAATAATTTAGTTGAGGTCGACTGACTTACCAGATAAAATTTAATAATTTAGTTAGGTCGACTGACTTACCAGATAAAATTTAATAATTTAGTTGAGGACGACTGACTGACCAGATAAAATTTAATAATTTAGTTGAGGTCGACTGACTTACCAGATAAAATTTAATAATTTAGTTGAGGTCGACTGACTTACCAGATAAATTTAATAATTTAGTTGAGGTCGACTGACTTACGCAAGTAAATTTAATAATTTAGTTGAGGTCGACTGACTTACCAGATAAAATTTAATAATTTAGTTGAGGTCGACTGACTTACCAGATAAAAATTAATAATTAGTTGAGGTCGACTGACTTCCAGATAAAATTTAATAATTTAGTTGAGGTCGACTGACTACCAGATAAATAAAAGTTAATAATTTAGTTGAGGACGACGGACTTACCAGATAAAAATTTAATAATTTAGTTGAGGTCGACTGACTTACCAGATAAAATTTAATAATTTAGTTGAGGTCGACTGAGTTACCAGATAAAATTTAATAATTTAGTTGAGGTCGACTGACTTACCAATAAAATTTAATAATTTAGTTGAGGTCGACTGACTTACAGATAAAATTTAATAATTTAGTTGAGGTCGACTGACTTACCAGATAAAATTTAATAATTTAGTTGAGGTCGACTGACTTACCAGATAAAATTTAATAATTTAGTTGAGGACGACTGACTTACAGATAAAATTTAATAATTTAGTTGAGGTCGACTGACTTACCAGATAAAATTTAATAATTTAGTTGAGGTCGACTGACTTACCAGATAAAATTTAATAATTAGTTGAGGTCGACTGACTTACCAGATAAAATTTATAATTTAGTTGAGGTCGACTGACTTACCAGATAAAATTTAATAATTTAGTTGAGGGTCGACTGACTTACCAGATAAATTTAATAATTTAGTTGAGGTCGACTGACTTACCAGATAAAATTTAATAATTTAGTTGAGGTCGACTGACTTACCAAATAAAATTTAATAATTTAGTTGAGGACGACTGACTTACCAGATAAAATTTAATAATTTAGTTGAGGTCGACTGACTTACCAGATAAAATTTAATAATTTAGTTGAGGTCGACTGAGTTACCAGATAAAATTTAATAATTTAGTTGAGGTCGACTGACTTACCAGATAAAATTTAATAATTTAGTTGAGGGTCGACTGACTTAACCAGATAAAATTTAATAAGTTTAGTTGAGGTCGACTGACTTACCAGATAAAATTTAATAATTTAGTTGAGGTCGACTGACTTACCAGATAAAATTAATAATTTAGTTGAGGACGACTGACTTACCAGATAAAATTTAATAATTTAGTTGAGGTCGACTGACTTACCAGATAAAATTTAATAATTTAGTTGAGGTCGACTGACTTACCAGATAAAATTTAATAATTTAGTTGAGGTCGACTGACTTACCAGATAAAATTTAATAATTTAGTTGAGGACGACTGACTTACCAGATAATTTAATAATTTAGTTGAGGTCGACTGACTTACCAGATAAAATTTAAATAATTTAGTTGAGGTCGACTGACTTACCAGATAAAATTTAATAATTTAGTTGAGGACGACTGACTTACCAGATAAAATTAAATAATTTAGTTGAGGTCGACTGACTTACCAGACAAAATTTAATAATTTAGTTGAGGTCGACTGACTTACCAGATAAAATTTAATAATTTAGTTGAGGACGACTGACTTACCAGATAAAATTTAATAATTTAGTTGAGGTCGACTGACTTACCAGATAAAATTTAAATAATTAGTTTGAGGTCGACTGACTTACCAGATAAATTTAATAATTTAGTTGAGGACGACTGACTTACACAGATAAAATTTAATAATTTAGTTGAGGTCGACTGACTTACCAGATAAAATTTAATAATTTAGTTGAGGTCGACTGACTTACCAGATAAAATTTAATAATTTAGTTGAGGTCGACTGACTTACCAGATAAAATTTAATAATTTAGTGAGGACGACTGACTTACCAGATAAAATTTAATAATTTAGTTGAGGTCGACTGACTTACCAGATAAAATTTAATAATTTAGTTGAGGACGACTGACTTACCAGATAAAATTTAATAATTTAGTTGAGGTCGACTGACTTACCAGATAAAATTTAATAATTTAGTTGAGGTCGACTGACTTACAGATAAAATTTAATAATTTAGTTGAGGACGACTGACTTACCAGATAAAATTTAATAATTTAGTTGAGGTCGACTGACTTACCAGATAAAATTTAATAATTTAGTTTGAGGACGACTGACTTACCAGATAAAATTTAATAATTTAGTTGAGGTCGACTGACTTACCAGATAAAATTTAATATTTAGTTGAGGACGACTGACTTACCAGATAAAATTTAATAATTTAGTTGAGGTCGAACTGACTTACCAGATAAAATTTAATAATTTAGTTGAGGTCGACTGACTTACCAGATAAAATTTAATAATTTAGTTGAGGACGACTGACTTACCAGATAAAATTTAATAATTTAGTTGAGGTCGACTGACTTACCAGATAAAATTTAATAATTTAGTTGAGGTCGACTGACTTACCAGATAAAATGTAATAATCTAGTTGAGGTCGACTGACTTACCAGATAAAATTTAATAATTTAGTTGAGGACGACTGACTTACCAGATAAAATTTAATAATTTAGTTGAGGTCGACTGACTTACCAGATAAAATTTAATAATTTAGTTGAGGTCGACTGACTTACCAGATAAATTTAATAATTTAGTTGAGGACGACTGACTGACCAGATAAAATTTAATAATTTAGTTGAGGTCGACTGACTTACCAGATAAAATTTAATAATTTAGTTGAGGTCGACTGACTTACCAGATATAAATTTAATAATTTAGTTGAGGACGACTGACTTACCAGATAAAATTTAATAATTTAGTTGAGGTCGACTGACTTACCAGATAAAATTAATAATTTAGTTGAGGTCGACTGACTTACCAGATAAAATTTATAATTTAGTTGAGGACGACTGACTTACCAGATAAAATTTAATAATTTAGTTGAGGTCGACTGACTTACCAGATAAATTTAATAATTAGTTGAGGTCGACTGACTTACCAGATAAAATTTAATAATTTAGTTGAGGACGAACTGGACTTACCAGATAAAATTTAATAATTTAGTTGAGGTCGACTGACTTACCAGATAAATTTAATAATTTAGTTGAGGTCGACTGACTTACCAGATAAAATTTAATAATTTAGTTGAGGACGACTGACTTACCAGATAAATTTAATAATTAGTTGAGGTCGACTGACTTACCAGATAAAATTTAATAATTTAGTTGAGGTCGACTGACTTACCAGATAAAATTTAATAATTTAGTTGAGGACGACTGACTTACCAGATAAATTTAATAATTTAGTTGAGGTCGACTGACTTACCAGATAAAATTTAATAATTTAGTTGAGGTCGACTGACTTACCAGATAAAATTTAATAATTTAGTTGAGGACGACTGACTTACCAGATAAAATTTAATAATTTAGTTGAGGTCGACTGACTTACCAGATAAAATTTAATAATTTAGTTGAGGACGACTGACTTACCAGATAAAATTTAATAATTTTAGTTGAGGTCGACTGACTTACCAGATAAAATTTAATAATTCAGTTGAGGACGACTGACTTACCAGATAAAATTTAATAATTTAGTTGAGGTCGACTGACTTACCAGATAAAATTTAATAATTTAGTTGAGGTCGACTGACTTACCAGATAAAATTTAATAATTTAGTTGAGGACGACTGACTTACCAGATAAAATTTAATAATTTAGTTGAGGACGACTGACTTACCAGATAAAATTTAATAATTTAGTTGAGGTCGACTGACTTACCAGATAAAATTTAATAATTTAGTTGAGGTCGACTGACTTACCAGATAAAATTTAATAATTTAGTTGAGGACGACTGACTTACCAGATAAATTTAATATTTAGTTGAGGTCGACTGACTTACCAGATAAAATTTAATAATTTAGTTGAGGACGACTGACTTACCAGATAAAATTTAATAATTTAGTTGAGGTCGACTGACTTACCAGATAAAATTTAATAATTCAGTTGAGGACGACTGACTTACCAGATAAAATTTAATAATTTAGTTGAGGTCGACTGCTTACCAGATAAAATTTAATAATTTAGTTGAGGTCGACTGACTTACCAGATAAATTTAATAATTCAGTTGAGGACGACTGACTTACCAGATAAAATTTAATAATTTAGTTGAGGTCGACTGACTTACCAGATAAAATTTAATAATTTAGTTGAGGTCGACTGACTTACCAGATAAAATTTAATAATTTTAGTTGAGGTCGACTGACTAACCAGATACAATTTAATAATTTAGTTGAGGTCGACTGACTTACCAGATAAAATTTAATAATTTAGTTGAGGACGACTGACTTACCAGATAAAATTTAATATTTAGTTGAGGTCGACTGACTTACCAGATAAAATTTAATAATTTATTGAGGTCGACTGACTTACCAGATAAAATTTAATAATTTAGTTGAGGTCGACTGACTTAACCAGATAAAATTTAATAATTTAGTTGAGGTCGACTGACTTACCAGATAAAATTTAATAATTTAGTTGAGGACGACTGACTTACCAGATAAAATTTAATAATTTAGTTGAGGTCGACTGACTTACCAGATAAAATTTAATAATTTAGTTGAGGTCGACTGACTTACCAGATAAAATTTAATAATTTAGTTGAGGACGACTGACTTACCAGATAAAATTTAATATTTAGTTGAGGTCGACTGACTTACCAGATAAAATTTAATAATTTAGTTGAGGTCGACTGAGTTACCAGATAAAATTTAATAATTTAGTTGAGGTCGACTGAGTTACCAGATAAAATTTAATAATTTAGTTGAGGACGACTGACTTACCAGATAAAATTAATAATTTAGTTGAGGTCGACTGACTTACCAGTAAAATTTAATAATTTAGTTGAGGTCGACTGAGTTACCAGATAAAATTTAATAATTTAGTTGAGGACGACTGACTTACCAGGTAAAAATTATATAATTAACATCTTAAACGTCCAGTTCTAATGGAGGGATTTCGCTGATTTTTTTCGAATACTTTTCTCATTTGATTTCAATAGCATACATAAATTTCTTTGTGAAAAATTTAAAATTCTGACCGCTGAACGGTTTTAAATTTGTCCTCAGGTTAACCCTCATTCATATTGCTTTAATTTTGGTGGGTAATAAATTTAACTTTCTATGAGAACCTGTCTGCAGGGAATGGTTAACATAGCTAGAGAAACAAATATGCACCTGAGACTGGATTTGAACTCAAGATATCTAGCTTTATGCTCTACCACTAAGTGTAGTCGATGTGGATGTATATTCTCAACTGTACGAGTTCTGATCATCAGTTTTCTCTACAATTCCACTTAAACATTTCGAACGATCTTCAGTCAATAGCTTGCTAAAATATAATTTCCATTAATTTAAAGGAATTCCCTGAATATTGATTTTATTGCGTCCTAGCTTCCTTAATTTTTTTAAAGTCCTCCACGCCTGTGAACACCTTTTTCCTCCAATATAACTCTGAATTCTTTGACATGTTCTTTCCAATATTTATTCTTTTCTTCTGTAACCTTCTTTCTTACGTTTGCTTATGCTTTTTTATACTCCACTTTGTCCGTCTAATTGTTTGTACTTAACCATTTATGATATTTACTTTTTTATCATCGACATCATTCTTAATCTCCTTATACCAAAATATATTTTCTTATTCTTCATTCAAATTTCTCTCAAAGCTCCCCTAGCAGCTATGCGTATCTTTTCGATAATATGTTGATATTGTTTTTCAGGGGTATCTATTGTATTTTCAATTAACTTTTCATCCAGCCTCTTGCGGTAAAGGTATAAAATACTGTCGACCTCTAACAACTGAGTATTATATAGAGGTGTGTTCATAATTTCTGGTGTGTCTAATTTCTCTTTCTTATCGTCACTCTTATTAAAATATGGAAAACAATATTTTTGCATTTACTGTAACATCTGTGACATCACTGTCACATGTTGGGTCTCTAAACACTCTAATGTCTTGTATTTTCATATCTGTATTTTGTCCAAAAATGATATAATGTATTAATGATCTCTGCTGCAAAGTCTCTAGATATCTTGTGTATTTATGAATGTCTTTGTGTTGACTATTAACTCATGCCCCAAATGGGAGTCAATGACTAATCACATTTCAATGATTTTTCACCCCGATTTTATCAGTTTAATTTTATCACTGTAAAATCAAGATCCTCCTTTTTAACATTCTGAATAGGTCATAGCATTATTTTATAGTGACTTCCGGTCGTGTCAATGATGTTTGTTGTCGGTACCAACCTTTTGGAGGTCATAACCCTTTCTTCATGTGCTTATCTTCTGTTGGTTTGTATTTCTGTTGGAGCTAGGAAAATGATATTCTCTTAGAAACCTTCTTTGATGTTCTTGAAGATGTTGAAGATGATGATCATCTTCTGGTGGATTTACTTGAGGGGACTGTTGGGTGAAAAATTGACCATTTGAGATCAAAATCTGCATTTTTTGTTTTTTGTACTAAAACATAACCTCTACTCTAATGTATATGTTGGCAACGTTTCAGAGGCCTATGACGCTTCTAAGTGCCCTAAAGTGCTGATTAGGCCTGTATGTTACAATTTGTATTTAAACTGCATGCAAATCTTTAAACTTTTTTTTCCACACTTTTATTTTCATTGCATTTTTGTGCATTCAAAATTGAATAGAATTCACAAATTTTGTCCTAGAAGGTTCAAATTTTTACTGCATGCCCTAAAACCAATGAGTAACAAAGTAGTGCATGGGTTTCATATTTGAAAGTAGTATTTTAAGAATAAACAATAAAATGCATGCAATTATTAATCTTCTTCTTCTTCACTTCCTGGTTTAGGCAAGAGTTGCCTGTTCCGTGCAATTATTAATATTTTTTGTAATTCCACGCATGAGGTACAACATTTTTTTCTCCCTTTGCATTCTCATTATAAGAATTCTAATGCATGATGTTTTTCTAAATATTGGAGGGGTCTTGTAAAAAATCAGAAATTTTACTAAAAATTATGGAACCCATTAATTATAATATATGCAATTTTTTAAATATCATATTTAATAACTCATAAAATAAATGTCTCATAAGAATGAAACTTAAACACATCATTATGTATCATTCATTGAATGTTTGTACAAAAAATCAAGTCTCTAGCTCAAAATATGTAGAAAGTAGAAATTTCCACCCATCACCTCCTTAAGCCTCTTGTCTTAAGGTTTGGTCTTTAATTTTAAGGGCTTGAAGTGACTAAGTTCGTTAGGATGGTTACAGTGGTTTGTAGGAGTTGAGGATTGAGTTGGATTTTAGTTAGGAGTAATAGGAGTTTTTGGGTAAGGTTTTCTGGATTTGGAATTGAGGTTTCGGTTGTAGGAAGTGTTGATGAATTCTCTTTAGGTGTGTTAGTATTGATCTTGTTGGAATTTTAGACGTGTCTGTCTTGCTTTTCTTTTTTTTAGTCTTTGGCGTCTGCTGTGGTCTTGAAATTGAATATTTCTTGAAGATAGAGCATTGCCTGTAGCTTGCAGCGTGATTTTCTTCACAGTTTGTTGTGTGAGGTTAAAGTTTTTTCAGTACAATCTCTAACTCTATGGTTGCCAGAGCATCTGACACATCGCTCAATTTGCAGGGACTACATATGGCTACCAGATTGTATATTTATGTGCACGAATGTAACCTTATCGTGGTTGCGGGAGTTAATATAAATATATTTGTAGCAATTGATTATACCACAAAAAAAAATTGTTTGCACTTTCTTAACGTATTTTGTTCCACGTAATAACGTTCCAGAAAAACATAATTGACATATTTACATCATAGGACATCAGAAATTAATTAATATATTGTTTGATGTGTTTCTTTTTTTTCTCCACTACGGTACATTCTTACAATATTGCGATCCTTTGGCAATAAATAATATGATCTGGTTGCAGTGATGAACAAGTGAAATATAACGTTTCTCATTTGTTTTCAAACATCGCCGTTTACATTAAATGTATAAATATTTTAAAATAACAATATTTAAATAATGATTTGTGAGTAAACTGATTAATAGTATTCGTTAAATAGTCCTAACAAATGCCACTCTCGATTTCCAAATTCTCTAGATAATTCATTCCTCACCTCACTTCGTGAGTCGTGAATTTATCAATAATTTGGAAATCACTCGTGGCATTACTTATGATAAAATCCGTTCGTAATTTGTAATGAGTTCTGCTCACATATTTCTATTAGTCTTTCACCGTTATTGTTAATTTTCTCCTCTCCAAAAGAACCAAGCATTTAATTTCCAGTCATAGTACCAGTTCTACCATTAAAGTTTCTCATCATAATAATTTCTCTTGAGTTCCCAATTTCGTTTATTACGTTATTCAGATTTCCATAAAACTCATCGTTTTCGTAGGTGATTCATCTTGGCTTATTTCATATACTCCTAGAATGGTAACTTTTTTTCCAAATATATTATTAATTTTAATAATGTTTTATTGATGGCCTCCCAACTAGTTATACATTTATTTAATTTCTACTTAATTATTATTGAGATTCCTCTCTGTGTTCGTTTATGCTTCTCGACTCCACTGTAAAAATGTATGTATGGCCCTTTCACTTCTGAACCTTTTCCTTTCTTTTTAGTTTCTGTTAACACAATTATATCTTGGTTAAGTGCTTTCATTTCCTCTATAATATCAATTATTTTATTTTGAATCGCCCGAATATTCCATGTTCCAACAAGAAAAGTAATTTTACTTTGCTTTTGTCGTCTTCGTTTATTTCCGTCCGGCTTTAAATCTTTAGGCCTTTAAGCATTGCTATCTTTTTTTGTGACGAACATGGAGATGGCCTGATGCATCAACCCCTAACCTGGAGGACCAGGTGATTTTTGGTGAAGGTTTTCTTCCTCTACCCTTTATCAAACCAATGACGAACTGCAAGGCAGCAGTATCTGTACACTAGATAAGAGGCCCTCACAGGGTACTATCAGCCGGGCGTATTGAACCCTGCTTTTTTAATGAGGTTGTTACTCCTCCCCCTCACCCTGTTCTAACCTGTCTTGTGATAGGCTTTGACGGGTTTTGCTAAATTATATATATACATCCGGGGAGCAGATTTATCTGATTTGGATAAGGAAATACACTACATTCCAAGATTCGAGGATTCGAGTCCGATGTGATCAGGATTTTAGGATTTTTAATCTTTTGGTAGTACCATGATCCGGGTTAACTTAGTCTCTAACGGAAATTATTACCAGAATATACTCTGAGGCAAAGGCGACCATCATTCAAGGCAGAAAAATCGGCTGACAATTAATGTTAATTGGCTAGAAAAAGGGAGTCTTAAACTCCTACTAAGACAAGGGACTCCTAAAATCAGTAATCAGTGGCGATATATATATATATATATATATATATATATATAGAGAGAGAGAGAGAGAGAGAGAGAGAGAGAGAGGAGAGAGAGACGACAGAGAGAGAGAGAGAGAGAGAGAGAGAGAGAGAGAGAGGGAGAAAGAGAAAGACAGGTAACAAAACGCGAGATAAATTCCGCTGTGGGCAGGACATGTGGACGAATGGGAAATGAAAGAAGAGTATGGAAATCAGAGGGAAAGTGCTCAGTAGTTAGGCCAAGGTTGAGATCAATGAAAAATAGTAACGACGATTTGTGGGAGGTAAATTATACAGGAATGATTGAAAAACATTATCTCAGAATAAATATGTTGGAGAGCTTATGTTCGCGCGGCGATGAATCACCGAGTTCGATAGTATGAGTGACTCAGTTGTAAAAATTACTAAGAGAAGTAGCAAATAAATCTGAAGATTTAAACAATTGGATAAAATTACCTTAACAATAATCAGTATTTAAAATAATTATTACATAATATTGTGTGTCTGAAATACATTATTTTATTTAACTTTTATTTTTTAATTGAAGAATTTCATAGATAGACCAAATTTTATGATACGTAATGCCACGAGTGATTTCCAATTTATCTAGAGGATTTGAAAATCAAGAGTGGCATTTGTTAGGACTATTCAACGAATAAAATTAAGCTGTTTACTCACAAATCATTATTTAAATATAGTTACCGGCAATTAATATATGTATATATTAGTGTAAACAGCTATGTTTGAAAACAAATCAGAAACGTGTGATTATGTTTATTCACTGCAACTTGATCATATTATTTATTGCCGAATAGGATCGAAATCAGCGATAACCCACTGAGATCACAATTGTGTAAGAATGCACCCAAGTGGAGAAAAAAATAAAACACACGAAACTGTATATTATAACCAACATTATAGATTATACATATATTTTTTGGAAACAACTCAGTAAAATCGTTATTTAAAAAAGACAATTTATTGAACACACAATTAAGATTCATGGTTGCTTTTTGTTGAACATATGTTTCCAGGCTTCTGAGCCCCATTGTCCGCGATCACAGACCAAATATACCTATTAATTATTAAATAAAACCTTTTAATGTAACTTCCCACTGTATTTAAAAAATGTTTGTTTAGCTAGTGTTTTAAACAATGTAGTTTTTGTTTGACGTGTCGGATATTTTGAATTTAAATACTTTATGTATTGAAAAATAACATTTCCTAGCATTTTTATTATTTTATTTATTTCTTCCTGGATTTTATTATGTTTATAAAGTCCCTTTAAACAGAAGTACATAAATTATCAGTTATTGAATTAATGCCTATTTTACAGCTTGGCACTTGCTGATAGTAAGTGCCAATTCTAACAAAACCATCAGAGCTTTATTCAACATGTATTTTTATGAACAACGAATTGCACTAACCTTAAATTGGCAAAGCAACTGACTGACTGGATAAGGCAAAGTCTAGCTTCGCCCAGTGTGCTGCGTATGTTAGAACCCACTAGGGCTCTTTGGCAGCTAAGTTAATAGTGGCTATCATTACGGGGTTGTAGTTCACTTAACCTGAGCCTATTTGGCGGCGCTAGCGTTTGTGTGCGAATGGTGATGAAATTTGGACAGAGATAGGGATGTGATAACCTGAAGCAGGACATCAGAAACCACATTGCTTTCAAGCCGAGAGTCGGAAATCCAGCATTGTGGAATGAGCCACGCTACTCCAGGTGAAAGCACATCGCCAAATCTCTGGCTGGATTTAATGAGGAGTAAATCGGATGAATATGTTTCTATGTACAGCACGCCACTGGGACAAGCGTACCATACTGCGTACCATAAAATTTGTATGCAAATATGTAAATTTGTGCATCTTGCTTACATTTTCAGTTATCATGGCATCAATATGGGGAAGTTGCGCTACGTTGTGTAGGTCTGTCATCCTTGTGAAACGCGGTGCTTGAAAAATTATTTTCAAACACTTATTCTGTATAATTTGTATTCTTCGTTTATGCTGTTTTGCGAGGATGCTCCAGGCCTCACATCCGTACAGTAGCATGCTGCGGATTACGCTTTTATACACTAAAAGCTTGATCTTACGTGACAATGTATTCGACCTGAAAAATGGGTATAAAATTGCAATTGCTGCATTTGCTTTATGTTGTAGATGTCGAATATGAATTTTGAACGTAAGCTTGGGGTCCAGATGGACCCCAAGATACTTCACTGAAGGTTCTAGGCGAAGATTTTGAGTTCCCAAGGTTAGTTGGATGGGTGACCGTCTGGCTGATTTAGTGAAAAGGATCGCCTGGGTTTTTGTCGTATTTATCTTTATGTTCCATAACTGGAACCAAATATAGATACGGTTGAGAGAGGTTTGGAATACATGGATTCAATTAGGAAGAGATTTGAAGGTAGTCTGGTAAAAGAAACAGGTATCATCGGCGAATGATGCGGTATGGATGTAGGGGATAGTAGGAAGGTCTGATACGTATAACGTATACAGTATGGGTGAAAGGACAGCACCTTGGGGAACTCCCGCCAAGATTGCCTTGCAGTCCGATTTATACCCACTGATCGAAACATAGAATATTCTGCCAGTGAGGTATTTTGCAATTAATTTAATAAGTGGTGCCGAAATTTGAAATTTGATTAGTTTATAGATAAGCCCATTTATCCAGGTCGTATCAAATGCCTTCTCAATGTCCAGGAATACAGCGATGGTACTACGTTTCCTGTTATAACCCGTGACAATATGATCAACCAGTCTTGCTAGCTGGAGCGGAAGTGCTATGTAAATTTCGAAATCCAAATTGGTGGTTTGGTAAAAGAGCTTTGTCTGTAACTTCAATTTTGAGTCTTACCAAAATTATTTTCTCCAAAATTTTGCCCAGTACAGGCAGCAGACTAATTGGTCGCAAATTGTCTGAGTCTGATGGATTCTTGCCGGGTTTTGAGAGGGTTATGACTTTGGCAAGTTTCCATACGTTAGGAAAATACTGTAACTTAATACAGTATTTAAAGATTTGGAGTAAAAGGAGTAAGGATTTGATGGGTAGATTTTTGACAGCAAGGTTCGAGATACCATCGCTGCCAGGGGCACGGTTAGGATTGAGGTTACGTATAATTGTACGCACCTCTGTAAGGTGGATATCTGGAAGGACATGTGGGATAGGAGTAGCAAGAAACGTAGTAACAACGTCATTTACCTCAGTCTCATGTACTGGAGTAGTGAGCTCATGTGGTCGGAACCGATTGGCCAGATGTGTAGCAAGGACCTGGGCCATATCGCCAGGGTGATAGACCCAGGTACCATTGCTGCTGATTGCAGAAGGAGGAGCAGGAGCTCTACTCCTTCTGATCCTTTTAAGGATATCCCACGGAGGAGTTCGATCAATATTTTGTTGAGTCATAGACTCTTCCCATCGGTCCTGATTAAGTTGCTGCAATCGGCTTCGTACCAGATGAACATAGCGATTGTATACTTGTTTGTGTTGACGGGAGCCAAAACGTCTGTATAATCGAAGATAGTAGCGCTTTGTTGATAAATAATGTTGAAGTGTAGGGTCCGTGTATTTTTGTGGTGCAGTGTAGTTTGTTGGTGTTGTTGATAGTCTAACAGCTGTTTTTATAGTCGCCTGAAAATTTAGAATGGCGTCTTCAAGTTGTTGTGAAGACTCAACAGAAAGTGTAGGCTCAATCCATTGATTGAGCATGTAAGTGTATTTCTGCCAGTCGATTTGCGCTTTTGTATAGAAAAAGGTGGCGATAATTGAACAGATGGTGTAATTTTAAAGTGTATGGGTGTATGATCCGAGTCCAATGCGTTTTCAATGGTGTTAATGTGCTGGTATAGGTACATTCTTCGAAAGGACTATGTCAAGGATATCGGATTGAATGCCAAAAGCTGGGTGACGGAAGAAAGTGTGATCCCTTGGAGCAGAGATTTCTATGTTTTGAAGCTGACAATAATTTTGAAGTATGAGACCTGAGGCATTTTGGACACGACAATTCCAGAATTGATGTTTAGAATTAAAATCTCCCGCAAGCAAAAATGTGCGGGAGACAGAAGTTAGGATATTGAGGTCGTGTCTGGTTAATTGTCTTAAAGGAGATTTATAGATAGAGGCGATGAAGGTGGTTTGGTTTGGGGAAGTTGGGACTAATATTCCAGTAGCCTCAATAAATTGAAGCCTGGGAATGTTGGTCACTCTATGGCTGATGGTTCTTTTGATGCAGATGGCTGTTCCTCCAAGGGGACCGTCAAGACGGTCATTACGGTATGTATAATAGTTTCGGATTTTAAACCGATCTTTGGGTTTAAGATGGGTTTCATTCAGAAGAAGAATGTCTATATCTCGTTGTTGTATGAGTGTTTATAGTTCATGAGACTGTCTGGCTATTCCATTGGCATTAAATGCCAGGGCATTAAGATAGCTTCCATGTGCGAAATTAGCCATTGTCACCGATACACATATTCACCAATTGTGACAGGAACAACAAGCGCTCCATTGGAGATTTAAAGCCAGCCAATATAGGCTGGAAATCTTGGAGTGCCTGTTCGGTCATTAAGGGGTGAAATACAGGCTGCGTCTGTGCTCGAGCAGTGCTACGATCAATGCGTTGTTGAGCTTGATTGCCAGAACTTATGGCTTCACTGAAGGATAAGGTGGGGTTTACTTTTATACAAGTAAAAGTACGTGGAGTGTGAACATTAGGTGTTGGAGGTTTGGGTTCTCGGGCTTTTATATAAGCTTGCTTAGCTGCCTCATAAGCTGGGCAGCTACGATAGGAGGCAGGGTGGCCTGTTGCTCCGCAATTTGCGCATTGTAATTTAGATGGATCAAGTTGTGCCTCGCTTTTATGGGGCATTCTTTATGATTGTGTGCCTTTGAACATACAACGCATCGGGGCGTCAGGTTGCATCCTGCGAAGGTGTGATTAAAGTTCTGGCAGTTATAACACTGTTTGAGCCCAGAACGCGGCCTGTATGGTTCCACAGAGACAACTGTGTACAACAAGCGATTTAGATTGTAAATTTCTCGAGCTGCAGCTGTATTCTCTAACTCGATAACAAATATGGGGAAGTAGGATGGTGTTCTCTCCGTCCTTTTTTGACATTTGCTTGATTGTTTTTATAGGATACTCTAGCGCCAGAGCTCGCTATGTATGTCTTCAGTAGGGTTGAGGATGGTAATCGCTTGAGTACTACCCTCAATGGAAGATCTTTCTTAAGTTGATAAGTGTAATATTGTTTGTTTACACTTTTGAAAAAATTCTTTAACTCTTGAAAATCCTCAATAATTTATCCTGCCAGTTATTTAAATGTTCCGGACCTCGAAGAGAACTAGTCATTTAAAACTCTATATTATTATTGTACAGTACATTATTGTGTAATTTGATGCAAATTTAAGTCATTTCTAGCCTTCTATTTTCAGATGTTATATAGTAATTCTGCCCGAAGGCAGGTTTTACTAGGGAATTGTAGGTGTGGTAGCTTCCCGTTGCTTTCCAGACCGGTGAAGGATGATGATGATGATAATGATAAGGATGATGATGATAATGATAATGATATGATGATGATGACGATGATGGCCATATGATTTCGGGGACCGTTTGGGCCTTACAGTTTTCCTAACATTTGTCTTACAGGTGAGGAAAAACCCCGATAAAAACCTCACCCAGAAAAACTGTCCCGACCGGGGATCGAACCCGGGCCCACTGCGTGACAAGGCAGCACACTACCTCGAGACCTTGGCGGTGGATATATATATTATATATATATATGTATATGTATAAAAAACGAATGTCTGTCTGTTTGTCCTTTATGCATTACTATACCGTTCATCTGATTGTGAATGTGCTTCTTGCAAAAAGTTCAGGAGTTTCCTGGGAAGGCTTTCAGGCTATAAGAGAGTTGTAATACTGAACACCTTCACCCTTAAAAATCACCCTACGTATGAAAAAAGTGTTTTCGGAACTTTTTAGATCCGTAAATGGCTTACGCTACCTAAACCATGTATAGGCTATGTATATATGGTTTATATGTAAACCAAATTAATGTACACAGATTTGAAGAAAAAAAAATCTACATAAATGTCTGCGTCAGCATATGTCTATCTGTTACGGATAACTCATAGTAACCAATTTTATTTATCAGCTCATTGATGCCAAGAAGATCGAGATGACTAGATTCCTGGGAAAGCGTAGTAGCGCATGACTGGTATTCTTTTACGGATAATTCTCAACAACCATTTTTGACTTTCATCTCATTTATTCCAAGAAGATCGAGATAAGTAGATTCCCGGGAAATACCGAGTAATCAGCACGGGATATCTAAAAATAATTGCGATATAAATTTACAATATGTTCTTTTTACTTATTCGACTATACATGAAAACACATTTAATGTAGGCGTAGCAGTGCACGCCGGTATTAGCTAGTAATTAATAAATATGGATACTACGCACAACACTTAAGTTATGGTGACGTGAAACAGGAATGCTAATATAAAACTCAGAATGAAAATATTATTATTTTGGACACCATGAGGAAAGTGAGGAAGAGAGTGGAAAAAGATGAGTTAGAGAAAGGGCGTCGAAAACACATGAAAGAGAGAGAGAGAGAGAGAGAGAGAGAGAGAGAGAGAGAGAGAGAGAGAGAGAGAGAGAGAGAGAGAGACTAAAGGAGAAAAACCAGAAAAGTCAATTTTTCCTTGAAACCTAGAAAATGTATTTTAGTTGTACAACATTCACTATTTCTTACCTGTACTGTTCATAAGTTGAACAATCTGCTGTGAAGGCAATGCCGTTGCAGTGACATCAGGGTCGGCTGAACGTGTACATACAGAAGTGCTGTATATTTTGAAAATATACTAATTACGTTATTCAAAGCAGTAAGACTGCAGGTGGGGGCTTGAAGGTTAACGTTTCTTGATTAATGCATACAATTTCATGCTTGCAGTTGTACTAGCTTCCCTACCAGTTTGTTTTCGTTCTTTCCCTCCCCTACAAGGGGGTTTTCATCTCGTCATATTACAGTATTCCAAACTGGAAGTAAATTAACCCATGACAAAATTGTATCTTTTAATTTTCACACTTCCTAAAGATGGTGATTTCCTTGGAGAATCTATTGTTATTTCACACTACATTTCGACAAAAATGTGAGTTACTGATTCTTTCACTGTACCCTCTATATATTAATATGTATGAAGATAATGGAAGAGGCAAATTGTAATTTAAAAACATCAAATTCTGAGGATAGAAAAACAAACATAACAAACCCCATGGCGTGACAGGACTAGAAGACCCTTGGCCTACCATCCGGCTGCTGTCCTCACATACACAAGTGTAGGGGTGACATGTGATCAGCATATCGGGTCCCGCCAGTCGTTACAGCTTGTTTTTCTCTACATGAAGCCACTAATTATTGTATCCATCCACAATCCTCACTATGCTGGTTGTGTCCCATACGGGCATAAACTCCATGAGAAAATTTCTTCCCCCATAGAGACTCGAACCAGCGAAAGTCCCTAGCTCTGCCCCAAGGCATCTTGCTTTAACCACTAGCCTACGGCGCAGGACGAGTGGATAAAAACTAGACAGTTATTATGGCATGGTCATTTGAAAAGGATAGAAGTGGGAAAACGGCAAAAAAAAAACTTTGAATTATAATACAGGGAACATTGCAACGCAATGGAGAGAAGGAATTAGAATGGTTATGCTCGACAGGACAATTGGAGAAGATGAGTGGAATGGCAGAGGGACTTGGTGATATAAATGCGGGATGTGCCAAAGGCTAAAGGACTCTCGCTTGAGGCGCGACATTCACTCAGCCTCCTCCCTAAATGAGCAGCCAAATAATTAATAATCGGGTGAGAGAAAATAAATTTATAAATAATTAATTAATTAAATAATTGAATAAATCATCGGACATGCACCTTATTTATATTCAAACAAATCAGAAAAATACGTAGAATATAATTATTATTGTATTTTAAATGATTCCTTGGAAATGAATATGATGAAATAAGAACGTTCCGTTATGAGTGATATAGGGAAAAGGCTGATGACTGTAACACACTCTATTGTATTTTGATGGGCTCGATACATTCGTACAATAAGTTAAAGATCTGAAGAATCCATATTTGTTACACGCTTGATCGACTTGCTAATTTCAGGAATATAAGCCGAGCCAGTCATGTTAGTAGAAGAGAACGGACAGGAAATTCAAATAACATCATCATTGTTGACAGTACGTCGCAGGAAAATGTATGGATGTAACAACTTCTAACTTTATTCAAAAACCTCAATAAACAATTTACAAAAAATTAATACAACATATTGATTATAAAAATGAAGTAACATAAATTAATACAGCACAGTTGTGTGGTTGAATTAAATCGTCATTAAATACGAATATTTGAGCTTCAATTTTACATCAAAACAATTCGACGTACATAACAACAGAACAAACGACGTAAACACTAATAATTGTGATTTTTTAAACACACGTTCAGCCATTTTACACCTGAAACCAATATCTAGACTTCTAACCTTCTACGCACACTCATACATACATTAAGTAGTAACATTGCACTTAAGCTGCATATGGACGTAATAATAAGCACATTCAATGCTTTCCTTTATCAAATTCTGCTATTTATGGGCTAGATTCTGATATCTAACTTATTTATTCATTAAATTTAGTTCTTATTCATTTTAGAGAAAAAACGAATGCCAGGAATATTAATAAAATTATTGTAAGAATTATATTAATCATAATATTGATAAGAGTAATAATTATTTTATTTCGTCCGATGCTATCAGATTTTCTGACGACGTTCTGGCATTCATTTCTACTTTAGACAGAATTGCAATCCACTTCTGTGGGCCCCTATAAGGGCGACAAGTAATAAACACCAAAAAGTCCTTAAAAACTAAAAAACAAATGTATGATCTAGAAGGTGGACGATCATCTGGGGTACAGGGGTGACAGTCAGCAAGTCGGGTCCCCGAATAGTTTTAGCAGGTTTTTCAAACTTAAGCCTCCTCTAATAGTGCCTACCCTAATTCATCAAGTAACTGACAGGGGAGCGATCCTTCTGGTCGAAATTCTATGAGAAAATTCTTCCCCCGTAGGGAATCGAACCAATCCAAGTCCCGTAAAGGCATGACGCCTTAAACCGCTCGGTTAGGCATGGGGCACTTAAACTTAAAACTCATGAATTGTAGTTAGAAACTCTGACTACAAGGCCATGAGGTTGGTCAGTTATTATTAGTATTATTATTATTAGTATTATTATTATTATTATTATTATTATTATTACTATTATTATTATTATTATTGTTTATATTATTATTATTGTTTATATTATTATTATTGTTTATATTATTATTATTGTTTATATTATTATTAATATTATTAATATTGTTTATATTATTATTATTATTATTATTATTATTATTATTATTATTATTATTATTATTATTATTATTAAAATATCAACCAATCAAAGAATAATAAAATATATAGAAAAATGTTAGAAAGTTATGTTTTTGTTTGATTGTTAATTTAACAACAGTAATGAAATAATAATAATAATAATAATAATAATAAAATAATAATAATAATAATAAAGCAGTATCCTGATCTTGTGGTCAGAGCTCTGACTACAGTTAATATGGTCCCACTTCGATTCTCGTTTAAATCACAAGAATTTTTCGTCAAAGGAAATTATTATTTTAATCGCCCATGGTCTGGAATTTTGGTTAAGATCAGATATAAGGGCTCTCCTGATGCTTTTTTTTTATTAATTTCTGCCTATTATATCACAAAGTATCCACCGCTGTGGTAGCGTGCTGCCTTGTCACGCAGAGGGCCCGGGTTCGACTCCCGGTGGGGACAGGCTCCTGGGTGAGGTATTTTTCGGGGCTTTTTCCTCACCTGTAAGACAAATGTCAGGAAGCTTAGGACCCAACGGTTCCCTAAAATCATCCGGCTATCATTATCATCCTTATCATTATCATCAACATCTTTCACCGGTGTGGAAAGCAACGGGAAGCTGCCACACCTATAATTCCCTAGTAAAGTTTCATAGCATAGCATGAAAATGCTATGATTGCAGTGAAAGACCTACCCTTGGACAGAACATTATGGAGTGGAATATCACAGAGTAAGGTAACTAAACCTGCTATGCGTTCCATTTAAATTCTGCCAATGCCAGAAAATAAAGCTAGAAATCTCATAAGAAAACCAGGTAATAATCAGAATATAACCCATAGTAAGAATTTATTATGATTAAAATTATTTTAAATTACACACACATACATATATTATAGTAAAATTGATGCATATTAAAAATGTAATTCTTCACACGTAAAAATAGCTGAGGTTAATATAGCATTGCACATACAAGAATCCCACTACATGTAAGCCAGTCCTTTATGCTGTTCCGATTCATTTCAAATTTAATTACAACTTTTACATGTTTTCTCTCTTTTTTTTAAAAAAGAAGGGAAAGTAAATTTCATTTCCCATCTCCCAGTCACATTCACTTGTTTCTGTCAATCTCTTCTAAGTGTTTTTTTTTTATCACAGCCCTTACGCTTTGAGTTTTTACTCCATCTCTTATATTGACTTGCTTTCGCTTGCTACTTTTCTACATTTATTTTTTAGTCTAAATTATTTAAACTGCAAATAAATTGAAAATTATTACTAATGTAGCTGATTTCTTCCGATTAATTTTGCACTAGTAAATATTATTCTATCTATAGCAAAAATCAGATATAAAAATATGTCCTCCACTGTTTTAAAACTCAGAGATTAAAATAAAATACCTCTGATATTGCAAAGAAAAGCCATACAATGCAATAAAATAAAAATAAATCACATTATTGCAATTACTGAGACGCATTGTTGATATATTGCCTGCTCAAATGTGACCCCTTTAAATTCGCGGGCGTGGTCAACCACTCAGACTCACCTTCTCGTGGGGTGGTTGCGGGTGGGCCTTCTTGAGAGTAGGAGGTAGTAGTTCTTTGAAAGTGCAGCGACGAGGGGTTATATGGAATAAGGGATTCGAATCATGAGTCGTGTAGTACAACTCGCAGCGATCTCTATAGACGAGTTTTCAGGAAAGTTTGCTTTAGAGACTATTTGAGTAGCGGCCGGTGAAAATCTGTTCGGATTGCCTGGGAACTTCTAGACGTCTTCCCCGGTTACACAAGAACGTATAGGGTTCACGGTCAATCAGTCGCGAATCAGTCGAGATTCGAAAGGCGATGAATGCGTTGTGATACGGAAACAAAGATTGTGCTACAAGATAGAGCATCTGCGAGTGTGAATAGAAAACTAGAAAATAAACTGTGTTTGTGGGAGACTCAACCTTGTACAGTGGATTATTATGAATTAAATAAAGAAGATTTTGAATTTTACTGTTTCAAATTTTATAAGAAAAATAAAATCTGTTTTGATTTTCTGCCCTCTTCAGAGAGTCCATGAATATTATATATCGATGACTAGTTGAGACACCAATACAACTGCAATAAGGTATTCAGGAAAATGTAAAATATATAGCCTTAAATTAAGCACTCCAACATCTGTTAAAAAATATAACACAATGTGCCATTCTAATTAACACAACCTTGTTAATGGAAACAAAGTGGTACTATTTCTGCCACATTACAGTACTACCCATATGAATTATGAACAGTAGAACATTCAGATTAAGTCCTCAAACTTGTAGCCATATTCAGTGACACATGTAAAATCGTCGGATTAACTAGGAGATTGATCTCTCTACTGTTACCGAGCGAATAGAATTACAAGCATGCGAAATACGGTCCAGTATATTCTCAGAAGTTGTCGGGATATCTCGACAGACACTATTTTTATTAACTCTGTAGAAAAAAAATCCATTGGGGTAAGATCAGGAGATCGAGCAGGCCAATGAAGTACCCTCCACGACCAGTCAATGTTTCCATTAACAAGCTTCTATTTATTAAAATGGCACTGTGTGATACATTTATTAACAGGTCTCGGACTGCTTAATTACTCATCGAAAAAAAAACTACATAGTTCCACCGAAGAAAACAACGTTAGTATTCATATCCTGTTACCAAATAACGCTACAAAGTTCACTAACCACAAATATTATTTCCCCCTCATAATTGGACACATTTTGTATATAATAATTTTTGATTTTGTACTTACGTACAAAGATATTTCGAGTGGTCAAGATAAATGAAACACCTGCATATACCTATCTTATGAACGAATAAATGCTTAAATGCATTTTTTTGACACAGTGGAGAACATCGCAGCAAATACAGAAATAAAAAAAGCACAGCTATTTCTAAACTACTTGTCGACACTTTGAAGGCCGAGGAGGGACTGAGATTATTGTTTTTTGTGTTTTTTAAGGAGAATTAATTATTTCTCTTACACATTAACCCTTACATTTATCTACAATACAAAAAACACACAAGTAATACTGGATAGACATGCCCAGTTTTGAAATACGCAATTTTCTATAAAAACTACATCCCTAAAATGTATTTACATTGTAGCTATAAACTAATTGAAGCTAGTTTTGAATTCGATTAAAATATATTTCACTATCTGTTCATATTTACAAAGATTTAGCTTGGATAAAATTTCATTCTAGCAAAATATTAAAAAATTGGGCATGCCTTTCGGCGAAGATGCTTAACAAGACGACAGAAGAATAGATAAGCAGTCAATTTATAATAATTCATAACTACCATTACGATTCTAAGAATACAAAAAAATTGAAAATTCAATAAACCTGTACTATTTGCAAACTAATATATATGCCATTGCAGTGAAGACCAAAGTAAAAAAAAGTCACAAAAATCAATAATTGAGAATCATTAATTTTTTTTTTAAACAATCCATATTTTGACCCGCCTTATGATCTCGAGGACAGAACACCTGACTATAGGTCATGAAATCCGCGTTCGATTCCCGGTTAGTCCATAGGAATTTTTATTTAAAAGGAATTATTCTGTAGTCTGTCATGGTCTAGAATTTACGTTAAGTTTAGTTTTAAGGACTCTCCCGTTGCTTCGGTATTATTTATCACTTATAAAGTCTTTAGATAATATTTTGATTTATTTTCTCCGCATCGAAATGATTTCATTATAATTTCAGTACAGAAAATGTTTAATTAAATTCTATAATTTCATTGAAAATTAATTATTTATTAAATGAAAATTACATTAGACTGACTTAACAAAGCTTCATTATCCAGGATATTCATGATTAAAAAAATAAATACTAAATAAAAAGTTGAACAGCGTTTTTTGCGTTGTGATATCAATGATTTAAAAAAAGTTGACATTAATTATTCATTTACACAAATCAGTTATTACAATAATAATTGCAAGAAATTAAATTAGCTATATTTTAAAATATGCTTATTAATTAATTAATTATCATGAAATAAATGAAGGTACTGTAAGGGGGGCACGCCGTAGCGTAGTGGTTAAGGCACTGCGCTACAAGCCGGAAAGTCGAGGGTTCGAGTCCTGGTGGGGTCAGGATTCTTGAACTTACCCAAACCCTCTGGGGGCACCATGACCCTGGGGTTGACTCAGCCTCTAATGGAAATCAGTACCAGACGCTTGTTCTGGGGGTAAAGGCAGCCGTCACGCAGAGCTGACAACCCGGCTGACATAAAGTGCGGATTGTCCAGAAAAAGTGGGAACCTTAACCTCGCACTACCCCAAGGGCCTCTCGAGACCTATCGTGTGATCACTGTATTTTACATTATCAATATTATTATTATTATTATTATTATTATTATTATTATTATTATTATTATTATTATTATTATTATTATTATTATTAACAGAGTGACCTGGCTCAAGCTATAGCATTTTGGATTCGTATTTGGGGAGGTCTCAAGTTCAAATTCGGTACGGGACAATCGGAGGTTTTTTCTTGATTTGCCTCAATCGTCAAGGCATACGCTGGGTTGATTTTTCATTACGTTTCTAATTTCCTTATTTGTGACAGTTCTGATTTTAAATTTCTGGCACTTCTGCGTAAATAATTCATTTCTATTAGTCTATTATTGTAGTACTTATTGATTGTCCATACCTCACTTCCATATATTTCAACAGATTCCAACAATGTATTACCAATATATAATATTTGGTGTATTTCCAAATATGACTATCCCACTATATAGAATTAATCTATGATATTAGGCTATTTTCCTACTCAATTCAATTCTATGCTTTATGTTATCTTTGCCTATATCTTCTATGTTATCTATAATTATTCCCAAATGTTTAGTTTGTTTCACTTGCTTTATTTGAATTCCTTCTTCCAAAATTAAATTTTGTCTTTCATTGCTATTTATTGCCAAATATTTTTTTGTGAATTTACTGTGAGACCACATGATTCATATGTGTAGTTCAACCTTACATTCATTTATTTTATAACTTTATAATTTAAGTAATGCAAAATTAAAATTTAAAATTATTTAAATTTGTGTAAATTTATACAACAATATGCAATAGATAAAAACGTACTACTATGTATTATTTGTTTTCATTGCTGTCCGACACATTTAAATAGTTTGGAATCGACTTGTTGAGGAATTCACTTAGTTTAAGATGTTCCTGCGTGGCGGACTTTAAGAAATTTAGTTACATAAAGTTAAATAATTATTTTTTGTTTTTGTTTTCGATTTTATTTTCTATTTTTCTTCTATGTCGAAAAGTAAACTCTATTGGAGTCAGATTTGTATTATAACAGTTTTAATACGTAGAGAAAACTTTTATTATTATTATTATTATTATTATTATTATTAATATTATTATTATTATTAATATTATTAATATTATTAATATTATTATTAATATTATTAATATTATTAATATTATTATTATTATTATTATTATTAATATTATTATTATTATTATTATTATTAATATTATTATTATTAATATTATTATTATTATTATTATTAATATTATTATTATTATTATTATTATTAATATTATTATTATTATTATTATTATTATTATTTTTATTATTATTATTATTATTATTATAAGCCTCATAGTGAACAGAGCTTCTGACCAATTCATAAAATAGCGGGTTCGATTTCCCGTCAGATCACGTATTTATTTATAGGGAATTATTCTTGTGGTTGCCCTGGTCTGAAATATAGGTTAACTTTAGGTTATAGGACTCTTGTGCTGCTTCGTTATCATTTATCACACATCTTATCATCCGGGTAAGGTAACTCCGCCTTCCAGGCGCCCCAATCTCAGAAGTGGGTTACAAATCTAACTCCGCCTTCCAGGCGCCCAATCTCAGAAGTGGGTAACAATTCCGCTAATTCCAGGAGAGAATGCCAAGAAGAAACCATATGGCATTGGGTAGAAATTATTATTTTTATTATTATTATTAATTTTGAATGCTTCTGAAGTAACTCAGTTTTCCTCAATCAAAATATATCCTCTTTTTCTAATTAATCCCTTATAGCCATTCGCCATATTTAATACCCATCTTCTAAACAACCTTTTTATTTAATATATTAATTTGTATTATTATTATTATTATTATTATTATTAGTTGTATTATTAGTTGTATTATTATTATTATTATTATTATTAGTATTATTGTGCGTAGTAGGAAAATCAAGTTACACCCAACATATAATAAAAGCAAGTAGCCATATAAAAAAAAGAAGCTATACATAGATTCACACTGTAAAAGGAGTGTAAAAAAATGCAGTTTTAAATTTAATAGAAGTCACTCTATATGCTTCATAAGGTAGCTTATTAAAGAATGTAATGTCTTTTGATTTTATATCGAAGTTTTGTTTTTGTTAGGCTGTACGCAAGTAGACCAAGTCCAAAAAGTATGCTAAGCCTATTTCACTAAAAAATTAACATAACCAGAGAGAAAAATATGCACCTCAACCGGAATTTGAACCCAAGATCTGCAGATTTACGCGCTGGCGCTCTATCTTTCAGTTACTTAGGCGCACTTTTCGGAACAAGCACAGATTCTCCTCTTTTTTATTCCCCTAGTCCACCAAAAGCAATGAAACTTGTGTTTCACTAGACTTCACTTATCTCTACGAGATAATTTCCACATAAAAATGTTAAAATGGAGAAACCGCACTTTCTGTCTCGCCATGTTTTTTTTTTTTTTTTTGCAGAACAGTAGTGCGCACGCACAAGCGTTATGAATGCTTCATAGATGACAGTACTATCTGTGCAGTTATTATGACCAAACTTCTTGATAAATTCCCAAACGTGCTTTTAAAAATGGGTGTACATTAGCACATAATTCGCAACCTAACAAAGTAAATCATTTAGCCTACATATTATTGCAATAAAGTTTAATTTAATAATTAAATTAAACTTAAATTATTTAAGTTTGTAATTTAACTTACCCCTTTTTAACCGAACAAAATAAAAAGTAATATTGACCGGGTGGTCATGCCGTTATCACAGATAGTCATGCCATCTGTCGACGAGGCGTTGCGCATGCGCACTACGGTTCTGTATAAATGATTGAGATGTTGCGTACACAAATAAAATAATTAACAATTGTAAACAAATATTTTAAGAATCGTTAGAAAATGTAAAATAGTAAGA
The DNA here is from genome assembly GCA_030220185.1 of Diploptera punctata. Lineage (NCBI taxonomy): Eukaryota > Metazoa > Arthropoda > Insecta > Blattodea > Blaberidae > Diploptera > Diploptera punctata. Next base: position 1,382,631 of record JASPKZ010000047.1, read on the forward strand.
AATGTTAGTAAGTACTGCAAAATTGATTAGTGCAACAGCGTCATAAGAATACTGTTGTAATTATAACTAAATTTCACCATGATCATATTTTAAGAAGAATAAAAATATATGATTGCCAATAGAGTTTAAATACTCCGTATAACTGATTATGGATTAATAACTAGGGAAAGGATTTTTAGGTGCTAAGAGTTAAGACTGCAAGAAAAGACAGTTTTTGTGTGTTGTGAAAACACCCTTCATCTACCCGACACACTTAGTATTGGTAAGTCAGCTGATAGTTTTAAATACCTGGGTTCAATTGTCAACAAAGAAAATAACTCTAGAAAGTAATGCCCATTGTTGTGTGCCGCTATACGTTATTATGGCCTCATAAAGCACTTGAAATCAAGAATATTGTTTACGAAAATTAATATCTTCGTACTTAAGGCCCACATTAGACCAATTTTCTTGCATGGAGCAGAAGTTTGGATATTTTTCAAACATGATGAGGTCGGGCTCCGATGTTTTAAACGCAATATTAGATGGTGAAAGACGGCACCATAGGACAAATTCTGAGCTTTGCCGCCTGTACGTTTTTAAGCGTACAAAGTGTACGATGATGTGGGGAGACCGCGTCATCCGAATGTCTGTAAATGATCCAGCTAGGAGGGTTTCATTATCAGATCCCGGAGGAAAGAGCAGTAGAGGTAGACCAAAACTAGGGTGGGAGGATGGGATTGAAGACGGCGCAGAAAGGCCAGGATTTAGGAATTCAAAAATATTAGCCAGATAGAGAGAAGAATGGCAGAAACTCTAGAAGAAGGTCGAGGCCATCCTAGGGTATAGTGTCAAAGAAGGAGAAGAAAATTCAGATTGCAACTCAGATACTATACAGAGTGAACGGTAATTACACCGACAAACTTCAGGGACTGATTCCTGACTGGAAACGAAGGACAAAACGTCCGGAAATGAACGATATGCGTGCAACGACAACACACACAATGCGGCACACAATACATAGCATAATCACATCCACGTCACAACAGATGTTCAAAAGTGGCCTCCTCGGATACAATGTACGCGTTCACACGTCTTATCATGGATTGCCTCATTCTTTCGCATGTTCCGGCCTCTCTCCGAAAAGGGTCACAGGCGATGTGGACACGTTATTAAAGGGTATGCACATCAGAAACTGATTCAGTATTCACACTGCTTTTCAGATGCCCCCAGAGGTAAATATCCAGGGGATCTAAGTCCGGCGATCTAGCAGACCATGCAACAGGGCCGAGAGAATGTCATTCATCAATGCCATCTACCGTGGCAAAGATAAATTTATGGACACTTATTAATATGACATTTTTTCCTCCATTTACAGTCAGGAATCAGTCCCTGCACTTTGTCGGTGTAATTAGAATTCACCCTGTATTATATTATTGAATTATTTGTTTTACTTATTTTTATTTAGCCTGGTGGAGTTAAGATCATGTGACTTTCCATTGCACTCACCAGGACAAACGCGTGTTATATTAGAATATAGCAATCACAATTAACTTTAATATAAAATACTAAATGAAAATTTGATCAATAAGATATCTATGTCCACCGCTCTGGTCTCGAGGTAGCGTGCTGCCTTGTCACGCAGCGGGCCCGGGTTCGATCCCCGGTCGGGGCTGGTTTTCTGGGTGAGGTTTTTTCTCACCTGTAAGACAAATGTCAGGAAAACTTTACGGCCCAAACGGTCCCCGAAATCATATGGCCATCATCATCATCCTTCTCATTTTCATACATCATCCTTCACCGGTGTGGGAAGCAACGGGAAGCTACCATACCTACAATTGACTAGTAAAGCTGCAAGCATAGCATGAAAATGCTATGATTGCAGTGAAGTACCTGCCTTCGAGCAGAATTACTATGGATGGATGGATGGATAATATCTATAAGATTAAGAGTGATAACATAATAATGTTAATGATAAAATAAGACTAAAACTAATCTAGAAAAAAATGGAAAGAACATGTTCAAAGAATGAAAGATGATCGCATTCCTAAAATTATACTTAAATACAAACCAAAAGGACGCAGGACTGTTGGTAGGCCGAAGAAGAAATGGATCCAAGTTTTGAATGAGAATCTATGAGACCGGAACAAGCCACATGGACCGTGATTGTTGATGATGATGATGAATTAATAATAAAATGTACAGAAGCAACATAAATTTAATTGACAGACTGTCCCCCTTATCTAATGTATGCACAGGAAAAAAAACAAAGAAAAATAATTAGACATAATTAATTTAATTGTCGGTTATACAATATTAAAAACAAACAACTGAAAATATTTCTTAATCTTCATTACTAATTTCATAAAATAAATTATCATTCGTTATTGAAGTAATACTATCAGTGAGGTGTATACGCTACTTTTATTAAATAATTTTTTAAATTTGATTTGAACGATGTTATAGTTTGACAGTCTGTGATTTAGGGCGGAAGGGAATTCCATGTTCTGGTAAGTGAAACTGCAGAATATTGTGAATACACAGTGTGTTGAGGGATATAAAGGACAATGTACTAATGGGATCGAGTGTCTAAATTATGAGCGTCGGAGAGTATAATGAAGCGGTGTGATAAATAATTAGGCGTTGAAGTGTGTAGTATTTTATAGAGAAGGGATAGGGACTGGAGAGTCCTACGATCTCTTAGATGAAGCATGTGAAAACAAGACAAAATATAGTTTTGCTTATTATACTGTGTGGTAAACTTAACTTTTAGCATAAAATCCGTTACCTATTAACTTTTTTTGCAAGCAATACTTTCATCTCTTCCTTTCTCATAGTAATAATTTATATTAAATATTATAATTCATTTATTACTAAATTACGTTAATATCGTCCAAAAAGTAGTATGCAATTCATGCCTGCGAATCTCCGAAATAGAAAAAGTTCGACGTCATCTCTTTTTTCTAACATCTCGATTTTGTCAAGATACACTTCTCATACTTACATGGCAATATACTATTAACATCTCGTTTCTTCAAACATGGCATGCTAGACTTGATCCACTTGTGTTCTCAACCCTCCAGTTATACATTAAATGAAACGGAGATAAAAATCACTTAAAATAAATCAATATTCTGTTAACATAACAAGACCATTCTATGCAAGATGAGCACCAATGAATCTTACATCCAACGAACCACTAGTTTCAAACTGTATATCATCATCATCATCATAGTACATTCACGAATTTAGGCCATTTGTTGACCTGTTTCGGCCTCAAGAGAAACACCATCCAGAAGTCTTTTGAGTGGACGTCCTGGTCTTCTTCTTCCTGCAGGTTGATATCTTAACATTAGTTTGGGTATTCTGAGATCTTCCATTCGATGAACATGTTGTATCCATCTTGACTTATAATCAGAAATTTTGTTTTCTAAAGATTCCATGTGTAATTCTTCTAAGATGTCTTCATTTTTTTTGTGATCTAATAGTGTGTATCCTGCAGTCCTCCGAAGATATCTCATTTCAGCAGATCTAAGTCTCTGTATATCCTTCTGTTTCAACGTCCATACTTCGCTACCATACAAAAGAGTTGGAAGAGCCAGTATTTTATACACTTTCAGTCTTGAATGCTTTTGGACTAACTGTGGCTTGAAGATAGAATTTATTAACCCTAAAATTCTTAAAAATTTAGATATTTTGCATTTACATCCTTTTCTTCTTCATATGAGATATTGCATCCTAGATATGTAAAATTATTCACCTGCTCCAAAATTTTATTGTCCAGTACAATTTTACTTCTGACAGGATCTACACCTTGAAATGCCATAATTTTTGTTTTTTCTGTAGATATCTTTAATCCATATTCTTCTGTAATTTTGTTAAGTTCATACAGACCTTTCTGTAGATTATCTTCGGATTTGCTATTATTATTTGGTCATCTGCAAACAATAGGGTGTTTAATTTTCTATTTTCTGATATTCTTATTCCAAATTTATATGTTTTGTTCCAGCAACATATTACTTCATTGATATAAATTGCAAAGAGTGTTGGGGATAGGGGGCAGCCTTGTCTCACACCACGATTTATAATTCCTTCTTCAGAAAATCTGTTATTTAATTTAATCTTCATGGTGTTGTCTTTGTAAATATTTTGTATGTTCTGCCGAAGTAAATTTGGTATATTTCTGTCTTCCAATATATTTAAGAGTTTTGATCTCTGACTGTGTCGAATGTAGCGTAGTGGTTAAGGCACTGAGCTACAAGCCGGAGGGTCGAGGGTTCAAGTCCCGTTGGGGTCAGGATTTTTAAACTGACCAAAACCCTCTGGCGGCACTATGGCCCTGGGGTCGACTCAGCCTCTAACGGAAATGAGTACCAGACGCTTGTTCTGGGGGTAAAGGCGGCCGTCACGCAGGGCTGACAACCCGGCTGACATAAAGTGCCGATTGTCTAGAAAAAGTGGGAACCTTAACCTCCTACTACCCCAAGGACCTCCGGGTCTGTTGTGGGAAACTGTATATACAGTTATAAATAATTACCAACATTTTTATTCAAGTTTCTGCTACAGCCAGTACCAACATGTTTATTCAGGTTACGTTTTATTAGGTAGGTTGGATAAGAGTATGAAGTAAGATTATGGTTGTAGGATTAGGTAGGTTAGGTATATTAGATTAAATTATGTAGGTTATATTATATTAACAGATAGGCCAGATTGGTGAGAAAGATTAGATTAGGTAAGTATCGGCGACATTTTGTTAGCGTGTATCTCGTTAGTTATTCTATTGTAGATAATTTTATGTCTTTTAGGTTAATTTTACGTCAACTTCTGATTCAATTTTCAGGTATATTCAGGATTTTTAAAGGAAAAACCACCATAATACATTCCTGCGGTAATTATTTACATAATTGTAATGTAATTTCGGTTTTTTTGGAACCTACAGTATGTATGCGATCATTTTGCATAGAATCTCTCATAATATTTTATACGATAAATACTTTGTGAAATCTGTTTGACCTTAAACAAATTAAGCTTAAAATGACTTGCATTTTGTAAAATCAGAATATTCCCCGATGAGAACTATAATATAAATCTACGATATTTACTAGGGAATACCATTTTATTTTATGCTATTGAAAACATAAAGACGAACACTTAAGTCCTTTTTAAATTTCCTATAAACATTTATCACAATTAATAAACTTCTCACAATAATATTAAGAAATGTCGATTAAAATTAACACACACTGTCTTAGAAACATATCTCGATTAAAACTATTGCACTGACTGTTATAGATTGAAATTATTTGGGCTATTCTATGCCAGGAGTCCATCTATTAATACGAGTATTCTAACAGAAAACAAATGACGGCTAGCGTCATATTAGCCATTATAATACTAACTGCCGCTAACAGATTGCTGTTTATTTCATATATTTATTCCCTCATTAAAGTCCTTATACCACATATTCCACACTCATTTTATTTCGTTAGAACATGGAATTCCCTTCCACCCTATGTTAGAGACTGCCAAACTTTACCATCCTTCAGAAACAAATTTAAAATAAAATTACTAACAGAAACAACTCACTAATATTACTTTTTAAAAAATTAATAATGTGTTTTTTTCATTATTTAATAAAAATAAATTTGAGATTCGTTAATATATTTACCTAATGCCTTGTATAAAAAGCATAGATTAATTCATTGTAGTTTGTTACTTTCTTTGTATTTTTTCTTTCTTTTCTTTTTATGTATAGTAGATTCGAGCTGTTATTCCTTTCCGTATTCATTCTATCATTAATTTGATTTTAATTGTATTTAATTTCATTGTATTATTAGACATTATTTTTCATTATTATTCAATTTGACAGATAATTAATTGTTTAGTCAGACTATTATTTTAATTTTTTGTATTTATATGTAACATACGTTTGTCCTGGTGAGTGGAAGAGAAGGCCACATGGCCTGAACTCCACCAGGCTAAATAAATCTATTCTAAATCTATTCTAAAGTTGGCAAGTTAGTGTACACCGGATTAGTTTGCAGTTCATTGGAAAATCTAGCGCCTCATAAAGGTTTGAACAATGACTAATACATGGCTTCCATTGTTAAATGGCGATCTTAGATTAAAATTATCTCTAATTCTCATATTTTAAGACATTTCGCATTTGTTTTATGAAATGAAAAACAACATACACATTTTACTCAGGTAAATATATCGCAACAATAATTTGTGCGCTTTCGGTTTTTTATTCTAATTTACTGTACATGTGGACTCCTGGCATACAAACCCCATTATTTGGTACTAATTCACGCATATAAAATGTAACTTATGTACAACTCAATTAGGAAGAATAACAGAAAATACATTTATTAGATTTCTTAATTAATTTCCTAATCTAACTAACTCAGTAACTAACTGGCACTATCGAATCCGTAGGTTCATGGCCGCTCGGACATAAGCTCTCCATACATCACTATCCTGAGCCAATGTTTTCCAATCATCTCCTGCATAATCTACTTCCCTCAAATCATAGTTAATGTTATTCTCCTACCTCATTATTGGTCTACCAACTGGGCGTTTTCCCTCTGGTTTCACTACAAGAAGCTTCCTTGCACGTCTTTTATTCCACATCGCAGTCTACGAGACTTAACTGTTCTCATTATATCTGGCTTCCTATAAAGACCATGCAATTCACTGTTATGCAGTCTTCTCCATTCACCTGTCTGTTCATCTCTCTTTAATTTCCTAATCACCGAATCAAATATGAAGCTATGACGTTAATTTCTACAATTTTATGCAATAATGTATAATAATTTAAATAAGGCATACGAACTAGAACATTTAGATATTTTAGAGAAATCATGAGTTATCAAATTTAGCCGTAGCCTCAATCAGGGTTCTATATTAGTATTAAGATATCCCTTTCATTCATTCGCATAGACTATTTCATCATTATAAAATAAACGTTTATATAGCCTCTATATTTTAGTTGCGTCTGTTTACAGCAATTGTTAAGGTTTATCAAATTGTTATATTGTTTTAACACACAATTTAACAAAAGTTCCGTTTCATCGACAAGTGCTACTTTTAACAACGTGTTATACGAACCCACTGTCACTAAAACTTGTAGGTTCATGACCAATTAGTTATATTTACGTAGAATATACCGGAACATCAGATGTGTTCGCTCATATGATAACGCTTCTGTTGATAGTCAAACAGCAGTTCGAATCTCTACAGTGGCAAGTCCTATTTATAATTAGAAATTTATATAACTATTTATAAAATTATATAATTTTTAGTCTGATCATCTTACCTCAATATTATGTTGATTTGTTCTTGGATATGTTTCAAAACTATTCAGTTTTATCGTCAGCTTGTCCAGAATGGTTTGATTTATGTCGCATTATGTTGCACACCCTGGATGTCGATGTCAGCTCCATCCTGTGGTTGGCCAAAGAACCTCCAAACAAGACCACGCTCCGTTTATAACACACACACAATTTCCGGTTTTGTTTCTTCCTTGTAACTTAAGAAGTTGTGATTAATAGTTAATTTTAGAAAGTGCTATTTTTAGGTTATTTTAATTGTATTATTTTTAGTCTGATCATCTTACCTCAATATTAATATTGATTTGTTCTTGGACATGTTTCAAAACAATTCTATTTTATCGTCAGCTTGTCCAGGCTGGTTTGATTTATGTTGTATTATGTTGCACACTCTGGATGTCGATGTCAGCTCCATCCTGTGGTTAGGTTGTCCAGGATGGTTTGATTTATGTTGCACACTCTGGATGTCGATGTCAGCTCCATCCTGTGGTTGGCCAAGGAACTTCCAAACAAGGTCACGCTCCGTTTATAACACAAACACAATTTCTGGTTTTGTTTCTTCCTTGTAACTTAAGAAGTTGCAATGGCCTTGTTTGGAGGTTCTTTGGCCAACTACAGGATGGAGCTGACATCGACATCCAGGGTGTGCAACATAAATCAAACCAGTCTGGACAAGCTGACGATAAAACAGAATTGTTTTGAAATATGTCCAAGAACAAATCAACATTAATATTGAGGTAAGATAATCAGACTAAAAATAATATAATTAAAATAACCTCAAAATATCACTTCCTAAAATGAAATATTTATAAATACTAACCTCAAAATTCATAATTATATTCTATCGGAAAAATTGGTACTATTTTTATGGGGATATTAAGTCTAGAGATTATTTTGGAAATGAGTACCGAATTGACATACATTTTTGTCTCCGTCACTAGCATCTACACACCAGAGACAAACGTATATTTAAATTCCTTCTATACACAGTACGTCATAATACGAAACGTATGCATTTGAAACAGAACCCGAAGCAAACAAAAGCGCAGACTCAAAGTTATAATTAATTCTATCTTGACATAGAAAACTCGTATTTTGGAAATTGATCACAACCTTCAAGAACATGAAATGGAAATTGGGTTGGAATTACATTCATCCCCTCATTACTTTTTTTTTAATCGCATCAGAGTGCGCCGAAATCTCAACCAATGTGCCACGAGTTTCGAATTTGTTATGTTTGTAACATCAGCTAAAATTAATATAATCTTAAGTAACATTTTGCAGAAAATAGTTAATGAAACGAAAATGATTAAAATATGTTAACATTTTAGCATATGTAAATAACCAACAAATTACTGTACTTTTAACTTCTACTGTTAAAACCGGCCCTTACTGTATATAATGATGCTTTATACTGATCGACTGTTGCATTTTGTTTAAATTCTTTCTTGTTTTCTGTTAAGCTTTGCAATTGCAATCTTAAATGTTAAAGAAGTCAATAAATAAAAAAAATGAATATTTTATCGTTTTATTTTCAAATAACATTAGTGGGGAAAATATTTTGACGTGACCTCTACATACGTAACAGTAATATTTACATAGCACTATCATAAGTAATGCCATGAGTGATTTCCAATTTATCTAGAGGATTAGGAAATCAAGAGTGGCATTTTTTAGCACTATGTAACGAATAAAATTAAGCTGTTTATTAAAAAAACACTATTCAAATATAATTACTGGTATTTTAAAATATTTATATATTTAATGTATCCGGCGATGTTTGAAAATAAATCAGAAATGTGTGGTTATGTTTATTCAGTGTAACTTGATCTTATTTATTGCCGAATAGGATCGCAATCAGCGATAACCCACTAAGATCGCAATATTGTAAGAATGCACCCTAGTGGAGAAAAAATGAAACACACGAAACTATATATTATAACCAAAATTATAGGTTTTTTTAAACAACTTGTACCGTATATGCGTAATTTTTGGAACTTTTGTTTTGCCCCGATGTCTGTGGAGACTTGTTACGTCTGTGTTTCCCCGATCATTTCTCCTTTGTGTCCGCTACTTTCCGAACTCATTCTTTTCCCCTACACCTCTGCGCTCACGTACTGCGCGAAAGAGGAGGTCCGTCCCCGGCGACACGAAACGATAAGCAGAAGAATTCTGGCTTCGGTGGAAGCAGACGGGGTTCTAGCATCGTGGAAGCAGTCGGTGGGCTGGCTTCGTGGAAGCAGCCGGGACTTGCTTCGTAATAGACTGGAAGTCTTCCTAGAAAGGGAGAGACTTTCTGCAAAGGTAGAAATGTTTAGTTGCGGCAATGTCACCATTACCTCAATATTTTGTTAGTCATGTTTATTAAGGATTTACAGAAACTAAGAGTTAAGTATTGTTTTTGTGTGAGTGTATATAGTTCAAATGTTCTCTAGTATGAAATACTTTATATATATATATATATATATATAATTGTTAAGGACAAAGTTATTATTATTGATTATGTTAACCATCATTGTTTTGATAATTTTTCATTATTGCCGTTATTTTGTTAATTTAACTTATATGACTAATTTCATTCAATTCCATTTTAGTTAATCATTGTGATTAATTTTTTATTGCAAGCATTTTGTATTTAGTGTCCAATGATTTCCTCTCTCGTGGTTTTCGTTAAATACCTCGCTAAGTACAATAAAGTATAGGTCAAAGTATTGTTTATTATATACTAGCAGTTGTTTACGAAATGAAGCAAGTCTGCGTAAATACACGGGCCCAGCGCGCGGAACCTCTGTTTAGATTAAATAGTTATGTTTATCGGTTCTCTATTTATTCCTAGTTTACATTCAGCTATAATCGTATTTGTGATATAATATTGAGCAAGAGTAAACTAAATTAAAGGCGATCAATATATGCGATATAGATCTTAAATAATCTATATAAACTCAATAAAATCATTACTTAAAAACATAATTGTCAAATGTGTAGTTCGAAGATATCTGTTCATTACTTGCTATATTCAACGTATTTGTTGGAGAGTCAGTCACTGCAATATAATGTTCTGACCCGTTCAGAATATTAATAAGGAAGAGCTTTCTTTATTTTGATAAACAGAATTCGATAAATAGTGAGGTGAAACACGACTGTCATTGTATGTAAAACAAAATTCATTGAAACGTGATTGGTCACTGACTCCCATTTTGTGGCATGAGTTAAATAGTCAACGTAATGTTATAGTTATGATTGAGTGAAATTGGTACAAATACAATGCCAGTAAAAATTCTAGCCGTCTTTAAAATCCAAGGACCAATAAAATTTTATTTAAGGCTGAAGGGAGTACACTAAATACAAATAAAGAACAAGTAGTGGTATAATAAGTATCAACATGGCTTGATCATTGTACAGTGGATGCAAATAAATTGAACATTGTAGACACGCGGTATAATCGTAACTTTATTTCAAAGTTTGCCAGGAATCGAACCACGGAGCGATCAAACTAATCCACAAAGACCGATGAAGCATGTTTACGGTAAAGCTTATTGAATCATTGGCATGCAGAAACCGATGGGATTAAAGGATTTCCCTCAAATCAAATGGCATGCAGTGTTGTCTACCTGTTCATTTGTACTCTACAGTAATCGTTAAAATGAATTGAATTCTATTCTCACAGCCGGGAATGTAGCCAAGGCCCTAACCACCATTTTACGTAACATATAGACCTATTATTTTCCATTATTATATTGAGTAACACTAAGAAATTGGGAATGGAAGTATATATCAATAAATCTAAACACATGGTCAGGTATTGAAATATATAATCCAAATGGACAGTTAGTGACAAATTAGGGATATTTTGAAGAAGTGGCTGAATTTAAATTCCTAGGAACAATAATTACAAACAGGAATGAGGCGCAGAAAGAAATTAAACTTCACTTCTGGAAATGCAGGCTATTAGACCATACATTACACCGAATCTTGTTGTCTCAACTCCTCTAAAACTGAAAGCATATACAACTGTTATTCTTCCAGTTATATGAATGCGAAACATTTACTCTTACTTTAAGGAAGGAGAAAATATTACGATCATTTGAGAATCATGTTTTCTTAAGAACATTTTTCTACCAAAGCGAGATGAATAGACAAGTAATTGGCGAAGACCACTTACTAAAGAGCTACAGGATCTTTATACAAAACCAGATATAATAAGAACAGTTTAGATTGACAGAACATGTGGCACGATCCCATGAGAAAATTTCCCCCATGAGGACTCGACGCAGCGGAAGTCTCGTCGCTCTGCACTAAGGCATGGTGCTTTAAAGCACTTGGCTAAGGCGTGGAACACACAAATATAAGCATATAATACAAATAAATAAATTAATACAAGCATGAAGGTAAAGTGATTCTGTTACAAGCCTCAGTAGTTAAGGATCCCACTCTTCTAGACAATCGGCACCAGATGTCAGCCCTACGTGATGGGGGCATTTATCCTCCAGAATGTAGTATGGAAATAATTTCCATTAGGTAAGTCGATCTCAGAGATTTCGGGTATCTTTTAAAAAGCTGATGATGGAACACGTTCTGAAAGCCCTAAAAAGTGTTCTGACTGAAATTGTAATTTGTTGAGAACCTCTGTGATCTCGGATAAATATTATTAACGGATTACGAAGGAATTAAAGTAGAGAGGTTGGCTTGAATAGATTCCTGATTTTTTTTGCAGATCTTCACCGATTCTGTTCAATAGACACCGAAAATAGCCATGACCAACATTTTTACACCATGTCAAAAAATGTTGGATACAATTTTATGTCTCTATAAAATAAAAACTTCACCATATTTTGTCCTCATTATCAAAGGAGATTAACTTCAATTGTCAAAGTTTAGCAATATGTAGTGGCGCTGGTGAGCTAAATACACCGAAAATGGCGTCTTCTCAGGATAAAGTTGTGTGTTGCTTATGGTTAGCAGAGTTCAAATCTGTAACACGAGTGCAGCGAAAATTCAGAACAGTGTACCAAAGAAGAACCTCCAACACGATGGAGCATTTACCAATGATGGATAAACTTGAAGAGAGAGGGTCCGACAGAATGACCTGCTCGTTTCCCCGACATCAGTCTGTGCAATTTCTTTCTTTTCTTCAACATCACGGTTTAGGCTTATTTACTAGCTTGTTCCGGCTCCAAATTGCTGCTGTTTCCATCTTTTCTTTGGTCTTCCCAAACTTCGTCTTCCTGGTGGTGAATAGCTGTACGCTGCTTTTGGTATTCTATTCTCAGTCATCCTTTCCAAGTGTTCTTTTCAGTTTGTTCTGTATTTCACTATTGTTGTGTTTAATTCCTCTACTTTTAGTTGTTGTCTTATTTCTGTGTTATGTTTTTTGTCTGTTCTTTGATATCCTGCTATTGGTCTGAGGAATTTCATTTCAGCAGCTTGTATTGTGGAGCCTTATTAAGGGTATCGTCTACAGACAGACACAGGTGAAGTCTATCATTGATCTCCGAGAATGCATTACTGATGCCTTCCGTCACATAACACCTCAAACTCTACAGCGTAATGGATGGAAGTGGACAATCCTCTGGAAATACTCAGATCAACAAATGGTGCGCATGCAGAGACATGTTGACATTGTTAAAGAAAACTTTCACATGTGTGAATATATTTGAGAAATAATGTTATATCTATTTTGTTCTATAACATAGTTTAATTTTGCATGTAATCTGTATACATAATTTATGAACCTTCTGTATTATATATATATATATATATATATATATTCCTTACCTTATGACAAAAGATTTTCAAAATTATCTCTTTCAGCTTCAATACAATGTTCGAATCGAATAAGAAGATTTTAAAACACGCTATCGAATTCCTTCCTTGGAACGTTGGAGTTCACAGTTCGAATATTTTCTTAAAGTTCTATGTTCGAGCATTTGAAATCGTTGCTTTATTTGGGACAGTTGCGTTAGAGAATTGACCGCAACATTTACGGCGACAAATTTTGTAGGATTCCTTCTTTGCATTTGTCAATAAGTAAAAATACCCTCTGTTCAATGATATACACCACATTAAACGGAAATCACCACAGTCACAACTTCATAACTGAACACAAATCCATAAGTTTGTTAAAAAAAACTTCGAAAAACACGTCTGTACCTTACAGTTACACAAATAACACTAAATAGGGGTACAGAGAAAGTGAATGGAACCTGCTCTGCCTGCTCGCCCGCCAATTCACTGACCGGCAAACGTGGGGGGCTTAGACCGCTTGGCCTGCCAGGAGCTTGGGGTTGCGACTTATACTGAAGGCACTATATATATACATATATATTGTGGTTCATCGAATCAAAATTTGACATAAGTTATAGCAACCAAGTAAAAAAGTAAAGTAGAGTTCGTAAACCAGCAAAATCAGGACATTCCGTATAGGCGTTTACATGAAACGAAAATTTAAATATCCCTCTAGCGATCACAATTTTCGATATTTCTCAACGAAACTCGGTATATGCTAATAAAATAAACCGAGGGAGATATCCAAAAATCAGCGCAATCCGAATATTATAAGTGGTAGTTTACCCGACATCCGAAATTAAAGTTTTATTTTAGCAACCGCCATGTTTGATTCGTCGCAATGTATCTGTATAATATACAGTTTAATTATATTTCAATTGGAATGTAACCTATATCTATATAAGATACGTTAGTTTGATTTAATTAATAATTTAATGGGAAAAATCAGTAGATATTATTTTAATTTGTATCAAATTATTCAATATGAAAATAGATAATTGCTTAGCAGTTATGCATGATTTATTTTCACTGGAGTCCGACACTTTTAAATAAGCTGGGATGAGAAATTGAGTTTCTCGTATTTTATTGTATATATTCAGTAAACAATCACAACTAGACCACAAATTCGACTTGCTGAGAAATTATCTTAGTTTATGCAGTTTCTGTATGGCGGACTTTGAGAATAGTAGTAGATAAAAAAGTGAAATTTGACTTTTTTTATTAATGCCCTCTTTTTAATTACCTTACTAAATAACGTTAGAAAAATAATTAGAATCGTGGAGAATGAAATAAATTGCCTGCCAATAAAATACACGTTTCAACTAAATTAAATAACACAATCGTCAGCAGAAATAATTGCTAAATTGTATAATGTATATGGATTGGTTATCGATGTGTAACGAATAGGTCTACTGGCATTATTAATATTGTACTTTTTTCATTACGCATCTACTAATAAAATAAAAGTCTTTGAGTTCAGAATTCAATTTTCATTCCTATATTTTAGGGAGGCTTTTACTGTTATATAGCCTAAGCGAATTACGATGGAATTAAGTTATCAGGCCTAAGATTTTTCTCGCGAATATATATATATATATATATATATATTTAATTTCACCTTTCATGTCTAGTAGACACCAAAAATGACAATGATTAAGTAAATAAATAAATAAATAAATAAATATATATATATATATATATATATATATATATATATATTGCGGTTGGCTAGAGGTTATGTTCCTTGCCTCTGGTGCCGAGGGTTGCGGGTTCAATCTCTGCGGGGTCGTAAAAGATCATTCAGCTTGGATAAAAAGGCCACTAAGCAAAATTTACCGACTTTTCCCATGGATTGCTAGGTGTCTCTATGAGGCAGAACGCTGACCCCGGGCCACTCAATGATACCTATCCGAAACAAGGGCTTACAAGATTATATATATATAATTTCTATGGACATTTGTTTTCCAAATTTTCGTTTTATGAATTCATTTATATTATTATATTTTTGTAATTTGATCTCTGTATCATTTTATGTTTCAGAAATTAAAGATTCCAAGAAAATTAATTCGGAAACTTGTTCAATAATATTTCCATCCAATTCTCTTTTAACTCGCATTTTTTTCCGCACAGTGCCATAAAATTTGTCTTGCTAACCGAGATTTTCGTTATAAGTTTGATGTATTTGATTCAATTGGAAAATTTTCTCTTTGCAAATCATTAAGTAATGAGGCAAAAATAACTAAACAATCCGCATACAATAAATAACATTCAAGGAAACCCGGTTTGATAATAACATTGTCGACAATTACAAGATTTTTTTTATCAATGCCACCCACAGGTGTTGTCTACAGTGTTTTATCTACGTTCAGAGTATTTGAGTATATGTTGTATAGTTAGTACATTTAATGAAATATATGGCATTTATTGTATTTTCTCCTTGCATGGCAAAATTGTAAGCCACATAGCAAAAATTCTAAGTGATATCTGGTCGAAAATGGAATTTGGAGAAACGAGGTCCAAAAGGCCGAGGTTTTCGAAATATAATTCACTTACAGTTTGCGGGTAGTAGGCTTTATTACTTTTTCCAATACTTAAAATTATGTAAATAATGAATCAAAATTTAATTTCTTAATTTTGCAATAGGCCTATATTTATTTATTCAAGTAGCACATAAGATAGTTGCTAGGTTACTTGTTTATAAATAATTTATTAGAATTTAATATTTGAATATCTGATAGTTATCAAAGAGTAAGAGTGCAGCTACATTATTTTTGGTCACTCCTATAATAATAATGACCTAATTAATTATCATTCTGTTTTTAGGGAAGTAAGTTGAAATTACTACAGAGGCCTTGGTATCCATTGACAACGGCATGTAATTGCTCAACTTACTTCACTAGGGATGAAAAGTAATTAACCTAATTAATAATGTAAAAATGTTACCTACTTACAATTTTATTGACTAAAACAAAACAATTTTATTGTATCACACTTATTTCTCACTTTGATAATTCAAATTTATAGTGATTGAACAATTGTTACAATTATTAACATTTGTCACAAAATTTGATTGATTTTCATTAGTATTTTTCTTATTTACTTCAATATGTTTCTCTACTTTATGTAACTTATCTTTCATAGAATCTATTGTACTATCACATGTTTTCTGGTAATAGAAAATGAACCGCAACATTGGCCGCTTCCTCTACATCACAATTAATCATATCTGTAATTAATATGCAGTCTGAAACTGTTATTTAAAGTATCTGCCACCAATCCCGATAACAATAAACAATTGCAGTTGTTTTATGAACATTCCCCTGCTCTCAAACAATTGAACTCTTCAAACCAAGATATAAATTCACACGAAATATTAAAATCACTAATACTGTACTAATAATTATTAGTACAGGAGTTAACAAAATTATATACGCAATTCGGGAAGTAAGTACATTACTAGTCTCAAACTTACTTGGTAGCCCTCGCTAAAGCTCGGACTCAAACACATTCTGAACCAGTTGATATACTAATTACTTTTCTTGTTGTAGTAAATTATAAAACAATGGAAAAACAAACGTGTAGAAATTACTTACATTTGTCTCAAATTACGTAATAACGTACAAAAATAACGCAGTTTGTTTACATGACATTGTCTTCTTTGCGGTCCGGAACATTTAAATATCTGGCAGGAGAAATAATAGCTTCGCTAATTTAAGGTTAAGATTATGCCTTTTTTACACGCTTTATATTAGCTTGACCTGTATCTATCTACCTATGTAACGGAATCTTTCAATGCGATTTTCACCCACTTAAAATCATTGAATCGACTTGAAACTTTGTATACTTGTAAAGGACCCGTGACAATACATTAATTTCATTCTTTTTTTCTAAAATCCTGGCCAGAATCATCAGAAAATAAAAAAGTGTCTTTGTATCTACGTAACGGAATCTTTGAACACAATTTTCACCCTCTTAGAAGCATTGGATCGACTTGAAACTTTGTATACTTGTAAAGGACCCTGACAATACAATATTTCCATATTTGTTACTAAAATCCTGGCCAGAATCATCAGAAAATAAATAAATAATAGTTTTAAAAAATAAAACAGCACGCTTTATTAGAAAACCGAACTCAAAAATGAAAAATAATTATAATTTCCAACACGCTTGGGATAAATTTAAAGTGGTCAACAAAAAATCATCTCCAACACATATAGAATAAAACTAGAATTATCAACGAAAAGAAAATAATTTTACCATCAAAAGCGTGGGGTGCTCTATATCAATTAATATATTTGATAATAAACAGATATTGGTAAAAGTAAAGTATCTAAGAAAAACATGTAAAAATCATGAAAAGCACCCCACGCTTTTGATGGTAAAATTATTTTCTTTTTGTTGATAGTTCTAGTTTTATTCTATATGTGTTGGAGATGATTTTTTGTTGACCACTTTAAATTTATCCCAAGCGTGTTGGAAATTATAATTATTTTTCATTTTTGAGTTCGGTTTTCTAATAAAGCGTGCTGTTTTAGTTTTTTAAAACTATTATTTATTTTCTTCTTTTTTCACATTCTACCGAATGGAATAAGAGTGTTATGTTTTTTTTCGAAAGTAATGTTTTGATAAAAACTTAATGGACGTATATTTGTATATTTTGCTGAAGATTCAATAAAAAGGCTTGGTTTTTAGGCTACTATGCTATGGGTGTTAGGATATTTTCAGCTGGTACTCTATGTATTGTACATATAAATAGAATGTCAAACGACAGAATAGTTAAAATAGCTAGGGATACATTCCCAATTGGGAAAAGAAATATTAGACGCCCGAAGAAAAGGTGGAAATATACAATTAATTCAGCACATTAAGAGGAACAGATACCTTGTCTACACTGGAAGAAAGAAGAAAAAGAAGAAGACTAAGTATTTCAGACCTGTTGAAGTCTTGTTGTCATGACAATTTAAAAAATGAATTGTAAATTTAACTTACGCTAACAAATATGTGTGAACAATGATTTATTTACATATTAAATACTGCAAATAGTTATGATGATCTTGAAGAAGATTTTACCCGTCTACAACGAGAAGCCATCGAAATATTCAAACATAAAAACAGTTTCAACAGAAAAGAAGAATCATTAAAAGTCAACAAAGTATGGATACCAGTTCTAAAAAAAAACAAAATGTAAACCTCTACAAGTACAGTCGGCTAGACTATCCCTAGAGCAAATATTGAAGTTGAAGAATTGGTACCGACCTTATAAAGGTCTTGACCCGATATCTTGAGGTGCTTTGTAGTGAAGTGGCGGCGTAAGTTGTGTGCTTACTGTGAAGAGTAGTCCTCTACACAGTTTTTCTACTTCAGGTGGATGTCTTCTATGAAGAGCTGCATAAGCTTGTCGATCTTAAAAAGTTTTTCTTGTAGTATCTGGATATTTGCAGTCTATGTTCTAGATGAAACTTGAGAATTTACGAAGGATAATGTGGATTGAAGGACTTGGGGGTTTTGAAGGATGGTGGTGAGGAGAATGAGGAGGGATTGGAGTATATTCTCCGGATTTGGGTTTGGAAGAGAAGGCAAGGGAGGGAAGTTTTCTTCTGTCTTTCTAGGTGTTCTTGGAGTGGATTCAGGCTTCCTCGAGGCTGTTGGTTTATTTGTTCCTTGTGCTTGTCTCATTTTCAGATACTTCTGAAATATGGGACATTTTCTGTGACTTGCTGCATGATCTGCATTGCAGTTGGAGCATTTGACTTCTGTCTGGGTGCAGTCGGAGACTTTGTGGTTTCCGGAACACCTGACGCATTTTGTGTCTCGGAAGCAGAATTCTGCAATGTGTCCGAAGCCTTGGCACTTGAAGCACTGGGTGCCTCCAGTGGGTTTCCTGTAGGGTTCCAATCGTATACGGATGTTGAAAAGCTCTTTTAGATCTTTTTCGATTTTTTCCTTAAGGTCTTCTGTTTTGTAGAATGTTAGGATGTAAATTGGAAGCTCTATCTTCTTTTTTACTCCATTTGTGAAGACTTGTTTTTCGATGCTTCTTATTTCTTTGAGCGGCAGTTTCCTATTTACGATCTCATCACACACTTCTGGAGTTGTGATGGACTTAGGGAGTCCCTTCATAACTAATTTGAAGATAGGAGGCCTGCCATAGCCATGGGTGTAGAACTGAGTCTCAGATTTCTTGAGCTCCTTGTAAGCTCGCCTGTAGGCCGCCTTTGTTGAGGTCCTAATGGTCAGTACTCCCTGGTTGTACTTCATGTGTACGTCTTCCTTATTTCCTGCAGTGATGCTTTCCAGTTTTAGTGGCGTGATGTCTTTGGAGTATACCACTATGGGAGGTGGAGTTTCTGCCTCGTCTTCATTCAGATGTTCGAACAGATTTCTTGTTTCTATTGAAGTCCTTTGTTTATTGTAGTTTTGGTTTTTCCTGGCAGTGCGACGTGCCGGCGGGTGGACGAATCCATCCCGGTCTTGCATTTCTGCGTTGTATTCTTCTTTCAACGAGGTTCTAGTAGTTGCCAGCTTCTCGAAGATTCGTATGCACAGTCGACTAGACTATCAAACAGCAATTTCAGTGGAACAATGGAAGTCCCTACCGCTGACCAATCAGAAGGCAGATATAACGCACAGTCGACTAGACCGTCAAACAGCAATCTCATTGGAGCAATGGAAGTCCCTAACGCTGACCAATCAGAAGGCAGATACAACTTACGAACACATCGCGGTGAACGTATAAATAAGACAGACAGCGGACAGAATTGCCATTCTTCGCCTTGGTTCCCTATTGAACTGACAGCGTATTGATTTTCTACTAAACTCCAGTGACGTCATTGAAAACAACAGCACAGCGTACATCGTTCAACGACGCTACAGCAGTGCCCTCTGTTTCTCACGGCCTTCTGGACTACTAGTAAACATCAAAACACTTTCCTTCCAGCGTTTCAGCGCTGATTCTTCATTTTTTCTTCTGTGCTAGTGAAACATATAAATAAATAGTGTCGTTTAGTGTTCTGTGAAAACCGGGTGAGGCTCTGGTAGCCAATACCCTCTGAGCATACGCTCAGTGAGTGCTCAGTGCGAGTGTTATCAGGTGTGGTTTAACCACTGCATTAATAACTCTTCTACAAACTGTGAGTATTAGTGTTAAGCCCATATCTATTTGGTGTAAGTGTTTAGTGTCTAGTGCATTAAAACAAGCCATTGGACTAAGTCTTGGTGAGTCCAAGCACCATGGCGACCAGCTGTGAAACCAGTGATATGGAAGTGGTGGAAGAGGTGCAGGACTACAGCCCACTTGAAATCTGGGAAATAGCTTCAAACCAATTTGAAGCGTATATAAAGAAACAAAATTTCAAACCAGATTCCAAATTTTCCACAGTTGCAAATAAAATTCAAGGCACTTTCTGGATAATTTCAAGTTATTTGAAAACATACCCAGAGTTCGAGCGGTCTGACACAGCCTTGGATATGACGCGGAATTACTCTGATGCATTAAGTCAACTAAAAGGAAAATCTAATGACAAAACTCAATATCTAGAAAAGATTCTAAATGCTGTACAGAAGATGGCTATGGACGTTCAAACCACTTGTTTCCTAACATATGGTGAAGAACGCACAGAGTCATCAAGTGAACATAAAAAACGAAATGAAAACCAATACGAAACACCAGAAAAGAAAATGAGGAAACAATCAAATCCCAGTAAAAGGTACCAACCGTGTCATATTCACAGGAAGTGTCAGTTTCAAACCCTTATTCCATATTGGCTAATATGATGAAACTGACAAACGTCCCGCATCTGAAGCTGGACCATCAAAAGAGGCTAGGGCTCCTACTGCTACAACAAATTCGCAGCCCACTGGTGTGCTACCACCTAAAAAAGAACCAAGACCGCCCCCAATTACAGTTATTGGGTAAGCTGATGCCTTCAAAATGAATAAAGAAATCACTTCTAAACTTAGTGGAGATCTCAAAGTAGTTGCACGCCAGAAGGTCTGCGATACTACGCCACCTCAGTGGCAGATCATAAGTTACTCAAAGAATATTTTTCTGCTGTAGGTAAACAGCACTACACCTACATAATGAAGCAAGATCTGCCATTGAGGGTGGTATTAAAACGACTTCCAGCCAGTACATCAAAAGATGATATATTCGAAGAGCTTCAATCTCTTAAATACCCTATCAAGACAGTAAAACAAATTTCAAAAAAAGAAAACGAAAAACTAGTACCACTTCCTATCTTTATATTAGAACTCGACAATAATGATTCCGGTCGAGAAATATTCAACCCCACAAAACTCAACTATATGATTGTAGCAGTGGAGCCTTATAGACCCCGATCAGGGCTAAAGCAGTGCTTCAACTGTCAACGTTTTAATCATACATTTGCAGGGTGTAGCCTGACGCCCAAGTGCGTAGTTTGCGCAGAACCCCATAATCACAGTAAATGCCCTGTCAAGCAAGAAACTTTGACCGACAAATCAAACTAAAATGTGCAAATTGTGGAGCGTCAGGTCACCCTGCCTCATACAGAGAATGTCCATCATACGTTGCAGCAAAAGCTGCCTTTCTGAAACGTACAGAAAATAATTCAAATTCAAAACAGCAAAACATTCAACGCAGAACTTTTTCTTCAAAACCAATCAATCCAAATATTTCCTTCAGCCAAGCAACTGGCCAGCCAAATTTTCAATCACAAAGCAATGCTAAAAGCCCGAATAGACAAGCCTCTCAACTCCCTCTATCAAGTCAGGGACGCGAACTTCTCAATAACTTAGAGCCATTATTAGCTCAATTACAATCTCCAATGGAGAAGTTTGCGTTCATGACAAATCTAGTAAATATGTGTTTCGGTGAATATGTGTAGGTTCCATACCGGAAGCTTTCTCAATGTTGAGGCTTTTAATGCCAATGGTGTACTTAAACAGATTCGAGAGCTTATTACTTTTATACAAGAGAGAGATATTGACATTCTTCTTCTGAATGAAACTTTTTTGAAACCAGGCAACAAATTCAAAATTCCGAATTATTGTATATATAGAAATGACCGATTGAATGGTCCCCTTGGAGGTACAGCAATTTGTATTAAACAAACCATTGGCCACAGAGTGGCCCCTACACCCAGGCTTCAATTTATTGAAGCAACAGCCATCTTCTTGCTAATTTCAGACCGCGAATCAATTTATATAGTTTCTACTTACAAATCACCTACCAGACTCCTAACGAGGTACGACCTAAACGCTCTCACTTCCGTCTCCCCTAACTACTTGTTAGCGGGAGACTTCAATAGTAAACATCTTCTTTGGAATTGTCGTACCCAAAATGGATCTGGTGTGATACTCCAAAATTTTTGTCAGCATCATAACATAGAAATTTCCGCTCCAAGGGAACATACACACTTTAGAAACACACATGTTGGCTTTCGATCAGATATACTGGATATAGTTCTCTCGAAGAATGTACCTATCTCTCCACACGTCACCACAATTACAGACGTACTTAACTCAGATCACAGTCCTATACTCTTTAAAATCAGTCCCACATTTTTGTTGTCCTCTCCCCCAAACATGTATTATGATCACACTGATTGGCAGAGTTATACACACACATGCTTAACCAATGGGTTAAGCCGACACTCTCTGTCCAATCAACAGAACAAATAGAACACGCTGTCCTTAGTTTATAGGCTAGTATACAAACGGCCATTACACTATCTACAACACAAACAAACAAAAATGCACATACAAAACCATACGATCCTACACTCCAAAATTATTTAACTGAGAAGAAACGATATCTCAGATTATACCGTACTTTTGGCGCACCCCAACATAAACAACTTTACAATCGCTATGCTCATTTGGTGCGAAACCGATTAGAAGAAATGCGAAATGCTGAATGGGATTCTTCCCTTCAGCGTTTCACAGATGCTAAAACTCCTCCGTGGGAGATATTAAAAAGAATTAGAAGGAGTCGAGCTCCGCCTCCTCCATCAGCTATATTTTATGACGGAGATTGGGCTTACCTCCCACGGGAGAAAGCCCAAGCTCTCTCTAAACACCTAGAATCAAGGTTTCGCCCACATGAGCTCACCACACACACCGGCTCACGAAGCTGAAGTATACCATACAGTAAGTACTTTTCTTGAGAGACCTATCCCTCTCACCCTTCCTGATATACGGCTTTCAGAATTGAAAGCCGTAATCCATAATCTACCTTCCAAACGTGCCCCCGGTCATGACCGGATACCATATTTGGCGGTAAAATATTTACCGCTAAAAGCCCTTCTCCTATTCCTTCAAATAGCTAAACTTTGTCTCAAGTACCAGTACTTCCCTGAGGTCTGGAAAAAAAGCCAAAGTTGTAGCTATACCAAAGCCCGGTAAAGATCCAACCAACCCGGACAACTTAAGGCCAATCAGTCTTCTACCTGTGCTGGGGAAAGTTATGGAGAAACTCATTTTGGCAAGACTAAAAAGAGAGGTGGTAGAGAGAAACCTTATTCCTACTCACCAATTTGGCTTTAGAAAAACAACCTGCAGGAAGAAGAAGACCAGGACGTCCACTCAAAAGACTTCTGGATGGTGTTTCTCTTGAGGCCGAAACAGGTCAACAAATGGCCTAAATTCGTGAATGTACTATGATGATGATGATGAAAAACACATAGTACTCCGCTCCAACTTGCTCGACTGGTTGACCAAGTTGTTACGGGATTTAACAACAAGAAAAGTACTTTGGCAGTGTTCCTCGATATTGAGAAGGCATTCGATACGACTTGGATAAATGGACTATTATACAAATTAATAAAATTTCAAATTTCGGCTGATTTAATTAAAATTATAGCTAAATACCTAACTAACCGACACTTTTATGTGTCGGTTAGTGGGTATAATTCTGACTGCAAGCCACTCTTGGCGGGAGTTCCTCAAGGTGCAGTCCTCTCTCCGATTCTGTACACTCTCTATGTGTCAGACATCCCTAATTTTAACCGTATTAACCTAGCATCCTTTGCTGATGATACTTGTTTGTATCTTCAGGCTCCATTCCGTCTATTACCTCGACGCGTCCCAATAATCCAGTCCGCCTTAAATTCCTACCATTCCTGGTTTGGTCTATGGAACATTAAGCTCAATGTTAACAAAACAAAGCTGTTTTGTTTTCAAAGACTAGTAGACCAAACCAAATCCAACTCACCTTGGGAACTCATCACTTCCGACCAGAGCCTTCAGTCAAGTATCTTGGAATCCATCTGGATTCCAAGCTTACGTTCAAAATTCATATTCGGCATCTTATTCATAAATCAAATGCTGCAAATTGCCTTACTTTATCCATTTTTCAAGTCACCTACACTATCCTCTCGGATCAAGCTGATTCTTTACACAGCTGTGATCCGAAGCATGTTGCTGTATGGTTGTGAAGCCTGGAGCATCCTCGCTGGATGTCACAAAAAGAAAGTCCAAATAATTCAGAATAAATGTTTCAAAATTATTTTCTCGGCACCAATGTACACGAGGATCGCAGAGCTTCACAACCAAGCACAGATGCCGTATATTGCGACTACGATTGAAGAACGTGTGGACAAAATGTTCCAACTAATCCAAAATCATACAAATCCAATTGTTCGCAATATAGGGCATCTAATACAGCGACGTGCAATTCACCGGAACATATTTGCTAGACTTTGATGGTCCAGCTAATGAAATGAGTGCTGTATGACAGCTAAAGTAGTGTGGCTCATTCCGCTCGGTCGGCTTTCGGACTCTCTGCTTGTCCGGCCGAGTGGTATACGATGCCCTGCTTTAGTAGGATTACACCTCATTTCACCACCTTCCCTTTACAATTTTTTTTATAAACTGAACACAAACGCCGCTAGATATAGTGGGTTAAGTGGTTAAACTCCATCTAGATAATCACTATGGTATTTGCTGCCAGGGAGCCGCAACTGGTTCTAGTGCAGCGCACTGGGCGATGCTAGACATTGCCAAACAACAACAACAACAACAACAGAATTGCCAGTCTCAAGACAACCCTTGAGGATGCCAGACGCAGTCTCTGGCGAAACGTCGGGGAAATACAAGCCTCACGACCACGGCCTACAGCCCGAAAATCTTCTTCAAGATCATCATAGCAACTCCGGCCGTGAAAGTCTACGTGAATACACTGCAAATAGTTATTTAGACAACTAGTTACAAAAGCAGATGTTTAGTAACGTGATGCTCAAGTTAGAACATGCTCGAAGGGAGTGTTCTAAGAGCAGCGAGTTACTAAACCTAATTTTTGTAACGTGTTGTCTACAATATTTTATCTACGTTCCAAGTATTTTAGTATATGTTGTATATTTAGTATATTTAATTAAATGTATTTATTGTGGAAACGATATGTTTGGAGAAAGAGTAATGTGGGCTTTGGAAAAAGAGAAGACACGATAAATGAACAAACATTGCTGTTATATTCTGCAATTTTTTGTTGCTAGTGTCATATGTGAATTTTAAGTAAAAATGAGCGGAGAAGGCGATTTTCACAATTAATCAGTAAAAATTTTAAAAGCAGTCTGGCCAATATATATTTATGCTCAATGCCGAAATTAATTGTTGAGATTACAACAGGCCTTGATATCAATCTCGCATCAAATGACTGCAAGTATGAATGATTGTGATCAAAATGACGAAAATGAAGAAGCGTGGGAAGTCGGGTGTGCTGCTTTAGTGCCAGAGAAATCTAAATTAAGATATGAAAAAATATACATTTCATTCAGAAAGTGGTTGGAGGAGAAGAATTGTAGTGTAAGTGAAAAAGTATGGTTGCTTATTTCGTGCTTAGGAGTGAAACATTAAAGTCTTCAGCGAGTTTGTGGTCCGAATATTCAATGATGATGACGATGATAACTTTAAAAGAAGGTATCAATATTGCAGATTTTGTTACACTAGTTAGCTTCCTCAAAGAGAAGAATATTGGACATAAAGTCAAAAAGTCTAAAAGTGTTCAGTAGAATTTTGTTAAGTCAACTTTCAATATTGTTTCAAATAAAGTTCAGTTAATTTAAAATGCAGTGATTTCTTTCATATAATGTATATTGACACTACCTTTTGCATATATTTTTGTATATACATAAAAGGTAGTGGTTTTACTTCCCGCACGTGGGTTGTAATATGTAATATTACAGTATAGTTATTTAGGTTAGCAACACCGAAATGTAGGAAGTTGAACTTTCAATCATGGTCGCCATTGTTGGTAAGTACGACAAAACGCACTATCGCGCAAAAAATACTTTATTACACATTAATAAGCAACATTACATAGCAACGCAATTTTGATTTTATGTAACACTAAAGACAAACTCCTGCATTAAAAAAGTATCAACATGTGCCCTACTTTTGTAAAAAAAAGCAGATAAAGACATTTTATTTATTTATTCTACAGGGGAGAAATGTATATATGAATATCGGGAATAGGGAGTAAAGTGACTTATTTTAATTAAGTTTAAATCAATTTCAGGCGAACTTTTTATTAGAGAGACAGAATATTATCGTTTGAGTGCCCTTCGATGGCGTCAAATATTGCATACGAAATATTCCATTAAATCGGCTCACTGCTGCTAAAATTAAAACAAGGGATGAATTCAGCTGGCTGCTTGTGAGAAAAAAATGTTCTGTATTACTTGTTTTGTGAAATATATACCCAAATTAAAATTCCAATTTATAAAAATATGCATTTATAAGTTTTATATTAAAAACAGGTTGATTTATTAGTTTATTTTGTTTTAAAACATAATTTGAATTATTATATCGTGGCATGCGTTAAAGTGCTTTTCAATTTTAGCTTTGAAGTTTTTAAAAATTGAATTATACAGCATTTAAACTCAGATACATTAATTATATTTTTAAGAAGTTCAAATTGTTATTTCGAAATAACCATGATTCACTCTAATTATTATTTTGATTAAATTTTCAATAGCTTACTTAAGACTGTCATATTGTATCTGCTGAGTACTTTGTTTTGTAAATGATAACCTCCCTGAGCATTAGATTAGTAATGTATGAATATCTTCAACATTAGTAAAATTCGTGATAAAGTTCCGTTGAGGTATTATTCAAAATTAAAATATAACATTTTGAAATATTTACCTAAAAGGTCCGTCTCCTCAACTTAAAGATTATTAATTATCTGTAGCGCTTTCGGGACTAGTCCCATCATCAGCAGAAATAACGGATGTGGGTTCTAACAATAATGCACACGGAGAAAATAATCCAGCTAAGATAAAGGTACTCGAGGAGATGGAAATTTTGAAGGCAGTTAACAATAACGACCATCTGATAAATGAAAACGCACCCAGTACGTGTAATCCCCTCTACCAGATTTTCAGTGGAACACCAGTATTGAATCAGGGGTCGACAGATAAGAACCCATATCCTTTTACTTCTGTTGATGATGGGAATAGTTCCGAAAGCGCTACAGATAATTAATAATTTTTAAGTTGAGGAGACGGACCTTTTAGGTAAATATTTCATAATTTTATATTTTAATTATTTATATCTTACTTATCACACTGAATTCACATTGGCTAATAACTTTAAAGGCCATTTACACAGAAACTGCTTAAACTAAGCGAATTCCTTAACAAGTCGAATGTATAGTTCGATTTTGCTGGTTTATGGAGTATACAGGGTGTAACAGGACCTCTCCGACAAAATGATAGGGATGATAGGCCATGCAGCGAGTGTATAGTTCGATTTTGTTGGTTTATGGAGTATACAGGGTGTAACAGGACCTCTCCGACAAAATGATAGGGATGATAGGCCATGCAGCGAGGATCATTTTTTGTGAAGGGGCATATAGTCGCTAACACGTCGTTTATGAGTTAAGCGCAGATGAAGTTGTTCAGCCGTAAGTGTCGGAATTGAATACAAACAACTTTACATGTATCATTTTATTGAAAAAGACATGTTTTTGCAATAAGTGTTTTTTACGACGTCAAAAATAATTCTGCCATGATCAACCGTGCTGGCTGATCGTTGCTGCGACGATATCAAACATCCAATGAGGCACAGGGTCGACAGTTTGAACACTTATTGTAAAAACATGTATTTTACAATAAAATTATATGTGTACAATTGTTTGTATTCAATTCGGACCCTTACGGGCGAACGCCTTCATCTGCGCATAATTCATAAAATACGTGTTTGCGACTATATGTTTCTTCACACAAAATAATCCTCTTTGCATGACATATCATTCCATCATTTTATCGGTGAGGTCCTATTACACCCTGTATATTTATTTTTTTAATTAGAGAAACCGGTCGTGTCATTAGTGTTGAACGTTGAGATCATGACCCATTCTTAATGTGTTTACACGTTCGTAGTTGTTACGGAGTTGTATGTTAGCTAGGAGAATAGTCTTCTCCTAGCTGTTTGATGTTCATGTACCGAGAAGGAAGCTTAAGTTTTTCAGGCTTAAATATTGTCCTTGAGTGCATGACTTAGTTGTTTAATGTAAGTGTGCGTTATCACGTTAGTCAGTACAGTGACAGTTGTCTGCAGTAACTGTGGGTTTTGGAGAATTTTGGTTAAGAGTATGAGAAGTTCATGAATTAAGTTGGTGTTGG
Source organism: Diploptera punctata (assembly GCA_030220185.1). NCBI lineage: Eukaryota > Metazoa > Arthropoda > Insecta > Blattodea > Blaberidae > Diploptera > Diploptera punctata. The sequence goes on from JASPKZ010000047.1 coordinate 1,411,324, forward strand.
AATTTATGTTTGTGGGTTCAGTAGGTGTTGGGAGGGCTGGAAAGTTGGTTGGATTGAGTTCAGGTGAAGGAGTTTTACTCTTGGGTATTGGTGTTGTTGTCTTTTGTGTTGATGTTGTTGTCTATAGAGGCATAACCTTACTATGTGCAGCATACAAAATATATGCAAAAATGATCAACCAAAGATTGACAACTATAGTAGATGCAATAATATCAGAAGAGCAGGCTGGATTTAGGAAAGGAAGAAGCTGCACAGACAACGTATTCACTTTAAAACAAATAATAGAGAAGCGAAGAGAATTCAACTTAGAGACGCACATCCTCTTTATAGATTATAAGAAGGCCTTTGATAAAGTGTCTAGACCAACATTATGGAACATATTAATTGAAAAGGGAATTCCACTACACTTGATAGCAGCAATTAAGAAAATGTATGAGAAAACAAAAATAAAAATAAATCATAAGGAACCAATACATATAACAGGAGGAGTTAGACAAGGTTGTCCACTATCAACCACGCTTTTAAACATTTATTTCGACGACATGATAAGATCATGGAAGCAAATGACGACTGAGGGAATTAACTTAGGAAATATAGTAATAAAAACAGTAGCCTTTGCAGATGACCAGGTTTTAATAGCAAAAACAGAAGACGAACTACAAAGAATGCTATATAAACTAAATTAAATATAAAAAAATACAACATGGAAATATCCTCACAAAAATAAAAAACAATGGCCTTCAAGGGTGCTCATCCAGTTCGGAAAAAGATAATATTAGAAAATGAACCAATAGAACAAGTAGTACCATATAACTTCCTAGGTTGAGAAATATCATACACAGCAGAAACAGATATAAATAACAAAATAAATAAGTTTAATTATATAACAGGTACACTAAAAAGAACTTTGAAAAATAAAGCCAGGAAATACTCTATAATGAAATTATACAGGACAATGGCAGTGCCTATTATTACTTATGAATCCGAAACATGGACAGTGACAACAGAACAATCTGCCAGAATACAAGCTGCTGAAATGAGATTCCTCAGACCAATAGCAGGATATCAAAGAACAGACAAAAAAAATAACACAGAAATAAGATAACTAAAAGTAGAGGAATTAAACTCAACAATAGAGAAATACAGAACAAACTGGAAAGAACACTTGGCAAGGATGACTGAGAATAGAATACCAAAAGCAGCATACAACTATTCACCACGAGGAAGAATAAGCTTGGGAAGACCAAGGAAAAGATGGAAAGAGCAGCAATTTGGAGCCGGAACAGGCTAGTAAATAAGCCTAAACTGTGAAGAAGAAGAAGAAGTTGTTGTCTTAGATGTCGGTGTTATTTGTTTTAGTGGCAGGTCGTGGTCGTGAGTTCGTGTATTTTTGTATATGTTGCACTGAATTAGATAAACTCAATTTCTAATACCTGCTTATTTACACGTTCAGACTGCAGCGAAAATAAATCATGCAGAACTGTACGTTATCACCTATTTACATAATGTTGTATAATTTGACACCAATTCATATAATATCTGCTGATTCATTTTTCCGTTACTTTATTAAAATATTAGATTAATTAAACGAATGTATCTCATAGAATAGATAGTTAATTCAAGGGTTAATTAAATTGTATGATATACATAGCTAGAACCAAACATGGCGGTTGCTAGAATCAATTTTTAATTTCGGCTATTTTTATAAACCCCAAATTATAATGGTCTTATTTCGCTGGTTTTTTGGAGAATGCCCTTCCCGGTTTATTTTAATAACATGTATTGACTTTCGTTGTGAAACATCGTAAATTGCGATCGCTATAGCAGTTTTAATTTTTTGTTCCAGGTAAACCACCACACATGATGGTCCGATCTTCCTGTCTTGCTGGTTAACGAACTTGATCTCAATATTCTTAATCAATTGCTATAAGCCAAGTTTTATTTAGATTGAAAGAATGCGGTCACTAGAGCATTAACGAACGAACACACACACACACACACACACACACACACACATATATATATATATATATATATATATATATATATATATGTCATGATCATTTTCGGTGCCCACCAGATAGGAACGGTGTATATCTGTAAAAAAAATATCGTTAAAAACACTGAGCAACAAAAAATAAACCTTTTTTTTTGTCTCAGAAAGAAAAATATGTATTTTTCTCCTGAATTAAAAAATTATATCGGTTTTCTCTATCACGTAAGGTTACCGAGAGAGACAGGAATTTATAATAATTTCAAGCACTTTAATACTTTCCACATTCGTGATTACACAAATTCTAACATTCGGACTCACCTAGAAAGTAAGAAATTACTTTTTTCTGCTATATTTCGCATGTGGAGTATCCCTATTGATGGTCCAACAATAATCGGCCAGCATATTAGGATTCCATTTGCCTTGTTATCTCTTTTCCATAGCTGAAATCTCCTGATGAAAGTGTTCCCCGTGCTAATCGCTCACTGCGCGAAGATTTTCCGGGAAGAAATCTAGGTTTATTAAAACAAATAATTATTTAAATCTATTAATTGAAATTGAAATAAAAAACTACCATCCCTTGTACAAAAAAAACACCAGATTACGTTTATATAACACTTTGGCTAGACCAGTGTTGACCTATGGTAGTGAAGCATGGACACTAAAAAAAACAACATGAAAGCAGAATAACGGCTTGTGAAATGAGATTCATGCGCAGAACAGCGGGTTACACCAGATGGGATCGGAAAAGGAACACCGATATCTTAAAAGAATTGAAGACTACGCCAATTTTGGAATATATTAAACAGTACCAACTAAATTGGAAACACCATCTTGAAAGAATGAGTTCAAATCGGATCCCCAAAGCTGTTTATAATTATATACCAAGAGGACGAAGATCACTGGGCCGTCCTATGAAACGCTGGAGGGAAAATTTTCTATAGGATCGTAACAGGCCTTGGCCTAATACTTGGAAGGAAGAAGAAGAAGAAGAAGAAGAAGAAGAAGAAATAAAAAACTGTGGGTGATGGAGACATTCCGAATACATAATTGAAAATACGATAAAAAACTGCATTAAGTATAACTATTGGTACTTATGAGACAAAAATCATGTTGACCAGAGAAATCTCTACTTGAGAACAACCTCAATAGTTTCATTCCTTCCGAATTCGCTAAATGGTGAAGATAATTTATCTTATTGATACATATTGCCATTAATTAATATTATAAAATAGTTTTGATATTTTTTAAGGACAAATGCTCTTTTTAAAATATTATTTACAGGGGAGGGAGTGGCGTTCACATTTTGGTGAGCGCCGACAGAAAAAACTTAAAAAGCTCCCATTATAATCGATTTTTTTGTAATTTTTATTTTTTTCAGGAGATGTCACTATTAATTATATTTATTTAAATGCAATGTATTTTCTGTTATTTGCCACAAAATATATGTTATAACATACCATTATAATCAAAGTACTTTCATAGGTAGTAATACAACCCTGCTTGTAATTTTGCTTTTTACAATGATTATCTAAGTAGTAAAGGATATCAGCATTATCTATAAGGCCGTGAGAAATTCGGTATACTTAATTATACTTTTAATTATTTAAAAAATAGCTATTTGTATTTTAATTTAATCTCTTAATTTGATTTTTACGCCAAAATTCACTAGGCCTAATATAATTTATAGATGTGAAATATACCGTGTTTCTAAAGTCAGTTACACTTTGATAAACAATCAATATAAACATTATCATACCTAAGTTAAGTTTCATGATGCCCTGGACATAAAGTTTACTTGCATTCTAAGTTACCCCTATAGACCGCATGGTGCGCTGCAAAAAAAAACAACAATGCCATTTACTAGCGAGTCGTCATAACTGTCGAATTTAGGAGACCGAGAATCCACGCAGAATCATAGAGTAAGAATGAAACTTACCAAAATGGATGTCTAGCCTCACCATGTCACATCACAAGTCGTACAGTCCGCTTTCTTTATGACTGACACCATCGATTGAGATGTTATAATTTTATATATCTTATTATGACAATTCAGATAATTATGTTCCAACAAGATGGAACACCGTCTTAGTATCACTCTCAGGTTCGCAACTGTCTTAACCGGGCCCTTTCAGAACGTTGGGCAGATCTCCGCGATTTCCCCATTTAGCTCCACGCGATTTTTGTTTGTGTTTAAAGGACTGTTTTTACGTCCCTTCTCTAATTACGTGACCTAATGGACTTCAAATGAGAACTGAACAAGCTTCAGCTACAGTCACACTTGACATGTTGTTCAGAATCAAGCAAGAGTTGGACTACCACAATCGATGTCATGAAGCTTTCAAATTACCAGTGGTTTCAAGGTCAAGATAAAGTATCTCTCCCTGAACAGTCGAACTTGTATCATGTGAAAGCAACTCTGCAAGGGTGACTTATCACTTATCATGTGAGGAATTATGTTATAAGGAGTGGGAAGTTGCCAGCGGTGAATATCGGACCACTTACAAGACTCCCAGTGAAACAAAGTATCCGTACAGGGATGACGGTTTAGTGCGGAACAGTGGTGTTGAGTTTGCAGGTAGGTGGTTAGTGTTGAAGTGGCGATTGTTGTTCCGATATACGAGTACTATACATAAATTAGTTTAGTTGGTACAGATTACTGATATCGAAGAAGATTTATTATGTTAATTTGACTATTAAATGCATATGATTAATTAAATAAAAATAAAACGTAGTTTTATTTGATTTTCATATTTATTATATAATTCAGTGACAGCTGTTTCGGTACACTGTACCTTCTTCAGACATGTTAACAAATTATGAATTGTGTTCCAACTGATCTAAGCAACAATACAACAATATTTATTTAAATTTTTTAATTTAACAAAGGGGATTCATTCAAATCAAGCTGAGAATTTAACAGTCTGTTACTACTCTTCAATTTATTTATCTCTACAGCCTCCAAAAGATCTAACTTCTTACCCTTATTACAAACATGTAAAATTTCAAAATTTGGATCGAAACAATGATTATATTGGAATAGGTGGTTAGCATATGTCCCGCGCCGTAGCCGAGCGGTTAAGGTAAGGCCTTGGCGCAGAGCTACGGGACTTGCGCTGGTTCGAGTCTCCATGGGGGAAGAAATTTTCTCATGGTATTTCGGCCAGTATGGGACCGGTGCCCACCCAGCATCGTGAGGGAATTGGGTAGCTACAATAAGTAGCGGCTCCAGGTTGAGGAACCAGCTATAACGGCTGGGGGACTCGACATGCTAACCACATGTCACCCCTACACTGGCTGTTGATCATCTACCTCTGTGATTGACACATGTGGATGTGAAGGGCCAGCAGCCGGCTGGTAAAAGGGCAACCGCTGAAAAGTGGAAAGACCCTCAATCGGAATCGGTTAGTATATTTTGAATATTCTAAATCCGAGAGATAAAAGGTCTACCAGTTTGTCCTATATAGACATTGTCACATGCATATGACCTCATATTAGTTTTAAATGTTACATTCGTTTTTAATTATGTTACAGCAGATTGCTGAACTATGTTTTTGAAGTGTACAATACAACTTAGCCTCGGGTGAGGTTAGGCTCAGTCGCATTTCTTCAACGAGTCTTTCTTTCTCTGGGAGGACAGTATTTGTTCTTGAAACCTCTGGCAAATATGAAAGCACTATAATCACATTACACATTGCGCCTACATGGGACCACTTTAATGCAATGACTCACAAAAAATGCGTAGTGCATCAATCAATCGCAGCTTAGACACGATAATGTTTGAATAATATCAAAATGTAACTTTCTTTAGAGATACAGCGTATACAAGAACAAGATATTAAAACTGAGTTCTTCGCTTTAAATTTAATTAATGGTGTTGATTTAAAAAAAAGTACATTTTGAAAACACGAAACATTCCATAACAAACATTCACAAACATTTTTCAATATCCACATTCTCAAAACATTCAACACAGAAATAACGCCAGTCTCTAGGCTACTCTATAAAATTGAAATCTATTAGGACGTATAGACCACTCTTACACTGAATTATTCGCTTCAGCTATATGTTACAACCTTAATACTGCAGAATTTACATAAGCGGCTCTTCAGTTTCTTTTTATTTCCATACATTAATCTTATAATACTATTATCATTAGCAGAAATGTATATCAATGTTAGTAGCTAAAGCTTCTTTATAATTATTCTAATATGTTCATTCTTGCTGAAGCAATTTTAAGGTCTAGCTTTGGTCTTTTTACGTTTCATTGAGAGATATTGTACCTAATAGTGACGTTAAAAATTTGATTCGTTATAAATGGATTTACATGAAAATACGAATAAACGAATATTACGATGGGCGGAATGGACGCCATAAACACTCACACATACATCACAATAAATTTACATCAATTCCAGGATCTTGATTTTATTTATTAATGTAAAAGATGTCGATAAAACTACAAGACATATTCACACAATTAATTTTTCCAATATAAACCAACTAATTCCTATCATTATCACTTATGCAATAAAGTACTCATTAAAAAGTAGGTGAAACCAATATTGCCATAATTAATTCAGTCATTTTTTTTTAAATCTATAATTGAAATATTTTAAAATTTAAAAATTATCATATGTAAATGATGGACGTAATGAACGGTTTCTTTAAAATGCGCAATAACTATAATATTTACATATTTGGGCTATGTGGCCGTGGTCAATGACTGGTGTTTTTTCCAGACGTTTCTCCGCCGATTGCGGAGGACATCTTCAGCTCACAGTCGAGCCTCCGACCAGGGAATACTACCTAGAAATACTCGCTACTGAAGATGCCCTCCGCAGGCGAGAAAGGACTGAAAGAAACACCAGTCATAAACCACGGCCACAAAAATTAATAAGCATATAACTATTACACAATAACTGATTCATAAAAGCAAAAACAAAATATGTCAAGGGTTTCCAATTTCGCCACTTAAGTTCATAATGTTTTTGAAGGCCAAACAATTATTATAAAAAATAGGAGTGAAATGAGTATAAAATAAGCTTTTAAATGACACATTACGTTGTATTTCTAACTGCATTAAACTGCAGTAACTACTTAATTGGCGGAGTAAATTATAAACTTGTTCTACACAGTAGGCTATGTTCGGTAGCTCATTCCCATTCCGGCAAACCGTGATCATTCCAAACTTTATTTTGAATTAAGAAATGAGGTGGAACTACTTGTGTCGGTGTGATCGTCAATTGCACCGAGAATAGAACGTGGTAAATTTGCATGGTATGGCGAAACTTTAACACTTTACTTACCAGGGAACTATCAACCATTGCATGCCGAAACCTACCTTGAAATTTCTTCCAGAGAAACGTTGTGATGTTAAAGGCCGTGTCCAAAAAAAATATCTGGCTTTTAACTGCAAAACCCTAAAATCCAGCGCCAAATTTATCATTTAAGCTACAGGGAACTAATACAGTGGAGGAAATTGGTATAAAGCCACTTGTTAAAAGGGTTCACACAAGTTTATTTACTCTTTCTTTGGCATTTTTCTATATTAACTTAGGAGGTGATTGAGTATAAAACACACACAAATAATGTCAAAATTATTATCCATTTCCGTCCAAAAAAGTACATGAAAACTGAAACCACTCTCACATATGGGTGGCAATTAGTATAAAGGCACTTTGTGTATTTCACAGATTAAACCAAAAAGACTGAGCGCAAAGTTTACAACAAAGTTCTAAAATTTAGTTGAACCTCCATTGTTGTTAATTACTTGGAAGATTCTCTTTGGCATTGACTTGATGAGGGTGTTTATTTCTTCCACTGAGATTGAAGCCCACTCTACCTGAATAATATTTTTCGGCTCAGTCACTGTCCCAAACTGCCGTCCATTGCGATACACACGCCTTGCCAGGATCCCCCATAAGTTCTCAATCGGGTGTAAATCAGGACTTCTGACTGGCCACGTCCAAAGTGGTATTTCTTTCTTCGTGAACCACTCCTTTGATTTGGCGGTCACGTGAATGGAAAGATTATCTGGCTGAAAAATTAGATCTTCGCCAAATTCCTCATAACTTCGTATCAATTATGACTCCAGAAGCTCCTCAGTGTAGGACTCAGAATTCATTCTTGGTGCGTATCCATGCTATTTTTGATCTCCCTTTAAAGTAGAATGCTGCCCAAATCATAACGCCTCCACCACCGCAGTTTCTACTCTTTCTAACTTGCTCTTCAGTACAGGGGTCGTTCCAGTAATATTGAAGGTCATCAGACCCGTCCAGATTAAATTTCTTCTCATCACTGAACATTACTTTATTCCATTCTGAGGTCCAGGACACGTGTTCTTCAGCAAAAGTCATTCTAGCTTTCTTATGTGCATTGTTCAGAGGTAGTGTACTAAGACTTTTTTTTTTTAATTTTAGGTTCTTGTCTTCTGATAGAATTTGTCTTACTCGTCTGGCTGTTACTGGCAACTTCAAATCAGCCTGGATTTGAGAAGAAAACATACTCTTACCTTTTGCTTTACGTAAAATAAGACGTTTAGTGCGCTCAGCAATTTTCTTGTCCGTCCATATTTCCCGTTTTTTTCATATTGTAAGCCCAGTTTGACAAAATTATCAATGACACATCTTGAAGCCCCAATTTCGTAGGTATTTGTCTATTGGAAAGGCCCATCTCCTTGAAGGCACTAACTCTTGATTTCACTTCATTTGATAGAGGCTTTCCACGTGGTATTGTACGTACTTGCTGACTTGTAACTGGATGAACGAACTTACAGACCCGTCGTCTCCATTTACTTGGCAGTGTTTTGTTTACATTTATGTCTCTGTAAGAGCCAGAAGTTGACCTGCCTTTATACCGATTTCCACCCCTAGGACAGCGTTTTGTTAGATTTTACGTATTATTTACATATATAATAAATACAAAATGAGGAGACCTGTATGAAATTATGTCGAAGATAATTATATGTAATCTATGACACACATACGGTATTTGCATAAATGTTTCAGGTTGTTTTACTACTAAAAGTTAGTGGCTTTATACCAATTTCCTCCACTGTACAACTTCTCAATTGTTAGACTGGATAAATCTCACTACCTGCCGTCTGCACAGCGTCCAGCTTCACTTCACTCCACTGTTACTCAAGCAGGGACTCTATCTACTTCATATAGCGGGTTGCCATTTCTGGATTCTGGTTTCGATTTAAGCGCTTTGCAGTTAAAAAGACAAATCATGTTTTGGACTCGATATTTTTACATCACAACGCTTTTCTGCTAGACATTTCAAGATAGATTTCGGTTAGTAATGGTTTACAGATCCCTTGTTAGTATTGATTCAGTGCATGATTTTTCTGAACTGTTTTCTTAGTTACAGATAGTTATTTTGCAGTTGACCGAGTTAGTGACATGGTTGTGAAATTTACATAAAATTTCGCGAGCAAATACTTTTAGTTCAAAAATATTTATTTTTTCATACAAAATTGATATTTGTAATGCACAGTTTTAATTGGGGGTGGAAGAAAACACCAATAAAAAAATATGATACATTATTTAATAGAAACAGACAGTTAGTGAAAAGTGGAGGAACTTTTGAAGAAGTTGAATTCAATTACCTAGGAATAAAAATTAAAAGCAAGAATTATCTACAGAAAGAAATTAAACATAGGCTCAATTCTGGAAATAGGCCTACATGTAATTATGCTTTAAGGGACTCTTACAGGTATCGTTCCAACTTCTCTCAGAAAATCTTTAAAATTAAAATATACAAAACTGTTGTTCCTTTATTTTTATGGATGTGAAACATGGACTCATACTTTAAGGGAAGAATAAAGTTCAAAATCGTACAGGCAAAAAAAACAATTAAGTCACTCTTTCATTGAAACCCAGAAAATGTACTTATGGTTACACAACATCCATACTTCCTTACCTGAATGTCAAACTTTAAAAATAAATAAACTCACGACTAAATTGCATATTTTACTGTTTCAAATTCTAAGTGATAGTGCTTTTCATGGAAATTCTATTAACTCTTTAAACTCCATTTCGACAAAAAAGTGACTTACCTGGTTCTTTTCCTGTACCCTTCAAATAACTTAGAGCGTCATATTCATAACCGGATAATTTGCTGCCTGAATGAACGGGAACTACATTTTGATGCAGATATTTTCAACCAATCACAAAATGGTAGGAAAAAATCAAAGATCAACGAGCGGAAAATCAAATAGCTGAGGTTATGTGCGTTCTTCAGTTGAAACCTTGTGGCAAATACTCTTATACTATCCTATCTGTAGCCAGAAATAAGTTAGGAAAGAAACTAGTGTAAATACTTAAGCGGAATGTTGACTGCGTAACAGCACTTCAGCGTTATTATAATGTGAGATATGTGATGATTTCTTAGGAGGATACGTAAAATCACCATCATCAACTTAGTGTTAGTATTAGTTTGTCATATGAAATATATCATCATACATGAAATAAATATTAAATTTGAAGCTATCAAAAAGTAATATAAGTAAATATACATTAATATGTTGTATCATAATTTTATGTTCGCCTTGAATTACGATGTCTTATCAAAAAGGCTTAGCTAAGAGGGGGGAGTATCTTATTAGTTTTGTTGTTTGCAATTTATATCAAGATTCGAACAATATTTTTCAAGTATAAAACACAGATCAGTTTTTCTGTCAAAATTAGTATATTTTACCGCCCGTTAAATAAAGTTCGGTACTACTTACTTACTCGTCGGATTATACTTAAATTTTTTAAACAGGAATATATTTATAAAATGCGGCTCAAAACTAATAAATTGAAGATGCGAAGCCAAAAACCTTCTATAATCTCTTGAAATCTCAAGTGAATTTAAGACAAACATTTAATTTATTTTAATGCATTTTATTTTTGAGAGCAAATTATTGTTAATTTTGAAAGCAAAAGTTGTTTTGGGGCCGTTATATGAGGCCACAAACTGATATGTAGAGTAATAATTTCGTTTTTCTTAGATTACTTATAATGTAGCAAATTATTTATATTTTTACATAAAACAAATGATGAGTAAATTTAATTGGGATTGGGTGTTTATCTTTCACGATACATTACATCAACATTCACGGATTAAGCCAGTGATGGCTTGTTCCGGTCTCATAGATTCTCATTCAAAAATTTGAATCCAATTCTTTTCGGTCCACCAACATTCCTGTCTCCTTTTGGTTTGTAATTAAATATTTTTGGTATGCGTTCATCTTTCATTCTTTGGGCATGTTCTTTCCAGTTTTTTCTACATTGTTTTATTTTCTCTGAAATTTTACAAATATTTAGACAATTACATCGGCCGCGGTGGACTAGTGGTTATGCTCCTTGCCTCTGGTCCCAAGGGTCGCTGGTTCAAACCCGGCCGGGGTCGATGGATTTTTTAGGACGGAAAAATCCAAGGAGCAAGTCCTCCGGGAGGGACTTTAAGCCGTGGGTCCCGAGTCTTAAGGTTTTCAGGCTCTTAAAGAATCCTTATGTCTGAATTAAAAGGCCTCTAAGCAAAATTTACCGAATTTTCCCGTCCTAGTACTAGCTTGGTTTCCTAGATGTCAGTATGAGGCGGAACGCTGACCACGGGCCACTCAAAATGACATCTATACAAAAACAAGTGTACTAAATTAGTATGGTTCAAATTCTTCCTTGTAGGGGGAGAGCGCCTAAATGTCTGTAAAAGGAAAACATGGGCTTACAAAAAACGAATATCTTCGTTTCTTCTTTTATCTAGAAGTTTGCACCCAGCTACATTTCTCAGAAATCTCATTTTACCTGCTTCTATGATCTTCTCTTGTCTTTTAGTTAAAACCCAAAACTAACCACCATATAATAGTAAGGGAGCTGCCATTGTTTTATAACATTTTAGTTTAGTTTCCTTTCTTGTATTTTTTTTCAATATTATCTTAATTGTGCCACATATGTAATTAAATTTATTAAGTTTGTTAAAAAAAATTTTTAAAATAGGAGATTACTTAACCCAGTTATTTAAAATGGTTCACTTGTTCATTGTGTTTCCCTTCCAGAATTAGTTTAGCTCTCACTGTATCTGATCCGTTAAAAGTTAAGATTTTCGTTTTACTTATTGATATATTGAAATTATAATTCTGTGTAATATTATATATGCACGTAAAATTTAAAATGTAATTTACAAATTTTCCTTTCCTCAACTTATATATGTGAGCAACATTAAGAAAGTGACCATTATTTGTAGATCCCAAATTCCTGGCCTAGGCTTCGCTTTGACAGGTTATAAATTTATATATAACAATTCACTCGCTGACGAGTTTTATCATCCATTATATCGCTTACCAATAGGGGAAATATTAATATCTACTAAAAATACGATTGTAACTGATATAGTCTGTATTATTCAATTGGTTCTACGTGGAAACAAGACAAAAAGACTGTCATATTCAGACCACCGAAGTTAAGGCGTTTATTTTGGCTAATAGGCAGGCATAATTAATGAAAAATAAGGGAAATTTAAAAAAAGTGGCTGAATTTGAAATATCTATCTTGGCACTATCAAGCCCTTAGGTTCATGGCCGCGCAGACGTAAGCTCTGTATACATCCCTATTGTGAGTCAACGCTATCCAATCATTCAATTTACTTCCCTCAAATAATGTCTAACGTTATTCTGCCATGTTACTCTTGGCCTACCTACTTCTTTGTGTTCTTCACAAAACTGTTAATATTGTTTTCTATAGAATTTAGTGTAGATTATTATAGTCCTCTCCAGCATCGACTAGTGAGATTCGAATCATGGAGGAATGCATTTTGAAAATGTGAGTGAAAAGTTCCAGGTGAATCATGAGTTGGAAAGGGTGTTCGGAAAAATAAATATAATATTGGGGCACAATTCTGCATTCCAGCTAAAACGCAGAGGAAAACAAACAAAAGACAATCACGAACATGTTTCCATTCATATGATTTTCTAAGTAAAAGAAATATTTTCATAAGAGCAATATAGAAATTGAAGAATTAAATTTTTTATTGTATAGAGTATCTACAGTTACTATACATGGGTATTTCTAGTTTACTCTATTTTATATCTCTAGAATTTTCGATAACTCAGAGCATAATCTCTATCCGAAAACACTTAGAGATATCGATGTTCGATTATAAAACCCAGTTGTAACTTACTTTACTTTTTAGATATTATATACCTCGAATTTTCGATAACTCGAAGCATTACATATATCAGAGAAACTTTGAGATATCAAAATTCGATTGTAAAACCCAGTTTATAGCTTACTTTACTTATTTTATATTTCATATATCTCCTATTTTCGAAAAATCAAAGCATAATACACATCCGAAAATACTTCGAGACATCGAAGTTCGATTACAAAACCCTCCCCTACTTATTGAATATAAGAGCATGATTAATACAGAAACCAGAGATTGTACGAATATGTCTGGAGTAATTTCGACAACTTCTCTTCAAAATATGTTTGTTCCTTAAGATGATGAGCAGAGAGATGAATGATGTTCAGTGTTCCAGCAGAGTGCAGGAAGATTCGCTGCGACTGACGCTGGTTGCAGTTTCCTCGACTTCATCCTCCCCTGGACAAGGGAAGGTAAAACTAACATCGGACTAAGGTTTCTCGTAGTCTCGACGTCTGATCACTGCGAAGTGCGTCATTTGAAATGAATTATTCTTCTTACTACCTCGTTCCAATGTTCCTGTCATACTGTATCCCATGTTGAAGTCAGATGTGGATAAGTCTGACGTTAGGTACAGCTAAGTAAACAAAAAACGTTTTATTATTTTGTAATTACAAGATTTCACAATATTGTTGTATACACACATAAAACAACATACTACATTTTAGCACTAAGTAAATTACAAAGGGTCCCTTTAAGTATCTGAGACACTAATCCATGGACCACATTTTTAATTTCTTTGCCACAAGCAGGTTAGCCAACTAAAGCATAAAGGAGTATTGCGTTTCCTTGGTTATTAGAGAAAAAACAACGTCCAAGAATAGAATAATACTTCTGAAGAATTAATTGACTACCCTGCTTATATACAAAGAATATACAACATACTCTTTTACTCTCTACAGTTAGATTTTGTACGTATGAAATTTATAGTTATATATTATTATTATTATTATAGGATATATTATTATTATTAAATGCAAAAGGAAATAATGTGATGAACACCAGAAGGAAGACCAAATGGAAACTAGTTAGTGAAAGGACCCATGACGGAATTTGTAAATAAAAGAACAACTATTTGTAGATGAACTAGATAGATATTGTGTAATTTCTAATGAAAATACTAGTGTTATTATATATAAACAAAAAGATAAAATGTTCATACTTCAATTGTAGATTTCATGAAAAACAACGATCGATGGTCATCTATAAAGAATAACAGAAGACAGATTCCTAAGAAAGTATACTAGGAATGGGTTTGCCACATGGTACAAGAAAGAAGAGTATGGTAACAAACCAAACGTGGATGGAGATTGTTTGAGCAGAATGATGGAAAATTATTAGACCATGGAAGATTGGAATGACAGAGAGAAGAGATGTGAAGGAAGACAGTTTAGACTAATTGACGGAGAAAGAAAGATGGGTGATGAAACGTTCGTTCAACGTTCTAAATGAAAATTAAATTATTCCTACCAAGGAAAACGATATGATAGTAATCAGAAGTAAGAAATCGGAAACGACTGGAGGAAGCGAAATTGAGTATGAAAAAGAGACAACTGCAAAATATGGGCCTACATATGCATTGGATAGAGAACAATGGAGATAAGGGGATTAATGAAAGTACGAAAACTTTGGTTGAAAAAAAAAACAGCACTGGGTAACTCAAATAAAAATTATTATTAATGTGATTATTCTATCAATTGGGGAATATTAAAATTGTTACTACAAATTAATATAAATAAAACGCAATATTTAACAATCAGTATTGATTAACAATATAGTATTGCAGGAATGAATGTCATTAATCATGTAAAGATATTTAGATTTTTAGGACTAATCTTATAAAAATAAAGGTTCATCGCAATCAGAAATAGAAGAAGAGAATAGCAGATATCAGAGGGTATTTGACATACTGAACTCAGTAATATGGTGAAAAGCATCCTTTATAGAGCAAGGAAATTTATTTATAAGGGTATTATAGAAAGTATTATGTTATATGGATCAGAGAATGTACAATTGAAAGATGTCCAGCTAACAAGTTATTAGCAACAGAGATGGATTAAATTTGAAGTGAAAAATATATGCCTAAATCGGGATGTGAACCCAATATCTCTAGTTCTGTACACAGTGTTTTAACGTTGTAAGCTATTAGGCATCAGGATTTAAACATAGATTTTTCTCTTATGTTTAAATCGTGATGCCTAATAGCTACATCGTTAAAGCATTGGTGTACAGAACCAGAGATATTGGGTTCAAATCCCGATTTAGGCATATATTTTTTCTCTTCAAATTTAATTTGTCATTGAATGAGAAGTGATACATTTAATACTAAATATCAGAGATGGATTACTGGAGAAGAACATTGCGGAAATCCAGATTAGAAACAAAAATAGAAAAGTTGAAATTACGAAAATTATGAAAGTCGAAAGAAATGTGTTACAGACAACTGAAGAAAGACGACTAAGATGATATAGACATCTCAAGAAAATGGCAACTGACAGAATTCCTAAAAATATATTAGAGTGGAGAAGAGATAGGAAAAGAAGAAAGGAAATACCTAAAGAAAGTTGGATGGATGTTGTGAGAAGAAGTATGAGTGACTGAGTCTAACAGATGAAAATGTTTTCAGGACCGCTACAAATTGAAAAGACAAATTTCTTGAGGGTGACGGAAAACCTGTGGATAAATTCTGAAATAAATATATTATTATTATTATTATTATTATTATTATTATTATTATTATTATTTGAGTTTAAAATATTTGAGCTACATCTGTTGTTCAGATGAAAATTGACACGTGATAAAAACTAAGCTTTTAAATAAACTTCAAAGCACTTAACATGGTGTGTATGTGAGTGCGTGTGCGTGTGATAACTCATCTACGTGCATTAACATTAATTTTACATGTGGACAGAGCGACACAGTTATTAAAAACATAAATATCTAGTGGGAACTGCAAATTAAACATTTTTTGTGGTTGTTTTGTAATTGTGTTTTGTGGCAATGTAAAGCTCTCATCTATTATAAATTAAATTTAATTCAACTCTGCAGTTTTTGGTTCTTAAACCATGACCCGCAGTACCTATACCCCTCATAAAACACAAAGAGATAATTGAAGATTGCTACGAAATGAAGACATGCAGTGAAATACAGAAACGAAAGTGCAACTTCATTTGTAGTTTATGATACCTTTTTAGTAATATGTACTTTTATAATTACTATATTATCTGTTTTTCAGAAATAATCCTAACATTATTTTACATTCTGTTAGCATTACTTATAAATACAAGGACTGTTCAATAAACAATGGTAATATTTTTTTCTCAGCCAAAATTTAACACGAAAAAAATTCGTTTTAGACGTTTGTTAATAGGCCTACACGTTTCAAATGAAACATGGATGTTTGAAATACTCACGTGGCCATAATATGCGGGACAAAATAAGTTTATTGGCGGTTCAAGAGGCTGGGTTACATTAGTTATTCTCCGATAACTATTGGCAACTCAGACTGGGAGTTATTGAATCAAATGAATTTAATACAACCCAGGGTAACACTACTGACAGACTTTCTAACACACACAAACTCTACAGTAGGACTGACCCCCCACTGTGTGCACAACTTTGAAGTGGTCAGCGGCACAGGTCCATTCTCAAGGTGTTTACATATAGCTTAATGCAGCTGTTCCCAATATTTTTGGAATCGCGAACCCCTTCCACAACGATCTGAGTTGGGTGAACCATTGACTTTTAAATATACACAGAGTAGACATGCATAGGCTATAATTTAATTCCAAGCAAAAGGTTTAATAACCTTAAATTAATTTAACCCTTAAAGTCAAAACCTTAAGTTACTCTAGTTACGGCTTAAAAGTTACACAACGTGCAGGCCTAGTTGTAGCGAAATGAAATGCATTCCGAACATTTTTACATAACTATAAATCAGGCATTCGCGGTAAATATTAATTTATTCTGGAAATAATATGATAAATTCCCGATCTTACACATATGTAACAAGGGGCATTATAGTGTTAATTTAATTTTAAAATAATAACAATAATAATAAATTATTATTATTATTATTATTATTATTATTATTATTATTATTATCATCATCTGCATTCATGGATTAGGTCTGTTGACCCGTTCCGACTTCTTATTATTAATTATTATTATTATTATTATTATTATTATTATTATTATTACAATGCCGTTTAAATGAAGGAAACAATAATAGTCCTAACCTCGAAACCCGCCATTATGGAAAAGTTTTGGCGAACCCCTTGAAGTATTTTGCGAACCCCCTGGGGGTACATGTTTCAAAGTCATCCCTCCCAGTTCGTCTCTGCATGGTGTTAATGTCGAGACATGTTTAGTACCGCGTACTGCTAGAATGATCCAGAGTTTCTTCCAAAGGTAATCATTGTTAACGAGACGTGGCTACAATATTGTATCCTGAGATCAAATAGTAAAACTGTATTGAAAATAATAAGAGATTCCGACTATGTGGCCGTAGTCCATGACTGGTGTTTCTTCCAGACGTTTCTCCTTCGACTGCGGAAGATACTTCAGTGGCGAATACTTCTAGGTAGTGTTCTGGTCGGAGACTCTACATTCACAGTCAAGCCTCTGACCAGGGAACATTACCTAAAAGTACTCGCCATTGAAGATGTCCTCCACAATCGAGAGAGAAACGTCTGGAAGAAACACCATTCATGGACCACGGCCACATAGCTCGGGATCTCTTAATATTAAGATTACCGGCCGTGAAAGCCTGCATTTAACTATAATTGTATTCTAAAACTCCTCTATCACCAAGGCCCAAAAAAGCAAAAGTGGTATCTTCTGCTGAAAAAGTTAAAAAGTTACGGCCATCTCATTTTTTATACTCATCTAACGGTTTATCAACATGTCGTTCCTGCACATACAACATTAGCTAGTCCCAGTACTATGGTGATGTCGTGGTAAGGTCATAACTGGCGCAAATGTGTGCAACAAGTTGGATGATGTGCGTCCATCACCCTCCCTACCGTCCGTATCTAGCACCGTATGTCTTTTTCTATTCCCTACTCTGAATATACACTTTACATCTTTAGAAGCGGTAGTGAAGATTGTGGAGGTAGTTTTTGAAGTCCTATCAAAAAATGGTTTTCAGAATAACTTTGCGAACTGACAAAAAAAAAAAAGCTGGGACAAATGCACAGTATCCAAAGGAGACTACTTTGAGACGAACCTTTAAAATCCTGATGATGAGTAAAGGACAATTTTCAAAAAAAAAAATAGAATTATTTATTGAACAGACCTTGTATTTTAATGGAGTAAAACACGTCAATTTATTATTTTGAACTTATTTGCCTTTTGAAACTAACCTCAAATTATCCTACATAATTTAAATCATATTAGAGCATTAGAATTTGTACTTTTAATTTGTTTATATACAATATTTCGACTTCTGTTTTAAAAATAACATGTTATATTTATTCGTAAGAGTTTTGGCATTTACTACTTTTATTTCAAATACGTATTTAGCAAAATGTAAGAACTGTAACAGTGTAAACTTATTTTAAAACATACATTATAATTTCAAAAACAATTCACCTCTATTTCATTCCTGAAGTAATGTTTTAAATTGTATTAATTGTAGATCTAAATGTACGGTATATATTTCATTAAACTTTTTAGAAAAACATAATATTAACAAATGAAACTATGAAAATTCTGTTCAAACATTAATAATAATTTATTCAGAAATCTGCTTCACAAAGAATTATTTCCACTTCAGCAATGGATAATAATCGTTACATTGAAATGCGGAGTTTAATTAATTAATTTGTACTGTCGAATTTAAAACACAATGAAAACACTCGTACTCTGTAAACAAATGAAAATGTTTTACGTAATTAAATTTTGAGAAATAATTATATTACACACCGATACAAAATATGAATGTATAAAGTAATATAGGTCCGTATTTATGTTTCAGATTCTATGAAATATGGAAATAAAAGTAATGTTAACTAAATATTTGTTTTAAATTAATTACCACTTACTACTAGAAGACCTGTTACGTGCCTAGTGCAGTAAGGCATGAGATTTTGGGACGCGACCTGTTACGGTTTCTATGGGAAAAGAAATTTTATCATGAAATTTATTCGAGTCTTTGGGACTAGTACTGACACAATATCATGACTAGAGCTAGGATTTTTATGTACTAAAAGTTAAGATTGCAACATAGTACACGGTGATTACAAATGATTGGAGCGATTTCATGATTTTATTGTAGCGATCTTATTTGACATATCTTCACAGAACTTTAAAGTTATGTATAAAAACTCATAAGGTTTTTTTTTGTTTTCTCTCGCAGCCGTGTTTCAGCTTTAAACCGAGAGAGCGCAGCAGTTATCAAAGATGGCGACAGGCGAGGAGAAAGCATATGCTGTGCTTGAATTTCATTCAACTCAATCTGTGATAACTGTGCAACGACACTTCAGAACGAAGTTCGAGAAAGATGCACCGAGTGCCAACTCCATTCGGCGATGGTATGCGCAATTTAAAGCTACAGGATGCCTCTGTAAAAGGAAATCAACGGGTCGTCCTTCAGTGAGTGAAGAAAAAAGGTTGAGAGTGTGCGGATGAGTTTCACACGTAGCCCACAGAAATCAACACGAAAAGCGAGCAGAGAGCTGAACATTCCACAACCGACCGTTTGGAAGATCTTGCGGAAAAGATTGAAGCATAAACCTTACCACTTGCAATTTCTACAAGCCCTTACGCCCATTGACAAAGTGAGTCGGTTTGAATATTTTGTACACAAATGCAGCAGTTTATGGATGAGGATGGTTTTTGTGAGAAACTTGTCTTCAGTGACGAAGCAACATTCTTTGTGAATGGCAAAGTGAACAAACACAATGTGCGAATCTGGGGCACAGAAAATCCCCGCGTTATTGTGCAGCACATTCGCGACTCCCCAAAAGTTAGTGTGTTCTGTGCGGTTTCTCAGTTCAAAGTTTATGGCCCTTTTTTCTTCTGCGAGCAGAACGTTACAGGACACGTGTACCTGGACATGCTGGAAAATTGGCTCATGCCGCAGCTGACGACCGACAGTGAGACCTTCATCTACCAGCAGGATGGTGCTCCACCACACTTCCATCACGATGTTCGTGAATTTTTAAACATGAGATTGCCAAACCGATGGATCGGTCGCAGTGGAGAGAATGATCAGAAATTGTTGTCATGGCCTCCACGCTCCCCCGATTTGACGCCGTGCGATTTTTTTGTTTGGGGGTATGTGAAAGATTCAGTGTTTGTGCCTCCTTTACCAGTAGACTTACCAGAACTGCGAGCTCGCATAATCAATGCCTTTGAACAAATTAATAGGGACATGGTTACGTCGAGTATGGGACGAACTTGATTACAGACTTGATATCTGCAGAATCACCAAGGGGGAGCATATGGAGCACCTGTAACATCTCAAAAAAAACCTGGGAAGTTGCTCTATGTATCTGTAAAAGTTCGTGAAAATATGTCGAATACTACAGCTACCATAAAATCATGAAATCGCTCCAATCATTTGTAATCACCCTGTATAATGAGAAGTTAGACTAATTACTGTCTTTTGTTTTTATTTCACATACAAACCGTTGAATAGTATAATGAAAGTTAGAATTTTGACTTTTATCTTGGCTTCACACACAAACAGTTGAACAATATATACTAACTGCATTGCAATCTTTTTTTTTTAATGCCCCAGGTTTGTCTTTCGACATTCTGGTTTCTCTCCTGGCATGGCGTACTTGTAACCCACTTCAGAGGTTGGGGCGCTTGGAAGGCGGGGTTACGTTGCCCCGATGATATGAGGGTGATGATGATAATGGTTCGCCAGGAGAGACCCTAATCCTAAGCTTAACCTAAGATGAATATGAATGATGATGACAATGGCCATATGATTTCGGGGACCGTTTGGGCCTTAAAGTTTTCCTGACATTTGTCTTACAGGTGAGGAAAAACCCCGATAAAAATCTCACCCAGAAAAACTGTCTCGACCGGGGATCGAACCCGGGCCCGCTGCGTGACAAGGCAGCACGCTACCGCGAGACCACAGTGGTGGACGTATTGCAATCTTCTACTACATTAAAATCCTATCACTAGTCATGACTAGGGCTAGGATTTTTATGTAATAAAATATAAGATTGCAATGCAGACAGTATATAACTTATTATCCAACTGTTTGTATGTGAAACCAAAACAAAAGACAGTCAGAAGTCTAACTTCTCATTATACTATTGAACTGTTTGTGCGTGAAAAAAAATATGGTCATAAATCTAACTTCTTATTATACTATGTTGCAATCTTAACTTTTAGTACATAAAAATCCTCGCTCTAGTTATGACTCATGAGGAATTTGGGTAGGTAAGAAAAACAGCGGCTGCATGTTAGAGAATACTAGCTATAAGATAAATCTGCAAATTGCAGTTGTGGTCTAGATGTAAAGTCGTTGTCTCAGACAAAGTGGACCCGGGTTCGATCCCCGGTCTGGACCTGTTTCGTAGGACGGTTTTCTGTCGAGGTTTTTCCTCATCTGTAAGAAAAAAGTTTGGAACTTTTAAGAACAAATGGGTCTTGAACACCATCTTCAATCACAATTATCCACATCACATTCGCTTTTTTAGTATGAATGAATGAGTGAATGGTGCCTCTCGTTCGAAATGTTCATATTGTCTCGGAGGTGGCAGTGACAAGCTGATAACTCGTCCAGAGAGGCTTCCATGTCCTTTTGTTAAAAAAAAAATTGTGAAATCAACAATCATTCACATAATATTCGTCTTGTTAAGTATAAGCGAATGTGTGAATGGTCAATCTGAAATTTTCACGTTGCCTCGGAATGTGGACGTGACATCCACTTGAACAAAGGGCGGGGGTCTTAATATCCTTCTGTGGGTAATAGGGCATGTATGATCACTAATTTTAAAAACCTCTCCTCAAAGGTCGTGTCTTTTTTAACTCGATGGCGTGGGGTAAGTAATAGTAGCTTCAAATGGAGAGATAAAACTAAGACAATAAAACAAAAACAGATGCAAAAGATCCCAGATTTCTTGATGATTGTAGAATTTTAATAGCAATACATGCAAAGGAATTCGTGTTTCCAGATAAACAGTAATTGCACAAAGGTTTTCATTTGTTTAAATTCGACAGTAAACACATTAAACATTTGACAATCTGTTTCCACATTTTACAAAGATAAACATAGAACGACATGCAAACAATGCAATCAGCATTTCACAAAACAAGTGACATCTCTAAATTAAGACAGTGCTCTTTGTATCAAAAATGCACACAACACTGCGCTCATTAAGGTAATAGAGTTACAGAACTACTATCTGTTACAAAAAAAATCTTTCAAATTACAAACATTATCAAAAACATCAACATTCTTAATATTATGCAAGCTTACACACAGGATGATGCAATTATCATAAGCAAGGATCATTAAATTATAATAAGAAATATGTAACACGTGAATTGCATAACTAAGCGAAATCATTATAATATCTAATTATGATCCGATTTTACTTTTTACAAAATATACATTTAGTTATTTAAATTGATTATTCAGTTAATTTCGAGAAAACAACCATGGCAGATGCAAGAGTGATTTTTTTAAATTATGGGTTTTAGGTAAACCCTTATGTCTAATGGTCAGACTTCGTTGATTTTTAATGAATACCTTTCTCGTTTTGTTTCAATACTATTATACTAGTTTCGTTGGGAAAAATAAAACAATTGCGGCCGCTAGAGGGATTTTTAAATTTTCGCTTCAGGTTGACCCTCACTCCTAATCTGATTTTTCCTGCTAAAAAACAAAAATCTTAATTCTTTGATTGATTGCCATAAGCCTAATTTGCATCCGACAAAAAATCGGTCTGGTCGTATAGCCGATTTTTAATTTCGGATTTCAAGTAAACCTCCACTTCTAATTGTCGCATTTCACTCATTATTGGATAAATACCTACGTCAGTTTATTTTAATAGGAAATACGAGTTTCGTTGAGAAACTTCGAAACATGTGACCGCTAGAGCGATTTTTAATGTTTTACTTCAGGCGAACTCCTACACTTAATGGTTTTAGATAGTTCAATAAATTGTGAATCTAGACCATCGAGGGACCCAATCAGACACACACACACACACACACAAAATTCATCAATATCAGATCAGTCTAGTCTTTTAGGAGGTGTAGAGTAGCGAACACACGTGTAGAAGAATTATATATATACACAATGTTTTATAAAATTTTAGAATTTTATCTGTGCGTACTGTGTTATATATAAAACACACTCTTCTCCAAAAAGTACGCCCAGATAAAATTCTAAAATTTTATAAAACAACGGCTCTTTCAACTCTTCTTTATGGCTCTGAAACCTGGACTCTTACTACAGGTAAATTAAATAGGATAGTATCTGCAGAAATGAAGTTATTAAGACCTTTAGCGGGTTAAGTGCTTTATGACCACATGCGCATTGAAGATATCCGCAAAACACTCAACACACTAGAAATAACTGAAACCATCCAAATATACCAAAATAATTGGCATGAACACCTCCTTAGAATGCCAAACAATTGACTATCACTGAAGCTATTCAACTACAGACCCACAGGACGAAGAGACCCAGGAAGACTTAAGAAGCGGTGGAGGGATCAATTTCTATCCTGAAGCGGAACAGGTCAATGGCCTAATCCATGACTGTAATTGATGATGATAAAGATATATAATTTTGTCATATATATTCACGTAGACTTTCATGGCCGAAGTTGCTATGATGATCTTGATGAAGGTTTTCGGGCTGTAGGCCGTAGTCGTGAGGCTTGTAGTTCCCCGACGTTTCGCCAAAGACTGCGTCTGGCATCCTCAAGGATTGTCTTGAAGACGCCAGACGCAGTCTTTGGCGAAACGTCGGGGAATTACAAGCCTCACGACCACGGCCTACAGCCCGAAAACCTTCATCAAGATCATCATAATTTTGTCATAGCCTTTTGGTGTCTAATAAGTAACGTGGGGGGCACGCCGTAGCGTAGTGGTTAAGGCACTGAGCTACAAGCCGGAGGGTCGAGGGTTCAAGTCCCGTTGGGGTCAGGATTTTTAAACTGACCAAAACCCTCTGGCGGCACTATGGCCCTGAGGTCGACTCAGCCTCTAACGGAAATGAGTACCAGACGTTTGTTCTGGGGTAAAGGCGGCCGTCACGCAGGACTGACAACCCGGCTGACATAAAGTGCCGATTGTCTAGAAAATGTGGGAGCCTTAACCTCCTACTACCCCAAGGGCCTCCTGAGGCCTGTTGTGGGATCACTTTACTTTTTACTTTATAAGTAACGTGAATGAAAATTTAACAAACTAAAAAAAAATGCTTAGCAAGTAGCACATATATATATATATATATATATATACAATTTTTCTCATAGTGATTTTGGTGTCTAGTAAATAACATAAATTGAGATTTAACAAATTAAAAGAATCTGGTTAGTAAGATGCATCTAGGATTATATGTATAGGGAAGTTCGGGTAATGTGGACCCTATTGTTTGAGTGGACCCTGTTAATATCTTCTTTAATTGGTACTGCCCTCGAACAGAATTTGTTTAACTTCTTCCCCTCATCAACATTAAAGGTTCAAGACCAGTTTCTTTTATTCTTTGCGCGAAGAAGGCTTTATTTGTGATATTTATGAAAATTACCACTTTAAAAGTTTTCCAAGCTAAGAATCAATTCTTAATTTCTGCTATTGAATAATACAAAAGTTGAAAAAAATCCTAAATATATTATATTATGTAGATGCTGTTTTAATATACTGACGGGTTTGGTTTGATATTATGTGACATGGTTGCTGTACAAAAATAATTAAACAGAACAAAGGAATTCGATTAATGTGGACCCTCCAGGAGGACCTGGGTTCACTTTACACGAATACGTATATTTTATCAATGAGGATGCTATCTGTAAAAACAATTAGCTTAATTAAGTTTATATAATATCCTTGTAATTTTACTGAACGCAAAGACCGTCGCTTTCTGAAATTGAAAAACGTGTGAACGCTGTAATCAAGAATAATTTTTCAAAACATTAAATAAATATCAATTTTTAATTATGATCAGTCATACATATTTTCAGATTAATCTGTGCCTGTCTGTATAAAGTAATAGAGTAAATAAACTTAAAAATAGACTAAAAGATAGGTGGACTCTAGGGTCCATTTTTATCCGAATATGGAGCTTGAAGTGGATCTTTCTTTTAATTTAAACGAGTTTTTAAATTATGAAGATGTTTCCATATTTGAATAAAATAATGTTATTTCATAGTTACAACACTAATGGTCCATCCATAGTAATTCTGCCCGAATGCAGGACCTTCACTCCATCCATAGTAATTCTGCCCGAATGCAGGACCTTCACTGCAATCATAGCATTTTCATGCTATGCTTGCAGCTTTACTAGGGAATTGCAGGTGTGGTAGCTTCCCTTTGCTTTCCACACCGGTGAAGGATGATGATGATGATAATAAGGATGATGATGATGTCCATATGATTTCGGGGAGCGTTTAGGCCTTACGTTTTCCTGACATTTGTCTTACCGGTGAGGGAAAGCCCCGATAAAAACCTCAGCCAGAAAAACTGCCCCGACCGGGGATCGAACCCGGGTCCGCTGCGTGACAAGGCAGCACGCTACGTCAAGATCACAGCGCTGGACTACACTAATGATAATCACTGTAATAAAACAAAATTCAAATCCCTTCATTAAAAGAAAAAAAACAACAAATTCAAAACAGAGATCCAAATTACCCGAAGTTCCTCTAAACATTTTCAAAAATATTTTCATCAGTAAGTCACACTTCAATAGCTATATTCCTTGGAAATATGCTAATAAACACATCATAGCCATCTCTCTATCTAGTGTGGAACCCGAATCACGAATACTGCAATGGTTGGAGGAGAAACACACAGACAGTATTTTTTTTCGGGGCCTCAATTGATTTTTCAGGATGTTGTAGAATATATGAGTATGTGTATGGCAGAGCTACATTAGCACACATGGGCTATTTGTTGACGTATTGCTCCGTCACGTGGACGTGTGTCGATCACACAGCTCCAGTTTCCCTTTATCATTCAAATCAGACCCACGCAAGACATTTATACCCCCATCTCTCTTATTCACCCCAGTAGATTAGCCTCTCAGCGTTGCTATTGTGTGCAGAACAATTTATTGTGGTTCTATGAAAAAGGTCTTTCCAGAATATATTCAAGTCTCTCTCATCTTAATGCAGGGAATACATCTAGCAAGAATTCTAAAGCAATATCGACTTCTAGACATACGGCGAAGTCAATGTCTACGATAAATATACAGTGAGTGTAAAAACTGATCGTATAGTTAAACTAAACTTCTTTTACTAACTAACCAACTCACTGGCACTATCGAACCCTCAGGTGCATTGTCGCTCGGACAAATACAATGGTATACGGCTCAGAGACCTGTTATTTGAAAGAAATAACAATAAACAAATTAGGATAAAGTTTCCATTTTGCTATGCAAATATAACAATTTTCTAAACAAGGTAACTGTCAACCATTGCGCCAAACCTACCTTGATATTTCTTCCAGAGAAGCGTTGTGTTGTACCAAGACCAAGAAAATAATTTTAAAAACTAATAATAACCCAACTAATTAAATTAATAAAATTATTAAACTCTATAGAGTCTTCTCGTCCCATAAAATTATTTAAGCTTTATTACTTAATAATTAAATTAAATTTTATTAAAATAAGACAGCATTTATTTCGCCCCCCTCAATGAAACCCTTTTTAAACTGCAAGGCATTAAAATCAAGCTCCAAACCTCTCATTTCAATTATTGGGAAATAAAAGAACTCGTGAATTCGTAGATTGGATAACCCTCACTTCCTGCCATCCGCGCCGCTTCCCGCCTCATTCCATTCCGCTCTTTACTCATGCAGGGAGTTCATCTGCTCCGTGCAGTGGGTTGTGATTGCTGGATTGTAGTTTCGGTTTCTATCTTTTTGCAGTTAAAAACTGTAGATAATTTTTTTTTTGGACACACCCTTTGTATATCACAACGCCTCTCTGGTAGAAATTTCTCGGTAGGTTTCAGAATGCAATGAGTGACTGTTCTTGATAGTTTCCTTTAAGTCCGAAGTAGACACTAAGCGCATGTGCCAGCTGATGAAAGAGGCCACAGTAATTTAGAATCACCCAATGCTGCCAATATACTCAACCCTTGTTGCCAGCTGAAGGAAAAACACTCCAATATCGAAATCTTGAAATAAAAAAAGTTAATGGAAATACAAGTTTGACCACATTTAGTATAGAAATAAAATATTGAAAACTACATGTTGTATGCAGTAAGAGATAATACAGGGCTATTCAGAAAGACGGAACAAGCTTCAAACATTTATTTCTTCCAAACTACAAAAAAATATAAACACAATTTCAACGTTGCTGGAAAGAGGAAAGTTCAAATTTCACTATTTTATGCATTCAATAAGAGCACCATGTGTTACATTACACATATCAAAACGGTGACTCATTTCTTGCCACACACGACTCAGCTGGTCTCTAGTTATCGAATTCACAGCTTCACCAAATCGATGTCGCAGATTTTCAAGAGTGTCAAGCATAGGGGGGATAAAATACTTTTTTTTGTACGTAAACCCACAGATAAAAATTACACGGGGTTAGGTCGGGGGTGACCTGGGAAGCCACCGATAATAAAGTTGATCTTCTGCTCCTCTTCTTCCAATCCAACGTTCTGTTGTGTCGCCATTTTAATACAATCAACATTACAAGAAACAGCGCCAATGTGGCCGTGATCAGAACTTCAAACTTTTCTCTTTCCAGGAACGTTGGAATTGCGTTTCTATCTTTTGTGATTTGGAAGAAATAAATATTTGAAGTCTGTTCCTTCTTTCTGACATTTTCAAAGTAAACCTACAGTAGAGCCTATATGTTGACTGCATTGAATAACAATATGGCTACCGCATTCTGAACAGAGAATACTGTATATTATTAAAAAGAAAAAAAAAGTTTAATAATCTTTACAAAACGTTTAAAATAATAGTAAGTATTATTAAAAACGATACTGTAACTCTACAATTTGACAAAACTTGTGTCGCATAATGGAAAATTGAGCCGATATTATACTAAACAGAAATGGACTTCTGGCGACGATCAGCTAGTATTTCAAGGAGAGAGAAAATTATAAATAATGGTATAAGAGACAAAACATGAAAATGTAAGGATCCCTAGTGGAGACTACTAAAACAACACAATAATTAGGTTGGTTTAGATATGTAAAAATATAACGAAAGACAGATGACGGAAGAAGATTTATGAAAGGCATGAAGCAGGAAGACTAAAAGTAACATGGACATAATGAATAATCCAAACAATGGAAAAAGAGTGTTAGAGAATTCGGCATGGAAAAATAGAGAGTAAAGTAGATTAATTAAGTCACAGGCACAATCAAACACACAGGTTCATGGCCTCGCGGACACAAACTCTTCACACATCCATATCCTGAGTTAATGTTTTCCAATCATCCCCTGCATAATTTACGTACCTCAAATCCTGGTTAATGATATTCTTCAATGTCATTCTTGGATTACCTAGTTAGGGCTTTCCTTCCGGTTTACCTACAAGGACCTTCCATACCCCTCTACGATTCCCCATTCGTGCCTTATGTCCAGCCCATCACAGTCTACGAGACATAACTACTCTTATCATATCAGGATTCCCAAGATCATGTAGCTCACAAAGTCAATAAAAACCCAAATCACCAATTTAAAAAGTTAAAAGAGTCAACGCGTTTCAATAGCGACGCTACCATTATCAAGACTTACTAATGGACTTTGTATAATACAATTTTATCATCAAGAAGATGTTATTTATTAAATTATTAAATACAATGTAGCTCATAGTTAAGTAGTCTTCTCCATTCGCCTGTCTGTTCATCTCTCTGTGGTCCACAAATTTTCCTAAGAACTTAATTGGAACAGAGGTAGGCTATAGAATTTTAAAATGGCCACAGGAACATGTCAAGGACATTGTAAAACCTGAGAATAAAATTATTATTATTATTATTATTATTATTATTATTATTAATTATTATTATTATTGTTCAAATTCTTCCCTGTAGGGGGAGAGCGCCTAAATCTCTGTAAAGGGAAAACATGGGCTTACAATACAATAAATTATTATTATTATTATTATTATTATTATTATTATTATTATTATTATGGTCTTATGAATATTGGTTATTCAATAGTAGATTATATACAGTAAAAGCTATTAAATTGGTATGGGCACGTACGACGAATGCAAGAAGAAAGATTACACAGAAAAACATTGGAATGGTGTCCACCTGGAAGGAGGAGGAGAGGAAGACCTCGAAACTCGTGGATGCAGGAAATAAGAACTGGAATGAGACTAAGGGGACTGGAGGACATGAATTGGATGGAGAGAGACGAGTGGAGAAGAAAAATAAAACTTTAGGCACAGAAAGATGTGTAAACATTAAAATTCTGTATATAAATAAATTATTATTATTATTATTATTATTATCATCATCATCATCGTTAAGTCTCTTTTTGTTAATACGGTAAGCAGTATGAATGCAAAATGAATACGGATGCATACTGTATATTTATATGTTTGTTCATGACATTTGAAGTAAAGATAGGAACAAGGAAGCAATGCTGGAGGATGTGAATGAAGCTCGAGATTTATCGATTACTCTCGCAGAGAGAAGTCGCACCCACGTTACGCAGGAAGATGGAAGACATCCGCAGAATCCAAAGTGAAGAAATGTGCAATCAGGCGAATTAATTAGATGAAACTACCGTTTATACTCGCAGACAGAAATGTATTTCATTGCCTTCATTTATTTCATCACATAGATATGTTATATCTCTGTTATACCATTCCTCTTCTTAAAAAACAGATACTGTAATAATAAAAATATATAATACTGATATAGAATAAGTCCACCGCTGTGGTCTCGAGGTAGCGTGCTGCCTTGTCACGCAGTGGGCGTGGGTTCGATTCCCGATCGGGACAAGCTTCCTGGTGAGGTTTTTTCGGAGTTTTTCTTCACCTGTAAGACAAATGTCAGGAAATCTTGAGGCCCAAAAGGTCCCCGAACATCATCTGGCCTTCTTCATCATCATCATCATCATCATCATCATCATCATCATCATACCACGGCGTGGAAAGCAACGGGAAGCTACCGCACCTATAATTTCCTAGTAAAACTGCAAGGCTTAGCATGAAAATGCTATGTTTGCAATGCAGGACCTGCCCTAGGGCGGAATACTATAGAAGAGGATATAGAATAGAATCATCAATAGTTGGAAAATTATGATACAATACCCATTCTCTGCTCCCACTCTCAGCTCCACTTCTCTGTCTCTCTTTCTCTCTCTCTCTCTCTCTCTCTCTCTCTCTCTCTCTCTCTCTCTGACTTTCTCACTCTTACAGGTAGCGTACGAAATAAACTGAAGTTATCATAGTTTATTTCTTAGGCTACCTATGGAAAAGTTGTATATTATTTTGCTGAATTGGGAATTCCTAAAAAGTTAGGTATATTCGAATGTATCTAAATGGTACAAAGAGTATGATGCGGGTAAGAAAACAATTTTCAGATATTTTTCAATTCATACAGTTAAAGCAAGGATATGCAATTTCTCCTTTACTATTCTTTTTTTTACTAGAGATTGGTATGACTTTATTTGAGGATAAAGCAGGTGTTTAACTCAATGATATTAGTAAGCGGTTAGTAATATGCTGGTGATGAGGTACTATTAGACAATAGCGAGGAGATACTTTTGGTCAAAACGCACAATTCTATTTACTAACACTAAGAAATTAGCACTGGAAGAAAACACCAATAAAACCAAATATATGGTCACATATAAAAATTCATTTAAAAAATGGAAATGGACTGTTAATGACAAATGACAAGTGGGCGAATTCAATTACCTTACTTACTTACTCACTGGCACTATCCAAATCCGTAAGTTTCCATGGGCCGCGCCCGAGTCATAAAGCTCTTCCATATATCCCTATCCTGAGCTTAATGCTTCCCAATAATTCCCTGTATTAAATTCTACTTCCCTGAAATCATATTTTAACATTATTCTCCCCACCTCATTCTTGCTGAACTATCACCTGGTCGTTTTCCCTCTGGTTTTCCTACAAGAACTTTCCTCCATGCATATCTTTCATGTCCCCATAATTCCCCCATAGCTACGTTTGCAACATTTTTCTGCCCATTGCAGTCTACAAGACTTAACTGTTCTTATTATATCTGGCTTCCTATAAAGATAAAGAACCATTTAGTTTATTCTTATGAAGTCTTCTCCATTCCTTTGTCTTGTTCATTCTCTCTTTGGGGTCCAAATTTTTTCCTAAAGTTACTTTATTCTAAAATCCCCCCTTCGTTATTCTCCCTTTCCTCTTCTAAAAAGAGTAAGAGTTCCCATGTTTCGCACCCATATAAATATTAACTGGTAGAATAAAAGTTATATACAGTTTTTTACAACTTTTTTGAAATGAGTTGGGGGACGTTCAAGAATCTCTTGTTAAATTGCATAAAGAGCACGCAATTTTTCAAGAATTGAAAGGCCTATGTTTTAATTTTCCTTTGTGCAAAATCTCTTTTTTCCTATTTGTGTTTTATTGTACCTAGGTATTTTGGAAATCCCAGCCAACTTCTTCAAAAAAATGTCCCTCATTTGTCATTAGCTTTCCATCTCCATTATATACTGAATTTCTACGCGTGACCATATATTTAGTTTTATTGATATTTACTTCCAGTCTTAATTTCTTAGTGTTACTCAAGAGTGTATACGTGTTGTCCTTTAGTATCTCCTCGCTATCGGTCAATAGTACTACATCATCAGCATAAACTAAGAGCTTATTAATACCATTGAGTTGTAAGCCTTCCTCATCCTGAATTCAATTACCTAGGAACAGTAATAATTAGAAAGAAGAATGAGGTGCACAAAGAAATTAAACATAAGTTCAATTCTGGAATTGTATGCTATTACACATTGCATGAACTGTTGTTGTTGTCCCACTTTCTCTCAAAATGCATTAAATTGAAAATATATAGCATTAAACTGTTATTCTCCCAGTTATATCATATGCATGCGAAACATGGGATCTTATTTAAAGGAGGAGAAAAGATTAGGATTATTCGAAAATTAAGTTCTTAAGAAAATCTTTGACCCAAAGGGAGATGAACAGATAATTGAATCGACAACAATAAGTAATAACAGTGAGCTACATGATCTTTATGGGGAAACCAGATGTTAAATCTCAAAGACTGAGATGGACAGGACATGTGGCACGAATGGGCAATGAAAAAGTCACGTGGAAACTCCTTGTCGAAAAACCAGAGGGAATGCGGTCAGTAGGTAGGCCAAGAATGAGGAGGGAGAATAACGTAACCAAGGTTTGAGGAACGTAAATTATACAGGGGATGATTAGAAAAAATGTTGGCTCCAGGTTAGGGATGTATGGAGAGCTTATCTCCACGCAGGCATGGACCAACGGGTTTGATGGGCCAGTGAGTTAGTTAATTATGTATGTATATATGTGTGTGTGTGTGTATATATATATACATATATATATATATATATATATATATATATATATATATATAATTCTTCTGTACGTGTGTTTGTCACTGAACTCCTTCTAAACGACTGAATTGATTTTGTTGAATTTTTTTTGTGTGTGTCTGATTAGGTTCCCCGATGGTTTAGATTCACAATTGGACCCTCTAAAACCATTAGGTGTAGGAGTTCACCTGAAGTGAAAATTTTAAAATCTCTCTAGCGGTCACATTTTTCGATGTTTCACAAACAAAACTGAGTATATCGTATTAAAATAATATCAAAAAATGACCGAAATCTGACAATTACAAGTGGAGGTTTATTTGAAACCCAAAATTAAAAACAGCCTAAATGACTGAACTGATTTGATTAACTTATTTTGTATGTCTTTGAGTGGGTCCCTGGATGATTTAGATTCACAATATTGGAGTCCGTAGGTGGCGCAGCGATCGGGTTACAGGATTTTTTTATGTAATGTTTGTAGTCAACTGCTTTACCGACATATTCTGCGCAACAATAATGTGATGTCATATGCACGCTTCTTGAGCCACAACAGATGATAGTGAGGAGTTTTCTTGCAAACTTATTAATTAGTAAATTTTATGGTAAAAAAGTAACTTACATTTTTATCGTCCAGCCATGACACGAGAACTGAACGTTCAGACAGGACAACGTCTGCCGGATCCGCTAGTATATAGCTATAATTATTATAATGACTATTTAACTGATGCCCCAAATGGCAGTCAATGACGAATCACGTTGTAATGAATTTTGTTTTACAACTAATGACAGTTGTGTTTCACCTCGCTCTTTATCGATTTCTTATTATCAGCTCCTGCTTTTGTAATAAAGAAATCTCCTCGTCTTTAACATTCTGAACAGCTCAGAGCATTATTTTTCTCCAACAAATACATTGAATATAGCTAATAATGAAAGATTCCTTGATTTTACTGAGTTGTTTCCTAAAAAAAATAAATGAAGACACTACAATGTTGAATATAATATACACATTGATGGGTTTCATTATTTCTCCACTATGGTGCATTTTTACAACATTGCGATCCTATTTGGTAATCAATAATATGATCACGTTGCAGTTAATATACATAACCTCACATTTCTAATTGATTTTCAAACATCGCCGTTTACATTAAATATATAAATATTTTAAAATACCGGTAACTGTATTTAAATAATAACTTTTGAGTAAACAGCTTCGTTAAATATTTCTAACAAATGCCACACTTGATTTCCAAATCCTCTAGATAAATTTGGAGGTCTTTCGTGGCATTACTTATGATAAACCCAAAGTGTTTTTAATAGAGAAGTAGGGGGGGGATGGAATTGTATCAATATTACAATTTACTGTGTAATGTGTATAGATTATTACACATATAAACTTCGATTCCCAGTAAATTAATCAATACCTTTATATGTACTTAACTAACTCACGTAACTTGGATTCACAGTAAATTTCTAAAAATTTTAAAAGCCAATATTCAAATACAAATGGCTTGCAACAGTTAAAACTGGTCAACATGAATTTTGTCTCATGGGTACCAATAGTTATACTTAATGCAGTTTTTTTATCGTGTTCTCAAATATGTATTCAGAATTTCTCCATCACCCACAGTTTTTTTATTTCAATTTCAATTAACGGATTTAAATAGTTATTTTTTAATAAACATTTTTTCGTCCATTTATTATCTTGACGCAGTGAGCGATGAGCACGGGAACACTTTCATCAGGAGATTTCAGCTATAGAAAAGAGATATCAAGGCAAATTGAATCCTAATATGCTGGCCGATTATTGTTGGACCATCAAGAGGGATACTCCACAGGCGAAATATAGCAGAAAATCGTCATTTCTTACTTTGTAGGTGAGTCCGAATGTTCGAATATTGTGCAGTTACGAATGTAGAAAATATTAAAGTGTTTGAAATTATAAATGTCTGTCTCTCTTAAACCTTGCGTGATGGAGAAAAAGCGATATCATATTTGAATTCAGGAGAAAAAATACTAGGCCTATCACATATTTTTATTTCTGAGACAAATAAAAGTTTATTTTTTGTTGCTCAGTGTAATCAAACAAAAACAAAGTAAATTTGTTTCAGTATGTAACGAATACAAATTTGAAACAATGAACTTGATAATTCTTTTATTCAATGCGACCAGGTTGGCATTACATTTCTGGCATTCTCTCCTGGGATGGCATACTTGTAACCCAGTTCAGAGGTTGGGGTGTCTGGAAGGCGGGGTTACGGCTGCCCCGATGATATGAAAGGTGATGATGATGGTAATGAAGCACTAGGAGAGGCCTTAATCTAATGAGGTCGTTATGATAGTGATGGCCAGATGGTGTTCGGGTATCTTTGGGGACTTAAAGTTTCCAGAGTTTTGTCTTATATATGAGGAAAACCCCGAAAAATACCTCACTCAGGAAACTTGCCCAATCGAGGAACGAACTCAGGTATCCTGCGTGGCAATGCAGCACGCTACTTTGAAACCATAGTGGCGGACAGATAAAAATAATATTTTGAAACATTGATTGGCAAAGGAAGAAAACTTTGTTTTGGAGAAAAGAACAATGAAACAATGAAAAAGCAGAGTTGGGAAAGACAGGAAGGGTTGGAGTGTTTTGCTTGAGGCAAGATGTTTGTTGAGAGGTGCTGGGGTGGAAATAACCCTCCTCTTATTAAAGTCGCAACTCTTGTCTTCGCGCCCTCGCACAGTGACACGTCCACGCTTCATTACACTCGTGTATATGTACCCACAACATACAGCCCTTCTTTATTATTTGTTACAATTTTCTCTCATTTCTCTTATCTTCATTTTGCGCGACTCGTAGGAACTAAGCAAATTCCACAGCAAGTCGAATTTATGGTATCATTTTAATAGTTTGCAGAATATATCTACATTTTAGCGAATGTCGGAAGAATCAGAGGATCTTCTCATGTAAATATTTTTGAAAAGTTTTTACAGACTTTCACCGATCCTATATATCATTATCGCCGAAAATAGCCATCACCAAAATGTATATATACAGTGCGATCAGTATAGCACTGGACAGCAGACGCGGGGATTTCACTATACACTGCTGACACACTCGCAGCGGGAAACGGACAGCGTAGGATCGCGGTGATACAACCACATACATTTTCGTAACTACTTAACAAATTGTCGCACTTACAACTTTATGGAACCAGGTGCTGGAACTGTCCATACATTTTTGACATATCTTTATAAAATTTGTTGTACAGATTATGGACTGTTGAACGTGACGTAATTTACACCCAGGAATCGTGTTTCAAAAAGTCTTCGTACTTGGCTGGCAGACTGAGTTAACAAATATTCATCATAAATAAATGCACGTTGTTTAGTAGGAAAATTATTAGACATTATACAGTTTACACCTTACACTTATGCACGCCTGTTTTATAAGGAACAAATATTAAAATTAAAATAACTTATATACCCGTCATTCAGTTCACAAAGGAAAAGCGACCGAGCACCTTACCTACTCGAAGCACAGTATTTGACGTGTGACCGTGAATGCGCACATTTTAAGTCCCGTGTCTGCACGTGTATGCCTTCGTTATCGCACAGCACAAACCCCGCATCTGCTATCCAATACTATGCTGATCTCATTGATTAATAAGTTACACAAAAAAATACGCTCAATTGTGCAAATGCTTGCTATTACGCATTACACGGATTCCTGTCGTCCCAACGTCTCTAAGAAATGTTAAACTGAAAATATATAAAACTGTTATTCTTCCAGTTATATTATATGAATGAAAAACATGAATTCTTACT
The DNA here is from genome assembly GCA_030220185.1 of Diploptera punctata. Lineage (NCBI taxonomy): Eukaryota > Metazoa > Arthropoda > Insecta > Blattodea > Blaberidae > Diploptera > Diploptera punctata. The sequence continues at coordinate 1,447,994 of JASPKZ010000047.1, forward strand.
TTAAGGGAGGAAAAATATTGAGTATTTGGAAATAAAGGTTTTAGGAAAATTTTTGGATCAAAGAGACATGAACAGATAGTCTAATGGAGAAGACTGCGTAACAGTGAGCATCATGACCTGACTTTATAGTAAACCAGATATAATTAAATGAGTTAAATCTTGTAGACTGAGATGGACAGGACATATGACACGACTGGAGAGTGAAGAGAGGCATGGAACCTCCTTGTAGGATACCTACAGGGAAAGCACCCAGTAGATAGGCAAATAATGATGTGGGAGAATAACATTAGTCACGATTTGAGGGAAGTAGATTATACAGGGATGATTGTAAAACATTAGAGGTTACGTCCTATCGACCATAAACCTACGGGTTCGATAGTGCCATTGAGATAGTTATGTATGTGTGTGGCTGTCAATGTTCTAGCGTTTTCTCCTTATGGTCTTATATAACGCAAATTGAATTAAAAAAAAATAAATGTTTTTACTCATATTACATAAGGAGAAATTGATAACACTGCGGGGTCGTATTATATATTTTATTGAAAAATATTAAGGAAAACGTTTTTTTTATTTCACATCTCCTATTTATGCATACTGTGTGAAATGCAGACCAATATTATTATTATTATTATTATTATTATTATTATTATTATTATTATTATTATTATTATAAAATAATACATCAAAAAATTTCTCTACGAAATTACTTTCTTCATAGAAAACTGTACATTTGCGGTATATATATATATATATATTAGATTTTCGGATAAAAGTATGGTTAAGAAATGTTTCTTGGATTTTCTGCGTCGGAAAACCTAAGAAACATTTATTATTCTTATGATAACTTTCGTTTTTACTAAATAGGATATATATATATAGGCCTACTTAGATTTGAAAATATTTTTCAAATATATTTTCATGAGAAGTACCTGAATACCTGAATTCCTTCGGAATTCATCAATAAGCCATATATATATATATATATATATATATATATATATATATAATATATATATATATATAAGTTATATATATATAAAACTTCACAATAAAATGAATACCACAGACGAGAATAATAAAAAAAAAGCATTTCATTGAAGCCATACAAAACATGCAGATGCAATTCAGAACGATAATGCATTCCAAAATTACAAATTCAATCAGTTTTAAAAAATGGAACCGTTAAACACAATAGAAATGAATATTGTATTTCGCATTGCATCCATAATATCGACGCTATTCATTGTTGGACGCCAAATCACGTGAACAATACGCGAGAACCAATTTCTCATGCGCTCTCTGTACATGGCTTGCAGAACTAAATGCGTGTGAAATGAACGACGGAATTAATGAAGCGAATATTGCGCAGATAGCGCTGCAGGGGATGAGGCGGTCAGATAGCGAACTAAATGAATATTGTGCGCACAAATGGACGAATATAATGCACGGGACCATCCCTTAATAACAGTGCCTCAGTAATTGAAATTATTACACGACTAGAAATCACAGCACATCCAATCAATTTCGTTATTCCATGATAACTTTTTTCCCTCCGTTACTGTTCATAGCAGATTTCTACACATCATTAAGGAACAATATTCCACAATAGCTCCAATATAATGACATTATATTGGGATTAGCATCATCAAAATGGTTTATTTCTGTTGGCAAGTTCAAATATCAGGGAGATTTAAAACAAACTTCCCAGCTTCTTGGAGGTCTCCCTGTAGTTATATTTTTTACGAATTCCGAAGGAATGAAGCTATTGAGATTGTTCCCGTGAAAATATTAAAATAAAATACAGATCTTTCGTCGATACTATGTATCCATACTTACAAAACCCATACTGAACCACTGTTAAGGTTGAAATATATGGTTAATATTATAAAATTATTCCTAACAAAATCGAAGAAAATAAAGGAGTATACAAATTAAAATGCAACAGTAGTGATAAATGTTATAGGAAGAACCTTAAAAAAATGTCAATAAAAGATATAAAGAACATTTAAGAGATTTCAAGTTCAATGAAGGAAAATCGAGTTTCGCACGTCACGTTATGAAAGCAGGCCATCAATTTAATACAATACTACACGCAGAGTATAGCGACCAAAGAGTTAATACAGTGTGATTATAAAGTCCCAGTACATTTTGTGGATAACGTAGCGCAAATAAAACAAAAATTATAAGCTAGTTTCTACTATCAAGTTAGTGTTCAACATAACCTCAATCAGTCTCAAAACATTTTTTCCAACGACGCACCGTCGCCCGGAAAACATGCACGAACATATCCTCTGTAATCATTTGACTCGCTTGGCGTATGCGTTCTTTTAGCACTTGCAGATTAGGAAACTTGGTTCTGTACACCTGTTGCTTGATGAACCCCCAAGCAAAAAGTCCAGGGGTGCGACGTCTGACGAACGAGGTGCCTAGATACGAGGAGATTCCCTTCCAATCCACCTTTTGGGAAACCTGTCATTGAGATACCCGCGTATAGCCAGAGCAAAGTGTGGTGGTGCTCCATCTTGTTGTAACACCACTGTATCAATAGTACCATCTTGCTGTAACTGTGGCTGTAAGAAAAGTTGCAACATATCAAGATACACGTCTCCCGTGATGGTTTCCTCTGGAATCTGTCTCTAACTTCCTCGTATGACTGGCCTCTTAAACGCGCAGCAACAATCCCTATCCGCTCTTCAATGTTGAACATATTTGTATCTTTCGAGTGGCTGTAACAGAAATACGATATGTAAGCGATTTCTTTAAAATGTACTGAGACTTTATAATCACACTGTGTATGAGAGGATATTGAAATAGTCAAAGGGATTAAGAACGACAAGCTGCTGAATGAGAAGGTACCCAACAACTTTAACCATTTGTATAACATGCTCGTCATAATATGGTCAGTACCACTCCAGCTGTTGAGAATGCAATAACGATTTCGAAAAGGCCATCCAGAAACATTCAGATTTACAATTTTAAAAGTATTTTATCGTTAAGGACGACAGTGACCTCAGGTACTCATCTTATTATTTTAACCAGATACTATCTATTACACAGTGAAAATGACCGTGATCAATATATATCCACCGCTGTGGTCTCGAGGTAGCGTGCTGGCTTGTCACGATTCGATTCCCGGTCGGGATAGGCTCCTGGGTGAGGTTTTTTCCGGGTTTTTCCTCACCTGTAAGACAAATGTCGAGAAGCTTAGGGCCCAGTGGTCCCCGAAAATCATCCGGCCATAATCATCATCCTTATCATCACCATCCTTCACCGATGTGGAAAGCAACGGGAAGCTACCACACCTATAATTCCCTAGTAAAGCTGCAAAGCATAGCATGAAAACGCCATGATTTCAGTGAAAGACCTCGAGCAGAATTACTAGGGATGGATATATATAGAAAGTAAGGTAAAGTGGTTCCACTACAGGCCATAGGAGATCCGTGGGGTAGTAGGAGGTTAAGGCTCCCACTTTTTTCTAGACAATTGTCATTTGATGTCAGCCGGATTGTCAGCCCTGCGTGATGGCAGCCTTTACCCCCAGAACAAGTGTCTGGTACTTATATCCGTTAGACATTGAGTCGACCTGAAGAAGATTTGGGTTAATTTAAAAATCCTGACCCCACCGGGACTTGAACCCTCGACCTTCCGGTTTGTACCGCACTTCCTTAACCACTATTCTACGGAATCCACCGCTGTGGTCTCGAGGTAGCGTGCTACCTTGTCACGCAGCGGGCCCGGGTTCGATCCCCGGTCGGGGCAGTTTTCTGGGTGAGGTTTTTATCGGGGTGTTTCCTCACCTGTAAGACAAATGTCAGGAAAACTATAAGGTCCAAACGGTCCCCGAAATCATATGGCCATCTTCATCATCCTTATTATCATCATCATCCTTCACCGGTGTGGAAATTAACGGGAAGCTACCACACCTAGAATTCCCTAGTAAAGCTGCAAGCATAGCATGGAAATGCTACTGAAGGACCTGCCTTCGGGCAGAATTACTTTGGATATATATATATATATACACACACACACATGTGTGTGTGTCACAAATGGGAAATGAAAGAGGAGAGTTGAAACTTCTTGCTTCATGTAGGAAAACTAGAGGGAAAACGCGCAGTTGGTAGACCAAGAATGAGGTTGGAGAATAACATTGGTCATGATTTGAGGGAAGTAGATTATACAGGGGATTATTGGAAAACATTAACTCAAAATAGGGATGTGTGGAGAGCCTGTATCAGCGTGGTCATGATCCTACGGGTTCGATAGTGGGGAATGAGTTGGTTAATTAAATAAATATAAATAAATAAATAAATAAAGCCTGATATGTCCCTTTAGGGCAAAGGCCTCCCTGTACAGGGGTTAAGCTCTATTTGAGAGTGTCACCCGGTGAGCTACTCCGTGGTGAGAAGTTGACTTGGATGTAGCACTTGGTTTGTATACACTGTCTGTTCTGTGATTAGTTAATACACAGTTGGCTCTCCATCGTTCTCCATCTTTTCCTGCATCTGGCGACTCTGGACCATTGCGCCCCTGCTCGTTCTTTGAAGATGTCAGCCCATCGTCGTCTTGGTCTTCCGCGCTGTCTCTTGCCTGTGTACGGGTCCCACATGGTTGTTTTTATTGTCCACCTGTCGTCCTGTATTCTTGCGACGTGGCCTCCCCACTTCCATTTTTCCTGATGGCTTGTTGTGCGGGATCAGTTGTTGAGGATATCGCTTGAAGTGTTGTATTCGAGATTCTGTCCTTCAGAGTTATGCCTAAGATTTTCCTCTCCATTTTCCTTTGGCATACTTGGAGTGTGTACTTCAGTTTGGCAGTAAGATTCCAAGTTTGGCAGCCATATAACAGTGTTGGAAGAACACAGGTTTGTAGTGTTTCCATTTTGAGTTTCCGGTTGAGTGACTTGTCCAGCAGTATAAATTTCAGTGACCAGAACGCCTTCCAGGCGAGAGCTATTCTTCTGCTTATTTCCTTCTCTACTTTCTGATGGAAGGAGAGTAGTTGTCCTAAGTATATGTACTCGCTTACATATTGAAGATCCATTCCATCGACTTTGATTGGGTTTTCCGGACCATTAGACATAATTTGTGTCTTGCTTTTGTTCATCGAAAGGCCTGCAATTTTGCTAGTTTCTGAGAGCTCTTGTAGCATTGATTGGAGTTGTTTAGGGGATCTGGCGAACAATACCACGTCGTCAGCAAATCTTAAGTTGGATAGCCTGCTCCCGTTTATATTTATCTCCGTATTTCTTGTTCCAGTTTAGTTTTCGAAATATGTCTTCAAGCACGCATGTAAAAAGTTTAGGAGAAATTGGGTCGCCTTGTCGTACTCCTCTTTTGAGACTGAATGGTTGTCCCACAATTTCTGTCTTCACCTTGGCATAGCTTTGGCTGTAGATCTTATCCAGAACGCGGATGTACTTGTGTTCGATTCCTTGTGTGTGTAATGCCTGGAGGACACTTGAATGTTCTACTGAGTCGAATGCCTTGTTGTAGTCGACGAATGCTAGATATAATGTATGGTGGTATTCGACTGTCTTTTCTATTATTTGGTTAATTGCTTGGAGATGGTCTGTTGTACTAAAGCCTGAGCGGAATCCGGCTTGTTCTGTTGGCTGGTTTTCGTCCAGGACTTTTGTTAGTCTTCTTGTTAGCACTTTTGAAAATAGTTTGTATAGATTGGACATCAGGCTTATGGGTCGGTAATTATTCATGTCATCTTTTGTGCCTTTCTTGTGGAGAAGAATGATTGTGCTTGATTTCCATTGCTCGGGTATCTCTTCTGTCTGCAGAATTTTGTTAAAGATGTTTGTGAGTGATGGTAGTATTTGATCTGAAGCCAGTTTTAGCAATTCGTTGTATATTCCATCCTCTCCGGGTGTTTTGCCATTTTTCATTTCATCTATTGCAGTTCTAATTTCGCTGGCCAGTACTGGGGGAAAGGTGTCGACGTGGTTTTCGAGTTTAGCATCGAATATGCCTATGTGATTTGTTGCCTGGGTTGTTAGGGAGCTTGTATATAGGGATTTATAGAAATCTGTGGCTGACTGGATTATATCTGTTCTTAATGTGTTGCGGCCTCCTGCTTGGTTCTTAATTCCTAGCATCCATTGTTTGTCACCATTTCTTTCCCTCTTTGCTTTCCTTATCGATTTGGAGGTTTCTATTATTTGCCTAGTTATGGTTGTGCGGTACTCTCGCAGATCTTTCCGTATTTCCTTTTTCGTCAGTTTGTCCATTGCGGCATACTCGGTTCTATTCGACTCCGAAGCGTCTCTGGTTTGTAGCATCTCCGATCGACGTTCGATTAAGGCAATGGTTCCTTGACTGAGTTTGCCTTCTTTCTGAGCTTTCGTATTTTTGCTGGAGTCCTTGGTCGCCTGTAGTATACATTGTTCCAGGGAGTTGTACAGTTCCTGAGCACCTGCTTCTCGGTTGGGGTTGGACTCTGCAATTCTGTTGCGAAGATGTAGCTGGAATTTGTTGCTGTCTATGTTTTCTATATTTTGTCTATGTTGCTTTGTTGGATGCTTCCTTCTTCTTTCTATCTTCATTTTTGCCCGCACCATCCTGTGGTCTGTACTGAATTTCAGGTTGGCTACTACTTGGATATCTCTTATGGTTCTTTGGTTATCGCTTAGGATGTAGTCAATTTCGTTCTTTGTGTTGCCGTCTGGCGAGCGCCAAGTCCACTTTGAGCTAGGCATTTTCTTAAAAAAGGTGTTGGCTATCTTTAGTTTATGTTCTTGTGCGAATTGAACGAGCTTTTCCCCTCTTTCATTTCTTGCCCCATACCCATATCTTCCCACTGGGTCTTCATCCTCGTGGCTGCGTGGGCCCACTTTGCTGTTGAAATCTCCTATGATTAGGTTTAGTGTAGATTTGTGCTGATCTATGGTAGTTCCCAGGTTCCAGTAGAATTGTTCTATAGTTTCATCGCTGTAGGCTTCTGTTGGGGCATAAACCTGAATGATTGTTATTGTGGAGCCTCTAGTTGCTAATTTTAAGACTGCGATCCTTTCAGACACCCCTACTATTTCTTGCACCATATGTTTGACTTGTTTTCTGATGATGAAGCCTACTCCTCTTTGTCCGGGAGTTGTGCCTATATAATAAAATAGGTCTCCGTTTTGTTTTTCTATGATGGCTTCGCCAGTTCTTCTAATTTCACTAAGACCTAATACGTCGAATTTTATTTCTTTTAAAGCATGATCTAACTCTTCCTCTCTTTCGCTTGTTCTAAGTGTTTGTACATTCAGTGTTGATATTGTAATTGCATGGTCGTGTTGCTTGTTCTTGTTCTGGCATGTGGTAAGATAGTATGCTTTAGGTGTCTTGCTGTTGAAGGAGAGTAGTCCAGTTTACCCACTGATTGTTTACCAACATTTTTTGGTACCCAACTTGTACGGTGTTGCCTTTCTCTCGCTCTTCTCTCTTGCACGTTGTCTGAGTGTTTGTTGAATCTCTCTCTCCTGTCTAGTCAGATCAGAATCTATGTAGCAGTCTTGTCCTTTTAATTTGCTTTTGTTTTTCATTACGGCGATTTTATCTTCCATTGTCTTCATTTGTACTTTCACGAGGCCCCTGTCTAGTTTGTCTCTTCCTATGAATGTTGCTCTGGTATAGTCTTCTTTGCATTCGATTTTTCTGAGTATTGCTTTCACTTTGTCATCTTTTGTGTTGTTTGTTTCCTCGTCAAAGTCCTTGCTTTTTATAATTATATTGTTTCTCTTTTCACTGCGCTGTCTCTTTTCCTCTGCGTTTTCCAGTGTTTTTAGCCTCTCTTCTATTCGTCTGACCGAATCGTTTGTGCTGTTTTCTCCGCTGATTATTTTTTCTTCTAGTGAGCAGCATTTTTCTTCTAGTTTCTTGTCGAAATTCTTGATTTCGTTCTTTAGATCTGTGATGTTTTTCTTAGTCTCTTCTCTGAAATCCTCGTTCTGTCTTCTGATTTCTTTGATTTCGTTTAGTATGTCTGTAAACATGCCTTTTATACCTCCGCTGTTTCCCGCGCAATCTTCCTCGTCGCTTGTGCTTGTGCGGTTTGAGTGATTGTTCTTTGTGTTGTTTTTCCGGCCTGACTTATTACCCGCCATGGTGTATCTGTTTTCCGGTGTTATGGTGGTCTCTGCCTTGGGATCTGATATGGGTGCGGTCTGGTATTCGGCTGATTATTCCTTCGTATTTCTGGTTTGCTGCTCTCTTAGTTCTGTCGGTCTCCGGCTGATGGTAGTACTTGCTGCCTGATCGCGCGCTGCTCGCCTCTGCCGTTCACTTTGTTGCTAACAGATGTCGCTAGTTGTCCTGTAGTCCTTCTCTCTGCTTGCATAGATGTTTACAACTTCGCCGTTGGTAACCCTGCACTGCACTCAACGTTATAGCACTTCACTAACCCCACTTTCTTCTTTTCTAAAGATTAGCATATAGCAATTAATTAAAAAATAAAACAATCAAACATTAAAAATGTAGGCCTTTCAGAAGACTGTCTTCAATCATCAGCAAATACAACGGTACTTGGAACAAACATTACCGAATAAGTTTAATGAGCTATTATTCTATGCCACGAGCCCACCTGTGATTATTGTTGCTTATCACAGATAATTCTAAAAAAAAAAAAAAACAAAGAATGTTCCAAGCCCATTTGGAAAAGGAGGAGGGGGAGGAGAACACCTCGTAAAAAAATCTCAGATTCAGCAATCCCGGACTCAGGGTAACGGGTAAATGCAATGGCTATCTCTATTAAAGGGCGACAACAAATGGCGTTTGCATTCCTAGTTGGAGCGGACACTCACCGTGGACAAAATCATACTGTCAAAGAGATGTGTTCACAGATCGGATGATCAACGGCAGAAGCGCACCATGAGTGCCTGTGAATGTTCAACACAAAACAAGTGTCTGCTAGTGTCATGATAGCCATCGTGATAATACTGATTTCCTCTATCATATCGTTTCCCAACCTGTGGTTCGCGAACCCGCAGGGGGTTCGCTAAAACTTTTCCGTAATGGCGTGTTTCGAGGTTAGGTCTATTATTGTTTCCTTCATTTATGCGGCATTGTCATAATAATAATAACATAATAATAATAATAATAATAATTATTATTATTATTATTATTATTACGCCCTAGCGTAGTGGTTAAGGCACTGAGCTACAAGCCGGAGGGTCGAGGGTTCAAGTCCCGTTGGGGTCAGGATTTTTAAACTGACCCAAACCCTCTGGCGGCACCATGGCCCTGGGGTCGACTCAGCCTCTAACTGAAATGAGTAGCAGACGCTTGTTCTGGGGGTAAAGGCGGCCGTCACGCAGGGCTGACAATCCGCTGATGTAAAGTGCCAATTGTCTAGAAAAAGTGAGAGTCTTAACCTCCTACTATCCCAAGGGCCTCCGGGCCTGTTGTGGGATCACTTTACTTTTATTATTCATCGTCATCATTCGGTATCGTGGCAGCTGCCGCCGTCTTCCGGAAACTGTTATTATCATTTTAAAATTAAATTAACTCTATAATGTCTCTTAATAATTACATATGTGTAATGTTGGGAATTTCAGTAAAACTAAATATATGGTCACACGTAGAAATTCAGTATATAATGGAAATGGACAGCTAATAACAAATGAGGGAAATTTTGAGGAAGTGGCTGAATTCAAATACCTAGGAACAATAATCACAAATAGGAATGAGATGCACAAAGGAATTAAACATAGGCTCAATTCTGGAAATGCATGCTATTATGCATTGCAGAGACTTTTGATGTCCCAACTCCTTTCAAAAAATGTTAAGCTGAAAATAGCCTATATAAAACTATTATTCTACCAGTTATATTATATGGGTGCGAAACATGGACTCTTACTTTAAGGGAGGAAAGGAGATTACGAGTATTTGAGAATAAAGTAATTAGGAAAATTTTTGGAACAAAGAGATATGAACAGACAGGTGAAGACTTGCATAACAGTGAATTACATGGACTTTATAGGAAGCCAGATATAATAAGAACAGTTAAGTCTCGTAGACTGTGATGGGCAGGACATGTGGCACGTATGGGGAATGAAAGACGTGCATGGAAGCTTCTTGTAGGAAAGCCAGAGGCTAAACGCCCAGTTGGTAGACCAAGAATGAGGTGGGAGAACAACATTAACTATGATTTGAGGGAAGTAGATTATACAGGGAATGATTGGAAAGCATTAGCTCAGGATAGGGATGTATGGAGAGCTTATGTCCGCACGGCCATGAACCTACGGGTTTGATAGTGCCAGTGAGTAAGTCATATTGGGAATTTATCACATTATTTCCATAATAAATTAATGTTTGCCGTGAATGCCTGATTTACAGTTATGTAAAAACGTTAGAAATGCATTTCATTTCGCTACAATTAGGCCTACATGTTGTGTAACTTTTAAGCCGTAACTAGAGTAACTTTAGGTTTTAACCGTCAAGGGTTAAGTCAATTTAAGGTTATTAACGTTTTGTTTGGAATTAAATTGTATGCATGTCTACTCTAAGTATATTTAAAAGTCAGTGGTTCACCCAACTCAGATCGTCGTGGAAGGGGTTGCGAGTCGAAAAAGCTTGGGAACCGCTGCTCTATAACATTGTGTTTTGTTACATATTTATTGACACATAACTAGTTTCTTGCACCACATATTTTTTTTTATAAAAATAGGTTCGTTTTAGTTGAGGATGACCGATATAACAGGTATGAATTTTATAATTTAAATATTTCAATCAATAACCTCAACGGTGGTTTTCCATGAATTATTAAAGTATTGAATCTGTGTTCCGCCATTCTTTTCATATAACTAAGCAATCTTAAATGTGTTGTTTTAATAGTTTTTACTAGGTATCATTACATTTTCATGTTTTGTTTGTAACATCAATATCATCATCATCATCATCATCAATATCATCACCATCACCATCATCACTATTATCACTGTCATCATCATTATCATCATCACTATCATTATTATTATTATTATTATTATTATTATTATTATTATTATTATTATTATTATTATTATTATTTGGAAAGATACAAAAAATATATTGGTAAAACATTGGTGGAATCTATTGCAATGTATGGAAGTGAGGAATGGACAATCAATAAGTACTACAAGAATAGACTAATAGCTCTAGAAATGGATTATTTACACAGAAGTGCCAGAAAGTCAAAATTAGAACATGTCACAAATAAGGAAATTAGAAACATAATGGAAGCAGAAGAAAGCATAATTGAAAGAATTGAGGAGAAGGAATTAAAGTGGTTAAGACATATTTTAAGAATAGAAGCTGAGCGATGGCCAAAGCAACTATATAAATGGTAACCGACCAGGAAGAAGAAAAGAAGGAGAACCAAAACTAATATGGAAGGAAAACACAAAGATAGCAATGCAAGCAAGAGGACTAAGCATTGAAGATGCCCAAGATCGTAGGCTTTGGAGGTTTGGCACGGGAAGACGACAGCAGCTGTAAAAACCCGAAGATAGATTATTATTATTATTATTATTATTATTATTATTATTATTATTATTATTATTATTATTATTATTATTATTATTATTATTATTATTATTAGAGCAGCACGATGTTCAAAATTGGGGGAAAAATATATACTTATATATAATGACATACAAAATAAAGTCATCAAAAAAATTAATTAATTCAATAGTAGATTATACGGTATAAGATATCCATCCATCCATCCATCCATCCATAGTAATCTGCCCGAAGGCAGGTCCTTCACTGCAATGCTATGCTTGCAGCTTTACTAGGGAATTGTATGTGTGGTAGCTTCCCGTTGCTTTCCACACCGGTGAAGGATGATGATAATGATAAGGGTGATGATGATGATGATGATGATGGCCATATGATTTCGGGACCGTTAGGGCCTTAATATAAGATATAATCAGTTAAATTGATATGGACATATACGTCGAACGAAAGAGGAAAAAGTTACCCAGAAAAACAATGGAATGGTGTCCACCTGGAAGAAGAAAGAAAGGAAGACCTCGGAACTCATGAATGCAAGAATTAAGAACTGGAATGAGAACAAGACAACTGAAGGACATGGAGTTGACGGTAGGGACGAGTGGAGAAGGAAAATAAAACTTTAGGCACAGAAAGATATGTAAACATTGAAAATTTGTATATAAATGAAAATTATTATCATTATTATTATCATTATTATTATTATTATTATTATTATTATTATTATTATTATTATTATTATTATTATTATTATTAGTATTAATAAAATACTATATTAAAAAACTTCAATTTAAAAAAAGTAATAAGCCTGTTACTTAATAAATATATGTATTACGTATACAAATACTTTTACTTAAAATTAATGTAAAAGAATGCTGTCATCTGCTACTAACAAATGAAAACAATTTATTTTCACTAATTTTGATTATTGCACCTTGACTTGATATAATGGATCGCATTTTACATGACCTATCGACATCATTTGATGACAGAGTGGGTCCTGTTTCTCTGAGTGTCCTTATGATCAAGTGACCACAGAATAACCTCTGGTATTTCCATGTGACCCCATTACATTACACGACAGGACTGCCTCATCAGTGAAATTAAGTCACGCAGGAACTGCATAAATAAAGCGAATTCCTCAACAAACCTAATCTACAGTCCGAGTTTGCTTCTTTACGGAATATACAGTAAAAGTTGTTTAATCCGGAAAGTGAATAATACAGAAATCTGTGCAATGTGAAGAAATTCATTGGTCCCGGCCTAAATAATATTAATTTTACATGTATTTATTTTGCATAAAACGTAATCTGTCCAACGCGGAAACGGAAGGATGTTTCTATACAATTCATGGAAGAAAAATTTTTAAAGCGGAAAGACAGAGTGAGAAATATATTAGTTTCCACTTCATTGAATACCCGTTAGGCCAAATAATAATAATAATAATAATAATAATAATAATAATAATAATAATAATAATAATAATAATAATAATAATAATAAGGAAAGATTCCTGCTGCCGGGTGAATTCTAACTGTACCTGAAACTTTCTTTCGGCCTCATTGCACGCCCATTATGCGAAATACAGATACTGTACATGTCTTACATATAACTATTGCACTATAAAATCTTAAATTAATATAAGTTCTGAGACCGATCTTTCACAGGTAGCGTTCTGAATTTACGGAATAAAGATGGCTAAAACATAAATGTTTCATTGTCATTATATGAAAAAGTGGTTGTGATTGAAAATAAATAAAAAATTCAGTGCCCGAAATTATGACTAAATTTAAATGTTGAAATACTCAAGTTTATGAGACTTTAAAACACAAAGAAAAAATAATGAATAAATGGATGCAAGGAAATAGTCAAAAGAAGAGAAAGCTAAAATAAAAAAAAGAGGAAATAAAAATCAACGAAATATTGTGGGAGTGTTTTAAAGTGCACGATCAAAAAATTTCCAAATTTCCGGACCGATGCTCCAAAGTCAAGCTCTAGCTGTAGCTAATCCTTAGGGAATAACCATTTGAAGGAATCTTCAGGTTGGCTGGTTAGTTTTAAAAGACGACACAATGTAGTGTGGAATGAAATTTGCGGGGAATCAAAGGATGTAGACAAAAGTGTAGTTAGTGAGCGAAAACCGAAACTGCATACTTTAATTTCAGGATAAGCGCCTAAGAGACATTTTTAACGCTGACGAAACCAGACTGTTTTTATCGCGCGTTACCGTCGAAGTCGCTCTTACATACTATATTTCACTTTACAATGGCAGCGGAACTATAATTAATCCAAGGTACGTAAAAAGGACATATATGGTACTCTATAGTCTACGATTATTAATAAGTTTTAGCTTTTTTATAATGCGGAATATTATCTAATGAGGGAAAGAAATTAGTCTCATGCGATTCCGCTTTGAGCAAGTTTTACTTTATATTTTTGTTAATTAAATCGTATGTGTTCAAGATATGTTTCAAGAAAAAAAAACATTGGCCGCCAGAACGATTTTAAAATTACGGCTTTCAGGTAAACATCCACTCCTAATGGTCGATTCCACTGATTTCTGGAAAACACATCTCTCGTTTTATTTCAGTTGGATAGACCAATTTCATGGGCTAGTGGTCAGCGTTCCTGACTACTATTCATGAAGTCCCAGGTTCGATTCCCGGTCAAACTATAGGAATTTTTCCTTAAAGGAAACCATTCCTGTGGTTGACCATGGTCTGGAATTTAGTTAAGTTTAGGTTAAGAACTCTCCTGGTGCTTCATTACCAGTTATCACTCATCATATCATCGGGTTAACGTAACTCCGCCTTCTAGGCGTCCCAAATTCAAAAGGAATGCCAGGAGAGAACACTAGAAATATCGAAATGACAACCTGGGGCATTGAATAAAAAATAGTGGGATATAGCGAGTTGTCAAAGCGAAAATCGAAAATTGCAGCCGCACGAACCATTTCTTAATGTTCTTAGGTGAACCCACATCCCTAATAAGATTTTAGTGCTTAACGAACTCTACCTTACATTTATTAATTGACTGCTATATCCCAAGTTTGGTTCCGAAAAAAATGCGGCTGCTAGAGCGTTTTCACGTGCATATACATTGTATATATATATATTGTCATGATCATTTTCGGTGTTTATTAAGCGGGGTCGATGAATGTTTATAAAGTAGAAAATAAACATAATTTCATGAGAACAACTTCAGTAGATTAATTTATATATATATATATTGCCTTTTTTCAGAAGAAAGAACATACATATGCATTTACATTGCGCACGGGCCTGCTTGGCCACACGTGCATTGTATTTCCATGAATAAAAAAATAAAACTAATAATATAAACAAATAACTACAAATACACCTGTATCAAAAAACAATAACAGGCTACATATGAGTAAAATCTATGTCTACACTACATCACAATAATATATAGTCCAACGCTGTGGTCTTGAGGTGGCGTGCTGCCTTGTGACGCTGCGGGCCCGGGTTCGATCACCGGTCGGGGCAGTTTTTCTAGGTGAGGTTTTTATTGGGGTTTTTCCTAGCCTGTAAGACAAATGCCAGGAAAAGTTTAAGGCCCAAACGGTCCCCGAAATCATATGGCCATCATCATCATCCTTCACCGGTGTGGAAAGCAACGGGAAGCTACCACACCTACAATTCCCTAGTAAAGGTGCAAGCATAGCATGAAAATGCTATGAGTGGAGTGAAGGACCTGCCTTCGGGCAGAATTACTATGAATGGATATATATATATATATATATATATATATATATATATATAATGTTGTCATGATCATTGTCGATGTTTACTATTAAGCGGGGTCGATGAATGTTTATAAAGTAGAAAATAAACATAATTTCTTGAGATCAACTTCAATAGATTAATTTATATATCCATCCATAGTAATATTTATATGGTCCACCGCTGTGGTCTCGAGGTAGCGTATATAAATATCCATTGTAGTTTTGCCCGAGGGCAGGTCTTTAAGTGCTATGCTTTGCAGCTTTACTGTGGAATTATAGGTGTGGTAGCTTCCCGTTGCTTTCCACACAGGATATATACTCGTATATATATAATTTCATAACGCTAAAAAGGAGATCAGTGTCGCAATTTTAATACTCATAAGTTTTCTCGTAAGTGTCGGATTCGTAGCCTATTAAATATTCAAAAATATGATTACATATATCCATTATTTCAGGAATTGGCTCCGTATGTGCCTTTTTTCTGTTCTAAATGCAGAAATAATAAAATTCACATTCCTCATAAAATATACCTATCTGATACGTTAGTCACAATGGAATGTCACTGACTTCCCAGTTTGTGTTGTCATTCATTTTGTAAACAGGTAATCAGGTTTAGGTGGTGCGTATTGTAGGAGAGCATTGGTTTGCACTCAAAAGAGTCCATGTTCACTATCTCTGATACACAGAATGGATTTCACAGCCCAAGTTTAAATTACGACCCCGGTTTTCCAATTTTTAAAATGTTTCCATAACAATAATAGTAATCTTCTTCTTCCTTCCAAGTATTAGGCCAAAGTCTATTACGATCCTATAGAAAATTTTCGCTCCAGCGTTTCATAGGACGGCCCAGTGATCTTCGTCCTCTTGGTATATAATTATAAACAGCTTTGGGGATCCGATTTGAACTCATTCTTTCAAGATGGTGTTTCCAATTTAGTACAAGGAATGTAGAAGGGATCAACTGTAAAGATGATCAATTAGATTATATAATGTGCAAAAGGGGATTTCATTAGCTGTAATATCAGAAACAAAAAAGAAATTACAAGGCACCAATAATAATAATAATAATAATAATAATAATTCCATTGCGCGACAAGCCTAGAAGGCCCTTAGCCTATCAGCCGGTCTCACATCCACGTGTGTTAATCACAGAGGTAGATGATCAATTAGCCGATGTAGGGGTGACATGTGGTTAGCATGTCGAGTCCCCCAGGTTTTCTCAACCTGAAACCACTACTTATTGTAACTACCAAATGCCTCAGTGGGTGGGCACCGGTCCCATACTGGCCGAAATACCATGAGAAAATGTCTTCCCCCATGGCGATTCGAACTAGCGCAAGTCCCGTAGCTCTGCGCCAAGGCTTCCTGCGTTAATCACTTCCATAATAACCGAAATAATGTATTTTTTAATACCACCAGTTTTGTCCTTTTAGACATTTCTTGTATTCTATCCTGGTAATGGCGTAATTGTAACCCATTTCTGAGGTTGGGGCGCCTGGAAGACGGGATTACGTTGCCTCGATGATGATAGCCAGGAGAGCCCCTAATCCTAAACTTAATCTAAGATGAATATGAATGATGATGATTGCGATGGCCATATGATTTCGGGGACCGTTTGGGCTTTAAAGTTTTCCTCACATTTGTCTTAGAGGTGAAGAAAAACCCCGATAAAAATCTCACCCAGAAAAACTGCCCCGACCAGGGATCGAACCCGGGCCCTCTGAAAATCTACAGCCGTTAATTGTAAAAACAAATGTCTGAATCATTACCATGGTTTCATAACAATTTCTGTGGATTTTCAGTTTGTTACGGAAACAATAAAAATTTGGACACCGAGGTCGTGGTTTAGACTCCGGTTGTGCAATCCGCCCAATATGTTCCAACGGTCCAATGTTTCGCTATGTTTGTGAACCGAAAGTGTGTTTTTCGGCTCATTATTGTAGCGTCGTTCTCCTCCCTAGACTGGAATATTTATGAACTATGCCAATATCCCTTTCTCCTTGTATTTACCCCCTCTCTCTACTCTTTACCCTTCCCGCTGCGCAATGTCTATGGAGCATCTCCCCTCTACCTCGGAACCTTCATATACGTGGTGCACTGGCAGAACGTTATCATTCAAGCATTCATTCTTTCTACGTTCAGTTGTTCAAGCAGATTCAAGGTTTGAATCAGCATCCAGTCCGCGATGCGATTGGAGCTCTAATGGACAAGCTCGTCTGAAGCCGAGAAGCGGCGTGGTTTAGTTGGTCCGGTAGACCAGGGAAGAAGTTGCCCCTGGTTCGGACGCTAGCATGAGTGTGGTGTGAGGTATGGTGTGGTTTTTTCTATTGTAAGAGTATCGTTATTTATTTGTTTCTATTTTTGTTGAATTATCGAAATGTCTTTGTTAATTTGTTTTTACTTCAGACAACTTGTTTCTATTAAAGGTCATCTTTTATACAACTTATCTGCTACTTTCATTAATGTGCACGTAGTTGTTTACAATCCTATACGGAAATTCACTCACGTAGGAAACTATTTCCAGCTCCCTTACTATTTTGTTGTTTAGCTTTCTTGATTGACAATTATTGTCATTTTCACTCACTCTATGTATTTGAGAATCATTATTTATTTATATCTGAGAGAGAAAGATGAATCGATTGCTGCCTTCTATGGGCCCAAGGCAAGCAACTTAGTGATTGATAACCTTGAAGGATATCAGATCCACGTTAATAGAAGCAGCAGCAACAAAACACGATCCCGGATAAATGGTAGTAGTAGCGTGGTTCTCTTGCCCACAAATGTATAAACTAGGATTGTAAAACTTGAAAACTAAGCTTCCTCAAGTCTTGGTTTTTATGAATTCCTTGTTTTTCATTATCATTACTACCCCTATTATATATATATATATATATATATATATATATGTTATAACTAAATGTTTAACATCATTGAGCAAAGCAAACTTAATATGGCATGATAAGAAAAATAAATGCCTGGACGGGATTCCAACCCGGAACTCTGAGTCTGTACCTCAGCGTGTTATCCATTACACCACCAGGCGAATCCAATTCAAACACTCAGAGTTCCGGGTTCGAATCCCGTCCAGGCATTTATTTTTCTTATCATGCCATATATATATATATATACATATATATATATATATATATATATATATATATATAATATATATATATATATAATCCCAATTATTGGACACAATACATGAAACTGTAAAAAAACGCTCTTATATGCAAATATTAAGTCCTTTTTGCATTACCGATATTCTAATTCTCAATTCACCAACTAAATCTCATAAAAAATTAATTTGGAAATAGCGACAAGAAAAACAAAAATAATGGCTTTTAAGAGAAAAGAGGCAGTGAGAATTAAGATTTTTCATCCATAATTTCAGACGGAAAAATTTATACTTGGACCATATCATAAATGAATGGCAAGAACAAATTAATATAAATAGTGTATTGACAACTCTGTTTTTTTGCAGACGATCAAGTAATAATGACAGCAGCAGAAAATGCTTTACAACAATTCCTTTATACTTTAAATAATATCTCTCTAAAATATAATTTAAGAATATCTACATCTAAAACAAAAATATTAGCTCTGAAAGGAAAATGTGCAAAAAGAACAAAAATAGTGATACACAGTGTAAATACAAACCAAGTTCAGAATTGTAATTATTTGGGATGTCATTTATCTAAAACACTAAAATACAATGATTCAATTATCTATGTGGCACAATTAAACGTCCTTTATTAAATAAAACTAGAAAATAAACTATTTTAAAATTTTACGAAGTATTGGCAGTTCCATCTCTTAACAAAGGCAGATAGTAAACAAATAGAGGCTGCAGAAATAAAGATGTTGAGAGCAATAGAAGGACACCAAAGGACCGATAAAAAGAAAAACGAAGATATAAGAACAGAACTTAATATATTTAATCTCTGTGAAAGAATAAAATGCTATCAAACTGCTTACCTTCAGCACGTACGAATGAATGAACAGCGCATAACAAGAAGAATGTATAATTATAAACCAAAAGGGAGAAGATTGTTAGGAAGACCATTGAAGAGATGGAAGGACCAATTCAACCTATAATGAGATCGAAACAAGCCATTGGGCTTTATCCTTGTTGTTGTTGATGATGATGATGAAAAAGGTCAAATCCTTTAAATATTTAGGTTACAACATAACAATATCTTGAAGTATGTGATATTGCCAATAAAATTCAAACTTACAGTAGGTCATTGAGAATCATCAACCAAGATTTAGAGTTACAAACTCTAAAAACATACAATACATCCATCCATAGTAATTCTGCCCGAAGGCAGGTCCTTCACTGCAATCATAGCATTTTCATGCTGTGCTCGCAGCTTTACTAGGGAATTGTGTAGGTGTGGTAGCTTCCCGTTGCTTTCCACACCGGTGAAGGATGATGATGATAATGATAATGTTAAGGATGATAATGATAAGGATGATGGCCATATGATTTCGGGGACCGTTTGGGCCTTAAAGTTTTCCTGACATTTGTCTTACAGGTGAGGAAAAACCCCGATAAAAACCTCACCCAGAAAAACTGCCCCGACCGAGGATCGAACCCGGGTCCGCTGCGTGACAAGGCAGCACGCTACCTCGAGACTACAGCGGTGGACTATACAATACATATTATATAAATATTCGACACGTTCAGTACTTAGTTATGGCTGCTATACCTGGACTATTAGACTCCAAGAGTACATTTGACATCTGCAGAAATTGATTAGATTTCTATGAGAAATTTCTAGCTTCAGTCTTCTGGATCATAAGAGAAATACTGATATTTGTTTAGGAATTCAAGTAATTCCTATTATTAATTACCTACAACAATATAGACAAGACTGGCTTCATCATGTGAAAAGAATGGTTCACACTACATATCCCAAGGGAAGGCTTCACAAGGGATGGTTGGAGAATATAACAGGCAAGTTGGCCCATTACCAAATCGGTTGATGATTGTTGATGATTAAGCTTCTTGACTAAGCCTCATAAGGCTTGTTCTGATCTCATTCTTTAACACTGTTGAGCCCATCTTGTCTACAATCTTCCAACATTTCTTCTACCCTTCGAAATGTAGTTCATCAGTTTTGTATTATTATGTGGTTGTCTTCTTCTTCTTCTTCTTCTTCTTCCGAATGCAGTCTTTCATTCTTTCTACATGATGTTTCCCATCATCTCTATCTTGTTTTATTCCGTCTATTGATTTGAATATTTTCAGTTTTTTCCCTTTAATTATTTGAGTGAGACCATTAAACGAAGTCTCAAGGGAACTAGAAAAATTACACTTTAAAAAATGTTCAAAACAATGGAGGTTCCAGCACCAATATACGGATGGGAACATCGGGTTTAACAAAAAAATCAGTAACGAAGGATGGAAACTTTAGAAATTAGGTTCTTGAGGGGTGTGGCTGGCTATACAAAAGTACGTAGTGAATATATACGAACAGAACTAAAGATATTTAATTAATGTTGGGAAGTAAACATTATGAGGTATAATCATTAAAATTCATCGGAGAACATATTGTTTAAACAACTCACCTCATAGGATTCATGCTTCCATGATATCGCGATTTCAAACATAGTCATGTTCATCATCAGCCATAACTCCGACTGACGAAATTCTTCGGCCGTCAACTATTCTATTGTCGCCATCTTCAGTGCTGTCATCTATGGTTGAATTTATGAACTTCGAAATCAATGTAATTTCGTTAGGGATATCAAAATTCATTGATCTATTTTTGTTTTTCTGAATGTATATTTTTTCCCAAACTGTCAATTCCAAAGGTTTCTCTACTTGTTTTAAAAGTTTAGCTTCTCTTCCAATTTTATGATGTTCTAATAAACTATGTGCAGCAATTGCAGATTTTTCAATTTCACAATTTTTAATATTTCTGAAATGTTCTTTTGTCCGAATTTCCAAATTCCTTTTTGTTTTTCCTATATAAACTTTATTGCAATCTTCACAATTTATTTGATAAATTCCAGATTTCTTACTGTCTGGAACATTGACTTTTTTATTGGTACTTAGAAGATTACCCAGACTAAATTTATTTATTGGTGCCAAAGAAATGTTGTATTTGTCAAAAATGTTTTGAAATTTCCTATGCATTTCAGGATGGTAAGTAATTTTCTTGTATTTTTTCTTTTCTTTGCAATTTTGTAGAGTAGTATATTCATTAAGTCTTTTTTGTGTTTGAATTTCTTCAACTTATTTATAATTAATTCTTTATCAAAACCATTTAATCTAGCAGTGTTTAAGATATGTTTAAACTCTTTGTTGAAATTTTCTTCGTTTAATGGTACATTTGTCAATCTGTAAATTAAGCTATTGAATATTGCATTATGAGCAATGTATGAGTTCCTTTTCTAAATATATCAAATTCAATTTTCAGTGTTTGATCATTCCTAATTATACATAAATCCAAAAAAGGAATTTTGTTTTCTTTTTCTAATTCAACGGTAAACTTTACTGATTCATCCTGAAGGTTCAATAATTTAAGAGCATCTTCAATATCTTTAGAATTTATTATTGCGAAAATAGTTGTTTAAACAATATGTTCTCCAATGAATTTTAAGAACTAAAGATATTCAAGTTATTGGACAAGATTACACAACACAGAGAGAAATGGATGGATCACATCAAAATAATAGGTAACAACAGAATCCCAAAATAGATTCTTCACTACGTGCCACTAGGACGAAAACATGTAGGAAGACCAAGTAAAAGATGGACAGACCAACTATAGCATGAAATCGGAATAGACTTTAAAGTATGTAGTCCTTGATGCTGATGATGATAGTTATTTCCTTATACTTTCGCTTCTATTTAACCAGTAAGATTCCGTAACAGATATAAAAAAATCTAATTTCCGCTGATTCAATTCTCCTCTCCTCTTTTCTTGTGCCCAAAACTCTGAATCATAAATCAAGAATGGTACTGCTATTATTTTATAGAATTTAATTTTGGTTTCCTTTCTGATAATTTTCCTTCCAAGATAATTTAAACTCTAATTGTGTCTGCTTCTTCCAATGCTAAAACTTTTGTTAGTTGAAATTTTTAAATTATCTATTGCAAATTTAAAGAAATAAAAGAAAATTTAATTTGTGATTATTTTGTTATT
Organism: Diploptera punctata; assembly: GCA_030220185.1. Lineage (NCBI taxonomy): Eukaryota > Metazoa > Arthropoda > Insecta > Blattodea > Blaberidae > Diploptera > Diploptera punctata. The sequence continues at coordinate 1,470,373 of JASPKZ010000047.1, forward strand.
TGTAATGGAGAATCTCAAAATCAAGTATTTGCTATTTCTCAACCTATAGCGGGGACTACTTCAGGGAACCCATGCCAAAGGCTCAAACACAGGGACATGTTCCTAGGAACATGGAATGTTAGGACTTTATACAATAGCGGGGCACTATAGATATTAACGCGGGAATTGCATAAATCGCCCTTGGATATAGTCGCTTTACAGGAAGTTAGGTGGCCAGGAGAAGGTAGTCAGGAATCAGGAAGCTTTGCATTATACTATGGGGGTGCAGAAAGACCTGCATTTGGAACAGGTTTTTTAGTCAGAAGGAGGATCCTATCCGCTATCCGAGATATTAAGTTTGTTAGTGATAGGATATCATACATAATTCTAAAGGGTAAACGACATGATTTTATAATTGTAAATGTACATGCCCCCACAGAAGATAAAGATGACAAGATCAAGGATGAGTTTTATGAAGAATTAGAATGCTTATTTGATAGCCTTTCACGATATCATATGAAAATTATCTTAGGAGATTTAAATGCAAAAGTGGGGCGGGAAGATATATTCAAACCAACAATAGGCAAATTCAGTCTTCATGAAGATAGTAACGACAACGGGGTTAGATTAGTCACATTTGCCACATCAAAGAATCTCATTGTTAAGAGCACAACATTTCAGCATAAGGATATTCATAAATACACCTGGACGTCCTCAGATGGAGAAACTCGGAACCAGATAGATCATGTATTAGTGGATAAACGCTGGCACAGTAGCATCATTGATATTAGATCAGTTAGAGGGGCAGACTTCAATTCAGATCATCATCTGGTCAAGGTGAAAATCAGACAACGGCTATCGCTTATGAGAGGAACAAACGCTAAAGATGATTCTGTAAAATATGAATTAAAAAACTTGAAAAATGATGAAATGCGGCAAGAATACCAAATCAAAATTGCTAATAGATTTGAAGTACTGGAATCTTCAGATGACAATGTGGCAAACGAAGAAGAAGAAACTGATATAAATAAAGAATGGGAGGCAGGCTATAAGAGATACTATTAAATTGTCAGCATCAGAAAGCATTGGTTGTTTAAAAAAGAGGCAAAACAAGAAATGGTTTGATGAGGAATGTGCCGACATTGTGAAGAAAAGAAAGCTAGCAAAAATGAAATGGTTACACGAGCCAAATGAGGTAAATTTAGAGCAACTGGGTAGTGTTAGACGGGAAACCACCAAGTTACTAAAGACTAAGAAGAGGGAATATTTGAGAGAGAAGATTAATGATCTTGAAATGAACGCAAAAAATAGGAACATTAGAGAATTATATCAGGGAATTAGTATAGAGAAGAAAGGGTTTCAGGCTAGAACAAACATAATTCGCAATGAAAATGGGGATATGATTGCAGATTTCAAGAGTATATTAAATAGATGGAAAAGTTATTTTAATCAGCTATTAAATGTACATACAGAACAGGACATTGAGGAGGATAAGTTACAGACAGCAGAAATGCTAGTCGCAGAGCCAAGTGCATTAGAGGTTGAAATGGCAATTGAAAAATTGAAGATGTATAAAGCATCAGGTTCAGATGAGATTCCAGCAGAACTGATAAAATCAGGGGGAGAAAAATTGATGGACAAGATACGCTGGTTGCTTAGTATGATTTGGGAAAAAGAAGCTCTTCCAGATGAATGGAAGGAATAAATTATCGTACCAATTTATAAGAAAGGAGATAAAACTGATTGCAACAACTATAGTGGCATCTCATTACTTTCAACTTCGTACAAAACTCTAACAAATATATTAGTAAGCAGACTTACTCCCTATATTGATGACATTCTAGGAGATCATCAATGTGCATTTAGAAGAAACAGGTCTACAACAGATCAGATTTTTAGTATAAGACAGATTTTAGAAAAGAAATGGGAATATAATTGTACTGTACATCAACTATATGTAGACTTTAAAAAAGCATATGATTCAATTAAGAGGGAGAAGTTATATAGTATCCTGCTGGAGTTCGGAATTCCTAAAAAGTTAGTTAGACTTATACGAATGTGTCTAAATGGCTCAACGAGTAGGGTGGCGTGTAGGCAAACAGTTTTCAGACACTTTTGAAATCCAGAATGGGTTGAAGCAAGGAGATGCACTATCTCCTCTACTACTATTAATTTTGTACTAGAGCATGCCATTAAATCTTTAGAGAATGAGGAAGGCTTACAACTGAATGGTATTAATAAGCTGTTAGTTTATGCTGATGATGTAGTACTACTGGCCGATAGCGAGGAGATACTAAAGGCCAACACGCACACACTATTGAGTAACACTAAGAAATTAGGACTGGAAGTAAATATCAGTAAAACTAAATATATGGTCACACGTAGAAATACATTATATAATGGAAATGGACAGCTAATGACAAATGAGGGAAATTTTGAGGAATTGGCTGAATTCAAATACCTAGGAACAATAATCATAAATAGGAATGAGATGCACAAAGAAATTAAACATAGGCTCAATTCTGGAAATGCATGCTATTATGCATTGCAGAGACTTTTGATGTCCCAACTCCTTTCAAAAAACGTTAAGATCAAAATATATAAAACTATTATTCTACCAGTTATATTATATGGCTGCGAAACATGGACTCTTACTTTAAGGGAGGAAAGGAGATTACGAGTATTTGAGAATAAAGTTCTTAGGAAAATTTTTGGACCAAAGAGAGATGAACAGACAGGTGAATGGAGAATACTACATAACAATGAACTACATGGTCTTTATAGGAAGCCAGATATAATAAGAACAGTTAAGTCCCGTAGACTGCGATGGGCAGGACATGTTGCGCGTATGGGGAATGAAAGACGTGCATGGAAACTTCTTGTAGGAAAGCCAGAAGGAAAACGCCCAGTTGGTAGACCAAGAATGAGGTGGGAGAACAACATTAACTATGATTTGAGGGAAGTAGATTATACAGGGAATGATTGGAAAGCATTAGCTCAGGATAGGGATATATGGAGAGCTTATGTCCGTGCGGACATGAACCTACGGGTTCGATAGTGCCAGTGAGTAAGTAAGTAAGTAAGTATAGCTTGCATTATTTAATTGGAATAGAGCTCTCCGTGCAACATTTTTAGAACTAGATATTAAAATTTAGTCATAGGCAAAGAGAAACGAATCGAATAGAATTTTTAGATAATAACTAACTCACTGGCATTATCGAACCCGTAGGATCATGGCCGCACTGACATAAGCTCTCCTTACATCCTATCCTGAGCTAATGTTTTCCAATCATCCCCTGTATAATCTGCTTCCCTCAAATCATAATTAATGTTATTCTCCCGCCTCATTCTTGATCTACCAACTGGGCGTTTTCCCTCTGGCTTTCCTACAAGAAGCTTCCGTGCACGTCTTTCATTCCCCATTCGTGCCACATGTCCTGCCCATCGCAGTCTATGAGACTTAACTGTTCTCATTTTTTAGATAATAATAATAATAATAATATAATAATTATTATTACTGTCATTATTATTATATTTATTCTTCTCACATATCTTTCAGATCTTTGGTTATGTAAACATAACGTCAATTATATTACTAATCTTATTAATAAGTAAGAACGAAAATGCCTGAATGTTTTCCTTGAATTTTGGTAAAGAAGATATAAAAGTATTATAACTGTTATGTAGAGAGCAAATAGAGAAAAAAGCATATTTATTCAAGTCTGCTTATTCTAATTTTATGAATAATATAAAAATACAAAATGGTTATTGAGAAAAAGAACATGGAATCATTGCCTTCCGTTTCTTCTTGTTTTGTAAAGTAAAATTTCCCTGGAATTGTATTTCATTAAAATAACGTACATAACGAGCATTAAATATCCTGTTCCGCTTCCCATTTCAGAGAAAAATTTAAAAGCAACATCTCTCACGTAAGTGGCGCCAGAGGAATTCACCAACAGTTCCGGGAAATTTGTTGCTTCTCAAAGATTCTTCGATGTGCTTTTATAAAAATTACATCCAAGCGTGCTTTTATCCAAAATAGCAAACACAATAAACATTTTCTTTATGAAACACGCTTTTATAAACACACACGAGTATAAAAAGCCATCATGCTCTGACATCTATGAATGTTCTTGGGAATTAGAATGTAAATACGATACTAGATTATGTGGTAGGAATATGAGTAAAATGTAAACTATCTATTCTAGTCTGGTGTAATGCCAGATAGATGGGATAAGATAAAGCCCCAATATTGTAAGTCTGTGATATACACGGAAGCCGGCCTGCCCAGACTTGTCGCATCATCAAGAAAAAAAAAACTAAACAATTTGAGCTGCTTCTGTTATTGCTGCTGTAACAACAATAGGCCCTAAACTAATTTCTTGATAAAAAAGGAAGGAAAATGTGCTCAATAAGCAAAAACAAAGGTCAACTAGCTGATTACCTGTCTTGGCCGGGAATATACTTATCCCGACGTTTTAAGTAATTACTATATGCCAAGTTTGATTTCGAAGAAACAAAAATTGGGCCACTAGAGCGTTAACAGACTATGGCATTGCGAGCGATGTCCCGCTGTCTATTATGAAAGAGAATCCGGCGTTGCCCGATTTCCTTGATATCTAAGGCAAAAAATGGTTATTGCGAGTTATCTGCAAAAGTTAGACATATGCTGTCGCGGCCTTTTTTGTAGATTTTTTTTGAGATATCCAATTCTGTGTACATTAATTAGGTGTATTTCTTATGGTTTAGGCAGCGTAAGCCATTTAAGCGTTCAAAAAATGACCTTTCATTTAGTGAACTGATGTACTTTTCTTAAGCTTCGTCCCTATATGTTACACATGTTAATTGTCTCAGAAAAATTCACTAAAAGATGGTGGAAACCCCATTCAAATCGGTCAAGTAATTATTTAGTCCAAAAAAGACAGCAGACAGACTGGCACTCATTTTTATGTATAAGGATAAATTTTGTTTTAAAAGAAATTGAAAGTGTTAAAAAATGAAATGCTAATATTTGCAAAGAATTTTTTTTTCTTCAGTTTATCGCTATAATCTAGTGGTATTATGGCCTCACTATGATGGCTGTCCGTTTATATAAAAGCGGGTGCCGCGCAACAATGCTTGACAACGATTAACATGCGGAATTATTATAGTAGCGGTAGTCGGCATCTTTGTATTTAATTATATATAACAGCTGCGGGGAAACAAAGCGAGCCGCTGCACAATCATCATAGTGAGACGATAATATCGTCGTTGTCTCATACGAAGCGAACCCGTATTTGATCCCCGTTCGCGATTAGTTTCCTTGGTGAGTTTTTCCTCGCCTATAAGACGAACATCAGGAATCTTTAAGACCCAAATAGTCCTCGAACATCATCCTCCCAGTAGAGTCATCCATAGGCCATATCATATTCGCCTTGTTTAATATGAAGGTATGACTGAACGAGTTCTTGCCTTAAACATTGTGTTATCTCGAGGCGTTCTTAATATTGAGTTGATCTGAAGATAATAAAATAGCTGTATTTAATAAGGGAATTTGAAGAGGATTAAAAGGTAGAAGGTAATTCTGAATAATTATGCTCTGCAGGAGGGGTATTTTGGAATCATTCAATTGAATTACTAGTTTGAGTTGAATAAAGAAGTTGTCGGTTAGTAATTATACTTTCTCACTTGATAAAAATAAATATTACTAATGTAAAAGTACCTATAAATAGGTTAAAATAAGGTATAGAAAGAAAGAAATAATGAAAATTTATTTTTGATCAAGTATTAATATTAATAATCCAAAATATGAATCTGAATGTATTGTAGGACATTGCCTTGCATCTGTTTATCATGCAATGTTATTTCAGAAACACAAAAAGTGAATCATAATATGGTTTCGATTATTCGATAAAATCCTGCTTGAACGTCTGAGGTAGAGCTACCTTCGGCATGCCGAACACAAAACTTGTTACGCGGCAAGCAATTTATATTCACAAACAGAGGCGAACTTGTACTTACATTTCAATTTCAGCGCCGACTCGTCAAAAATTACAATATGTACGCTAACTGCTACTGATTCCAGTTAGATTTGAAAAATGGGCATTTTCCAATGTTACACGTGTACTAGATTTTAATTTTTGTTGAGTTCTGTGTTCAGTGAAAGTAGACAGGTTTATTACCCCAGCCTCATGGGCTAGTGGTCACTGATCAGAGTTTCTGACTACAGTTCATGAGGTCCCGGATTCGCTTCCCGGTCAGACCATTGGAATTTTTCCTTAAAATCCCTGTAATTGCCCATAGTCTGGAATTTTGATTAATTTTAGGTTAAGAACTCTCCTGCCGATTCTTTAACATTATCACCCAACATATCATCGGGGTAACATAACTCCTTCTTCCAGGTGCCCTAACCTAAGAAATGAATTACAATTCCGCCAATGTCAGGGTAAAAGCCAGAAATGTGATAAGAGACAACCTAGTGGCATTGGACAAAAAAAATATATAGGGCATTGTAAAGTAAAATTAATGGCAGAATTCACCACTTAAAAAAATAAAAAGTACCATAGAAATGTCAGAAAAGAGGGTAAAGGGGATTATGGACAGAATGGTGCAAGAGGACTAAAGGTAATAAAATAAGGGGAAATAGATTGTAGAAAATTACCCGATTTTCAATTTCTGGCAACATTCCACTCATTGGTTTCTTTTCAGGGAGTTCTAATTTGTCTTACTGAAAAGGTTCGCACCTAAAAATCCTAAGTCCACTAATTAATTTCATTTTTAAAGTATAATTTGAAACTAATGGATTATAAGAGTATGGAGAAGAGGTGGGAAGTTTTTAGTAGCAGAAAATGGAGAAACTCCAATAAAAATCGTCCCTTCGTCTACCATGCACCCCACATGGAGTGACCGAAATGCGATTTCGGGACCCCGAGGTAGAGTGCAAGTGTCTAACCACTTGTGCCATGGAACCTCCAATTTAATTAAACTGGAATTTAATTAAGACTTAGGTAGAATGTGACAGGAATATATGTTGAACATTACTTTGAGCGGGATATTATAGATTACATTACTATAAAAATATAACAGTATGCGACACTCGCTACTATGTATGCCAGCAACTAATAATTCTTTTACATTGAGCTTTTAAGTGAGAAATACCACTTCCTCAAATAAAAGGCAATTTTCAGAATTGCTAACAAAAAAATTCATACTTATCACTTTTTTTAAAATTTTGATGAGCAATTTTTGAGACAGTGCCCACAAATATAAAATTTTTAATACCGTGATTATTTTTATTATAATAATCATCATCATCCATGCAAGTATTAGGCCGTGTGGCCTGTTACGGTCTCAAAGAGGAATTTTCCATCCAGCGTTTTTTGGACGTCCCAGCGATCTTTTGCCTTGGGGGCAGTAGCGAAGTATGGCTTTTGGAATTCTATGAGACGGCATTCGTTGAAGATGGACTTTCCAGTTGTTCTGGTAGTTTTGTATATGGTGAAGAATGGGGTTCTACATCCAACTCTTCCATCATTTCCTCGTTTCTTTTATGGTCCCACTTTGTGTAGCCTGCTGTACGGCGCATAAATCGCATCTCATTTACTGTTATCGGCTTTCCTCTCTTCTTCGTATTGTCCATGCTTCACTACCATATCTTAATACTAGAACCTTATAAAGCCGTAATATTGTGTTCTTCTGTAGTAAAGATGGTTTACTTATATTGTTAATTATCCCCGTTGTTTTTGTAAAATTTATGATTTTATTATTTTCTTTGATATATCAGCTTCATCTTGAAATATTAAATTATAACCCAAATAATTAAATTCGTTTACTCGTTCTAAAATTTCATCATCCAAAACAATTTTGCTAGATATAGGGTATTTCCCACAAAAGGTCATCACTTTAGTTTTCTTTGTATTGATTTCCATATTGTACCTTTTTGCAATTATATTTAAATTGTGTATAGAATACTGTAAATCTGTTTCTGGTGGAGCTATTAATACCAAATCATCTGCAAAAAGCAAAGAGTTTATTTTAGTTTTCTATTAATTTGAATAGAATCGTGTCTCATCTGTCGCCAATTTTGGAGTATTCTATCCATGAATATGATAAAGAGCAAAGGCAAGAGGCCGCATCCTTGTCTTACGCCCCTATTAATTTTGGTCCATTCTGTTTGTGTGTTATTGATTCAAATTGAAATCAAACTTGTTTTATATATTTTTTATATGTTCTTAAAATTCATATAAAAAAAAAGCATCCTCATAGACTAGTGACCAGAGCTTCTGACTTCATTTAATGGGGTCTCGGATTCTTTTCACGGTAGACCATAGGGATTATACTTAAAATGAACTATTACTATGGACGCCCATGGTCTGTATTTAGGTTAAGTTTATATTTAAGGATTCTCCTGACGCTTTATCATCATTAATTGCATATCATATCATCGCGGTAAAAAATGTAATTTTGGGGAAGTGAACATATCAAAAATTACAATAGATAACAAACCTCTGGAAAAAGTAACAAATACTAATTATTTGGGTTGTAATTTTACTATAGACACAAAAACTGAAAGAGACGTAAATGTGAAACTGCCAAAATTTCAAATGATATGTGGAACTATACACAGAACATTAAAGAACAAAACAAGAAGAGATACTAGATTAAAGTTTTACAAAACATTGGAAGTTCCTGCATTACTTTATGGGAGTGAAACTTGGGTAATGACCAAAAAATTACAAAGTAGAATACAAAGTGTAGAAATGAACTTCATTAGAAGAACAAAAGGCTGCACAAGAATGAATCGGTTAAAGAATGAAGATTTAAGAACAAAGTTAAATATATATCCATTAAATGATAAAATCAAAGAATATAGATAAAAATGGTTTAGACATGTTGAAAGAATGAACGTTACAAGATTACCAAAAGCAGCATTTAACTACAAGCCAAGAGGTTCAAGGAATGTAGGAAGACCAGTGAAAAGATGGACAGAACAAATGTGAGGCGGAACAGGCATTTTGCCTAGCCCGTGAAGTGAAGAAGAAAAAACATCGTGGTAACATACCTCCGCCTTCCAGGTGTACCAACTTAATAAGTGGGTTAAAATTCCGTTGTGCCAGGAAAGAATACCAGGAATGTTATAAAGACAACCTGGTGGCATTGATAAAAAAATATTATCTGTAATTTAGGCTTTAGCATTGGTAGTTGAGTTTTAATTTTTTAACAAAAAATATAGAACATTTTAATTTGTTTTTCAATCGAATAAATTTAAAATATTTTCAGTTGCAGATACAGCATTTCAAATATTGTAAGACACATTATTCATGTGAGTTTGAAGAAGAGAGAAAATATATTTTAAAAACATTCAAATGTGTAGTCACTATCAGAAAAATTATACACCAATGCTCAAACAGCCATTTTAATGATAGTAATTATGAATTCGTAGTAAAATTTCCTTTGCAATTTTGAAATTACCCTTTATTAGGGGAGTTGGATTATGTAATGAATAGTTCTCATTTTTTTAAAATCTCAAAGTGAAAGACATGATTAGTCCAGGTGATATGCATAAATAATGATTTTATAGCGGTATAAACTCCCCCACTGTATATATCCCTCTTTCTGTTTATTGTACATTTTCAAGACCTATACAGAAAAACTTACACCCCCCCCAAAAAACTCGAAAAAATGAGGCTAAGAGTGGTAATTTCTTATTTATTTAGTGACAAAATATTAATAATTAATTTTCCTAAAGCTAAACTGTCGGCCGAACGCGGTGATCTAGTGGTTACATTCCATGCCTCTAGTCCGAGATTCGCGCGTCCCGAAACGTCGGGGTCAGTGGATTTTCAGGAAGGACAACTCCAAGGAGCAGTCCTCCGGGAGGGACTTTAAGCCATGGGTCCCCGAGTCTGAAGACTTTCAAGCTCGTAAAAGAACCGAAAGCCTGAAAAAAGAAACCTCTAAGCAAAAATTTCAGACCTTCAATATCCAAGTAATACAACAGTTGTCTACTAGATGTCTCATTAGGTGGGTATGAAATCTGTTGGGAAATAAGCGTAACTAAATTAGCTTAGTCTTGAAACTACTAACAAAGGAGATGCTCTGACTAGACTCAAAGACACATAAAACCAATAAGTAGGTAAATATGTAACTAGAGTGAAAATAACTATTTTGAAATTTTTTATCATAATATGAAAAAGAGGTTGCCAAAATAAGAAAAAAAAGATTGTAATGAAATATGCAAATAAATATGAAGTATAAATTATTTTAACGGAAGTTAAACGATATTTTTGGAGTGTAAAGAAAATTAATTGATGATTATTTACATATATATATATATATATATATATATATTATAATTTTTACCCTAATATGAAAAAAGAGGTTACCTGAATATGAAAATGTGAAATTATAATAAAATATGAATATAAATGTGAAATATATATTGTTATATCGGAAAGTAAACAATTAACTTTGGAATATTAATTAATAATTATTTATGTTATAATTATAAAATTATAGGCTAGTAAAATGTTTAATTGAATAATCACCCAAAACAAGTTTGTCGCCCTATTTTTTTCCCCCAAGTCGAGTTTTATATGGGAAAGGTTGATAATGGCACGTGGGACATTTTGCCATATTGAAATAAAAAATGACATCACATGCTTATTTTGGCCGGGTATTCAATATAATTAGTTAATTGGCATTAAACCAGAGGGTAATTAGTATCGGTGTTCACAAACAATAATTAACATAATATTAATTCAAGATACCAATACAGACTCAATCTGTAACTTACTGTTACAGTAACTAACTCAGCGTTTAACAAAAATACTTCAAGGTAGAGGATTTGAATCATCTATCCCTCGATTCTTTCATTTAACTTGTTCCGCGTATACCCTTCCCATACATTTTTTTCTTCAAAAAGTTTGTTTTTAATTCATAGACTTATTCGTAATGATTGGAAAGTTCAGAAAAACAAATAGGCCTGTAATACTAAATGCTTAAATATGCAGAAATCTTAAAATTTTCTTAAATATGAAGATATTGTCAAAATATTACGAAATATTAACTTTTCTCGAATGTTTTAAATACCGTAAGTCATTGCCTATAACGTAAATGTCTGGTTCTCGCTTCATCATTCTACATATATTAAAATGTGAAATTTCAAATTTCTATTCAATCTTGGTGTAACTAATGGTTACGTACGTTCAATTTCAGTGCATATAAATAATGTACACTGTTCTCTCTTCTTGGACATACGAAATAAATAATAATGAAAAGAAAGATAAATTGTATTCGTATTTAAACTATCTCTCGAATTAAACTCTCTCACGAATTAAGTGCTCTTTACCCTATATGACGATATTGAGTGCATAGTGGATTATATCAGTGAAAAGTAGGCTGTGTACTAAAGCACATACGATGAAACAATCGGCATGCATTCACGTCCATGCATAAGTGGATTATAATCATTCCTGAGTTACCTTAAAGTCGGGATCAGGTGACATTCTTTTGAACGATCCCACTATATAGATATTGCCAGTTCCCTTGTCAACCATCTTGGCTTGTGTACTGTACCTGTAACAAAAGAAAAATAACCTTAGCATAATTCCAAAGCTAACATACACAAGACTAAGATATGCGCTTTAGCACTAGTACATTCAGATACAAGTATAATGAAACCATATTTAGTACAGAAGAACACAAGATTACGGCTTTCTAAGGTTCTCGCAAGGCCAGTATTAAGATATGGTAGTGAAGCATGGACAATACAAAGAAGAGATTAAAGCCGAATAACAGCAAATGAGATGCGAATTATGCGCCGGACAGCAGGCTATACAAAGTGGGACGATAAAAGAAATGAGGAAATTATGGAAGAGTTGGATGTAGAACCCATTCTCCACCATATACAAAACTACCGGAAGAACTGGAAAGCCCATCTTCAACGAATGCTATCTCATAGAATTTCAAAAGCCATGCTCACTAGGCAAAAGATCGCTGGGACGTCCAAAAAAGCGCTGGATGGAAAATTCCTGTTTGAAACCGTAACAGGCCACATGGCCTAATACTTGCATGGATCATGATGACATTCAGCTACATTTATGGCATGATCTTGCTGGTTCATGGAATATGTATTTATCTTGTCAATTAAATCATTCGTATCCAGATTCAAAGAAAAAATGACGGCCGCTGCAGCGATTTTTAAATTACGGCTTCAATTTAAAACCCCAATTGTGATATCGGATTTCGCTGATTTTTTTGGGAATTTCTTTCTCATTTTATTTCAATGGAATGTAGCGTGTTTTTTTTTCAAAAGTAGTGCCGCTAGTGCGATTTTTAAATTTTCGTTTTAAGACATATCCATCCATAGTAATTCTGCCCGAGGGCAGGTCCTTCACTGTAATCATAGCACTTTCATGCTATGCTTGCAGCTTTACTAGGAAATTGTATGTGTGGTAGCTTCCCGTTGCTTTCCACACCGGTGAAGGATGATGATGATGATGATAAGGATATGATGATGGCCATATGATTTCGGGGACCGTTTGGGCCTTGAAGTTTTCCTGACATTTGTCTTAGAGGTGAGGAATAATCCCGATAAAAACCTCACCCAGAAAAACTGCCCCGACCGGGGATCGAACCCGGGCCAGTTGCGTGTCAAGGCAGCACGCTATCAAGAGACCACTGCGGTGGACTTATGACATATAATGGTCTGATATTGCTGGTTAATTACTTTTCCCTTACTTTACCTAATCCCTAATGTACCTATACGCCGAATTTGGTTCCGAAAAAAAAATGCGACCGCTAGAAAGTTGAGACCCACATACATTGACATACGGGAAATATAGTACGCGTACTTTTAAATCATAATTTCACATTGCATTTTGGGACCAGTGCCCACCCGATATCGTGATGAATTTTGGTAGCTATGTAAGTAATGGCTTCAGTTTGATGTACAACTAGGGAATCCGATATCCTAACAAAAAGTGTCCCTATAATAGCTGGGTGGTCATCCCTTCTGGCAGCACCATGACCCTGGGGTCGACTCACTCTATAACGGAAATGAGTACCAGATGCTTGTTCTGGGGAAAAATGCAGCCGTCAGGCACGATTGACAATCCGGCTGACTGCTCGTGTCAATCGTCTAGAAAGTGGTTGCCATAACATGTTACTACCTCAAGAGGCTTCCAAAGGTTTGTAGTGGGATCACTTTATATTTTTATATGATAACTTATGATATGTAGGTTTTGTTTTCACTGCAGTCCGGCATATTTAAATAAGCTGCATAAAAATTTCTTTTATCAATTTTAAAGGTTCACAAGAGAAATATATGTTCCTCAAACCAGCAAAATAGTACCATAAATTCGACTTACATTCATGCATAGTGTTCTGTCCAAGAGCAGGTCTTTCACCGCAAACTCAGCATTCTCCCCTATTTCCTTAATTCAGCTTTCCTTTTTTTTTTGTATTCGCATACAAATAATTTATTTTAAAATTGCCCATCATCTGATGTCTTTTTTTGCCTCTTAACCTTCTTTCCGTTGACCATTCCTTCTAGCGCTCCGTCAGCAGGCAGTTTCTTCTTAGCCAGTAACCAATCCAATATATTGTCCTTTTCTTCATGACTTCCAGCATTGTTCTTCCTTCACCCACTCTGTCCAACATATCTTTATTTTTTATTGTCTGTCCATTTTATATGCTCCATCCTTCTACATATCCACATCTCAACCTACCCGAGACAAATTCTTTTTTTCCTATATCTCACCTAATGACGCCAAAGGAGCAGTATTACGTATTAAATCTAAAGCACAAGGAATAGACAATATAACAATAACTCTCCTGCAAAAAATAATAGACATTATTCTCCCAACAATAACCCACATTTTTAATGCCTCTATAATGACCGGGACCTATCCCAGACTCTGGAAAATGGCTCTAGTTCGTCCTACACCGAAATCAAACACTCCCACAACACTCGATGATTATAGACCAATTAGTATTCTTCCCTGTTTATCTAAAGCACTGGAACACATAATACACTCACAGTTAACAGACTACCTCACCACACACGACTTACTTGATGAACATCAATCTGGTTTTAGAACAGGACATCACACAAGTACTGCACTACTTGACATTGTAGAGGACATAAGAGACTCAATGGACAAAAGCAAACTCACCGCAATAGTCCTACTCGACTACAGCAAGCCTTGACACAGTAGAAATAGACTTAATGCTAGCGAGACTAAAGACACTACATCTGTCGGAAAACTGCCTTGATTGGTTTGCATCTTACCTCACTAAGCGTCAGCAATCAGTTTCTGTTAATAATCGCATTTCTTCCTGGCGCTTGGTGAGGAAAGGGGTACCTCAAGGCGGCGTCCTCGCTCCTCTTCTCTTCTCGATCTATATTAATGACGTGACCAAGAAACTACAAAACTGCAAGCATCATCTTTACGCCGACGACCTACAGATTTACACACACTTTAGGCCTGACGAAATTAATGAATATATGACAAAGTAAACACTGACCTCAGGCATATATCTTTATGGTCCAGACAATATGGGCTGAAACTAAATGTAAACAAAACGCAAGCAATAATTATCGGACATCCAAGGCTATTACACCTCATAAACAATGGCAATATGCCGGCTGTCATATTAGATAATGAACAAATTCCTTATACCGACGTCGTTAAAAACTTGGGATTTTACTTAGATTCTAATTTAAAATGGCATGAGCAAGTAAAACAAACATCTAAAAGGATCTTCTCCATAATGCATTCCCAAAGCGACTTAAACATTTTCTTCCTACAACTCTTAAAAGAATTTTAATCCAAACTTTAGTGATGCCGCATTTTGACTACTGTGACGTTCTACTAACTGACATAAGTGACGGATTGTCGGACAAACTGCAGCGTGTCCATAATATGTGTATCAGATTCATATTTAATGTTCGAAAATACGATCACATTTCTCCATTATTCCACGAATTGTCATGGCTACATCTAAAAGAGAGAAGAAAATCGCACTGTCTAATTCTCCTATTTAAGATCCTACATACCTCGATTCCCAATTATTTATCATCCCGTTTCCAGTATCTATCCTCAAACCATAACTTAAACACAAGATCACAACATAGTATCTTACTTCATATACCGCAACATAGGACATCACATCACTCCATGTCATATACCATCTCCACTTCTCGCAACTGGAATTCCCTACCACAAGAATAAGGGGCTGCCGGACATTGGCATCTTTTAAAAGAAATCTAAATTTATATTTGCTCTAAACTCGACTTCATTATTATCCAGTGTAATATATATATATATATATATATATATTAATTGGTGTTTCCCGTATAATGTATCATATTTATATTATTATTATTATTATTATTATTATTATTATTATTACTATTATTATTATTATCGTATCATTATTGTTATTACCCTATGAAATGTTGTTTGTACATGACATTTACATTGCTACATTTATTGTATCTTTAACTGTTTATAATTAGTACAGTGTATATCTATATTTGTCGATTATTTATTTGTATTTGTGCTGGTTGAGTGGGAAGAGAGGGCCTTATGGCCTTAACTCTGCCAGAATAAATAAAGTATTATTATTATTATTATTATTATTATTATTATTATTATTATCTCAAAAGCTTCCAGTCGCTTTTCTTCATTCCCTCGAAATGTCTAAGTCTCTGCACCATGAAATGCTACATTCCACACAAAACACTTCACTAGCCTCTTCCGTGATTATTTTGCCAAAGAACTGTAGAAAATGCTTGTCTTCTAGTTAAAAGTTAAAGTTGGGTTGCTGGGTGTGATGTCCCAAGTTGTAGATTTGTGATATAATTTGAATCGTTTGAATTCTACCACGGCACTAATAACTCTCGTCAGGGGAATGAGGAAAAGTTTCTTACACAAATAACGACACATTATTAACAGTTGAACTTAAAAGTTATTTTATTAAAAACTCTCACTTCAGGTTAGATGAATCTTGTAGATTAAAAATTCAAAAGATTCCGGCTTAGGTTGATACTTTTCACTTCTAGAAGATTACCATTTTATGCATTTAATGGATGACGAATTCTAACGGTCAATCCTGCAATTATTATACTTTATTTTCACTTATGGACTGTTTTTAATCAAGATGGATGACTATTATATCACTATATAATCTTCCATAATTTTAACACCATTTCTTTTAACCAATATCAAGAAAATAAACCATTATTTCCTTATTCCTTAAGGAGCAGTCGCTTAACATGACTGACCATCTTCAAGTATTGTAGCCATCTTTTTTTATTATGTAATAACCTCTAGGTTCTGATTGGTCCAACAGAATAGGAAGGAGTACTTTCAAGCTGACTTCTATCCAATTCGTCGAATCCCATTAATTTCTTTATAAAAATTATCAATTTGAATATTTGAAGTATTTTACATACTGCATCAGTTAGAAAAACATCTAACTGTATTAACAGTTTATTTGACCAGTTTGAATTTTTTTTATATAATTATGAAAAATTTGAATTCTCTAAATCAATCTTATGTCTATTCTTCATATAAATAAATATAACTATATTTAAATATTAAATAAACAAAACAAAAACCCTTATTATTATTATTATTATTATTATTATTATTAATGGGGATAAATATCCGGTTTTAAAGTTTATTTTGCCATTGCTATCATCTGATTTACATCTCGACTTAATAAACAGAAAAAAATATATTTACAACATTCGTCTGATGTAGATATAGTATTGGAAGTTCGGGTAATGTTGATCCTTCGGTTTGAGTGGACCCTGTTAATATATTATTTAATTGGTGCTGCCCTCGAACAGAAAATATTTTAACTTCTTCCCCTCATCAACTTTGACTATTCAAGACCAGTTTATTTTATTCTTTGTGCGATGAAGGGTTTATTTGTGATATTTATTAAAACGACAATTTTAAGTTTTTCTAGCTAAAAATTAATTCTTAATTTCTGCTATTGAATATTATAAATATTGACAAATCTCCTAAATATATTATATTATGTAGATGCTGTTTTAATATACTGACAGATTTGGTTTGATATTATGTGACATGGCGGCTGTATGAAATAATGAAACACAACAAAGGAATTATGTTAATGTGGACCCTCCTCAAGGCGGTTAAAATGAACCTGGTCCACTTTACACGAATACCTATATTTTATCATTGAGGATGATATCTGTCAAAACCATGCACTTGATTACTTTTTTTAATATCCTTGTAATTTTACCAAACCCAAAGACCGTCGCTGTCTGCAGATGAATGACGTGTAAATGTTATAATCAGCAATAATTTTTCAATGAATATCAGCGCTTTTTAATTACGATCACCCATAAATACTTTCAGATTCATTTGTGCCTGTCTGTATAAATTAATAAGAGTAAATAAACTTTAAAATAGACCAAAATCTTTGGTGGAGTCTGGAGGTTAAAGTGGACCTTTCTTCTAATGTAAAAAAGTTTATAAATGATGAAGATGTTTCCATATTTGAATGAAATAATAATGATATTTCATAGTTATAACACTAATGATAATCACTGTAATCAAACAAAAGTCAAATCCCTTGATTAAAAGAAGAAAAATCAATTCATAACAGGGGTCCACAATACCCGAAGTTCCTCTATTGAAACAAGTGTTACGAATGTTAAATAAAATAAATAGGCTATTTATGAATATTATATAAACATTAATAGTTTTATTTATTAAACATATCATGAATTTTCATTACGTAAACACCAAATCAATTGGTTCGAAAAAATATTCTGCCTAAACCGGGATTTGAACCCACCATCTACAATTTTATGCTCTGGCACTCTGAACAGGTGTTACGTAATCTAGCAAGAGCCACAAATCTATCTCTATGTCAATTATCGTGAACTTCTATTCGCACTACCACAGTTGCTTCATCGAGAGTTCATTATAATGGAAATTGACCAGTGTCATATATGCTAATTAATAAATAAACCAACTGGCACTATTGAACCTCTACGTTGATGGCCGCGCGAACATAAACTCTCAGTACACACCTATCCTGAACTAATGCGTCCATCATCCGTTGTATAATCTACTTCCCTCAAATAATGTTTAAATCAGCATAAACTGACAGCTTATTAATATAATTGAGTTAATTACAAACGTAATACTGAAATAATAGCACTCAGGCTTACTGGTGATTACAATTGGACGGAGTTATGCACCAACCGGCTATGCGCCATTATGTAAAGTTTCGAGAAAAATACGTTTTATGTTTTTTATATGACTATTTAACTCATGCCTCAAATGGGAGTCAATGAGCAATCACGTTTCAATTAATTCTGATTTGCAACCAATCACAGTTCACCTCGATTTTATCTATTTAATTTTATCACTTTAAAATCAAGCTCCTCCTTTTTAACATTCTGAATAGGTCAGAGCATTATTTTGCAGTGACTGACTCTCTAAGAAATACGTTGAATATAACAATTTATATATTAAGATGTAAAAATTCTAGAACGCATGTGGCTATCAGATTATATACATAGTGTACGAATGTAACCAGATAGTTCTTGTGGGATATGACATAAAAACATTTGTAGCAATTGATTACACCACAAAAAGAGAAACCACTGTTTGCACTTTCTTAAACGTATTATTTCCCAGGAATTTATGTTCCAGAAAAATATAATTGACATATTTACATCATAGGACATTAGAAATTAATTAATAACCTATAATGTTGGTTCTTTTTTCTCCACTAGGGTGCATTCTTATAATATTGGGATGCTTTGCAATAAATAATATGATCTGGTTGCAGTGATGAACAAGTAAAACATAAAAATATTTCTCATTTGTTTTCAAACATCGCCATTTACATTAAATATATAAATATTTTAAAATAACTATATTTAAATAAAGATTTGTGTGTAAACAGCTTAATTTTATTCCTTAAATAGTCCTAACAAATGCCAGTTTTGATTTCCAAATTCTCTAGATAAATTCACTCCTCGTAGAGTTATCGATAATTTGGAAATCACTCGTGGCATCATTTATGATAAAATACTCAGACATGTATCAACAATATGAGTGGGAATATTTGGCGCTTAGCTGTGTGATGCAAAATTATATTAGCATTTATGAAGATCCAGTTTCATAGCCGTTTGTTGTTAAACACAGAATCTGTGATAGAACTTGGGGTGTTTACATTTTTCTTTAATAATAAAGCTATATTTAAAGATATGACGCTAAAAGTGTGCGTACACTTAGTTCATGAAACATTGCTATAGATGACATCAAAATCTCCTTTTGTTTAAAAAAAATTGTCATAAGTAATGCCACGAGTGATTTCCAAATGATCGATAAATTCACGACTCACGAAGTGAGGAGTGAATTTATCTAGAGAATTTGGAAATCAAGAGTGGCATTTGTTAGGACTATTTAACGAATGAAATTAAGCTGTTTACTCACAAATCATTATTTAAATATAGTTATTTTAAAATATTTATATATTTAATGTAAACGGCGATGTTTGAAAACAAATGAGAAACGATTGGTACGCTTCATCTGCTTCTTTTATCACTTCAACCAGATCATTATTTATTGCCAAAGGAACGCAATATTGTAAGAATGCTCTCTAGTGGAGAAAAAATGAAACACATCAAACTGTATATTAATTCATTTCTGATGTCGTATGACAATTATATTTTTATGGAATGTTATTACCCGGAAAAAAATACATTTAAGAAAGTGCAAACAGTGGTTCCTTTTTTTTTTTGTGGTATAATCAATTGCTACAAATGTTTTTATATTAACTCCCGCATTCGCTACGTGTTGACATTCATGCACTATATATACAATCTGGTAGCCGTATTTATTAGAGAGTCAGTCACTGCAAAATAATGCCATGACCTATTCAGAATGTTAAAAAGGAGGTGCTTCCTTTATTATGACTAACTCATGCCCCAAAAGGGAGTCAATGACCAATGACGTTTGAATGATTTCTGTTTTACAACCAATCAGAGTCGTGTTTCACCAAATATAAATCAGTGTTATAATTACCATATTAAAGAAAGCTCCTCCTTACAATATTGCGTTACTTTTGCAATAAATAGTATGATCTGGTTGCAGTGATAAACAAAAGAAGCAGTAGAAGCGTACCTATCGTTTCTCATTTGTTTTCAAACATCGCCGTTTACATTAAATATATAAATATTTAAAAATAACTATATTTAAATAATGATTTGTGAGTAAACAGCTTAATTTTATTCGTTAAATAGTCCTAACAAATGCCACTCTTGATTTACAAATTCTCTAGATAAATTCACTCCTCACTTCGTGAGTCGTGAATTTATCAATAATTTGGAAATCACTCGTGGCATTACTTATGATAAACTTTAATTCGTAAATTATGGGCGAAACACGACTGTGATTGGTTGTAAATAAAAAATAATTGAAAATGTGATTAGTCATTGACTCCCATTTGGGGCATGAGTTACATACTGTATGTTGACTGTCACAGAGCCGTTATGGGGGGGGGGAAAAGACTTTAAAGCATTTAGAAACCACGACAATTTATACCTCCTCCTTATATGGATAAATCTAATCAATTGTGTAGTTTTGGTGCTAACTTGTCAATAGTATGTTGTGAAATATGAGTTAACTATTTTTTTCGATATCTTAATTTATAATCTTATCACAGAAGAAACATTTGATACGTCAATAGAGCGTGTAACACGTGTGGACATATGTCATGACCAGTAGTGACCTTTGTGAAGCATGGAGTGAAATAATAAAAGCAGGTTCAATAAGAACTGCAGAAAACTTGTATAAAGGGACCACCAAGTCAAAGAAACGACCCAGTTAAATAGCGGAAAACATAAAACTAAGCAATATTATCGCAAGCAACACAGCTCGTTATTGGTTTTAATCTTTTACCGATACTACAATTTACAGCTCTTCTGGGAAAGGGGTGAAACAAGAATTCTCAATGCGGGTTAATATACAGTGAGTGTAAAAAGTTATCGTACAGGTAAGCGTTTTTCTGTTAAAAGTCAAAAATATTGCAAATTGATAAACATAATTAGTACAAAATATATTTATAGACGACATACATTAAAATTCAACTTCTAATGCAAGACTCCTTCAACAAAAAATTACACTGATTTTGTAACTCTACAGCCATAAAATGTCCCAATGCTGGTATATATATATATATATATATATATATGGCTGGATGATCCCCTTCATCTCTGTGATTAACTCATGTAGATGTGAAATAAGCATTGGGACATTTTATGGCTGTAGAGTTACAAAATCAGTGTAATTTTTTGTTGAAGGAGTCTTGCATTAGAAGTTGAATTTTAATGTATGTCGTCTATAAATAAATAAATAAATAAATATATATATGTGTGTGTGTGTGTGTTCTGTCAGAGGGAATGTCTTTTACTGCAAACGTAGCATTTTCATGCTATGCTTTGCCTTTAATAGGGAATTATATATATATATAAAATATATATATATATATGGTAGCTTGCCATTCCTTTCCACACCGGTGAATGATGGCCGGATGATTTTCGGGGACCGTTGGGCCCTAAGCTTCCTGACATTTGTCTTACAGATGAGTAAAGACCCCGCAAATAACCTCACCCAGGAAGCCTATCCCGACCGGGAATAGAACCGGGCCCTCTGCATGACAAGGTAGCACGCTACCTCGAGACCACAGCGGTGGGCATATATATAGGGTGTCTCTAAAGTCACTATCCATTTCAGTGAAGGAAGGCAATGATTGAAAAATCAATGTTATAGTGGGTTTTACACATATTCTACTACGTTTTTTCATGACCGCCATCTAGGTGAAAACACATGCCCCATCTTTCAGCTGAGAAATGAAATGTATACTTTTAACATATGAACCGTAAAAAAGCCTGCGGCTTCTGTGATACTATTCCGTAAATAAAGCAGACGTGATAAGGACATTTTCGTAGAGTGAAACATAGAGTTTTCCACATTGTGTTGCGAGGGACAATTAACTCCTATTTTAAATGTCGAGTTGACGCGTTTGGACTATCACTGGCAATTTGAATCTGCTTCACTATTTCTGCTGATACGCATGGCCGCCCATGACGTGTCTCAAGACACATACTGCCGGCACGCTTAAATTTATTTACAGACGAATGTGTGTCTTTTTTTAGAGCAGGTTTTTGGAATTTATGGATAAATTCAGTTCTGGCGTCTTCATATGACAACCCGCGGGCCTGTGCGCACACAATGGCAACCCGTTGTTCCAAGCTAAACATGTTGCCCTAAATTAACATCGCATGCAAAGAAAAGAAAAAAAAAAGTTTTTTTCATGGAAATGGATAGTGGTTTTAGAGACACGCCGTGTGTGTTTATACAGTATATATATATATATATATGATGGCTGGATGACTGGATGATCGTTCACCTCAGTGATTACATATATATATATATATATATATATATATATATATATATATACACACACACACACACACATTGTATGGTGCAGAGACTTCGACATTACGACGGACTGGGAAAAAGCGACTGGAAGCTTTTGAGATGTGGATATGGAGAATGACGGAACGTATAAAATGGACAGACAAAATAAGAAATAAAGATCTGCTAGACAGAGTGGGTGAAGGAAGAACAATGCTGGAACTCATAAAGAAGAGGAAAGGAAATTGGATTGGCCACTGGGTAAGAAGAAACTGACTATTGACGAATGCCCTGGAAGGAATGGTCAATGGAAAGAAAGTCAGAGGCAGAAAAATACATCACATGATAGACAATATTAAAATAAATGCGGATAAAATAAGGAAAGCTGAGTTAAGGAAACAGTGGAGAACGCTGAGTTTGCAGTGAAAGACCTGCTCTGCAGAATACTATGTATGTATGTATCTCTATACACACAGTAAAGCAAATTACTCGCTGGTATTATGGAACCCGTAGGTTCATGGCAGCACGAACGTAAGTTCTCTCCATACATCCCTATCCTGAGCTAATGTTTTTCATCTCCCGTATAACCACTTCTCTCAAATCATGGTTTATGTTATTCTCCCAGTTTATTATTGACCTACTGGGTGCTCTCTCTCTCTCTCTCTCTCTCTCTCTCTCTCTCTCTCTCTCTCTCTCTCTCTCTCTCTCTCTCTCTCTCTCTCTCTCTCTAGTTTTCCTATAAGGAGTTTCCATGATCCTCTTTCATTCCCCATTCGTTAGTGTCTACGAGACTTACCCGTAACTATTCGTATTATAACAGATATTATATGGTTTTCCATAAAGATAATGTTGCTCGCCGTTATAAATAGTCTTCTCCATTTGTCTGTCTGTTCATCTCTCTTTGGTACAATTATTTTCCTAAGAACTTTATTCTCAAATACTTATAACAATATCTCCTCTCTTAAAGTAAGAGTCCATGTTTCGCATCCATATCATATGTAACTGGAAGATTTATATGTTTTCACTTTAATGCTTTTTTATAGAAGTTTGGACAAAAAGAGTCTCTTTAATGAATAATAGCACGCATTTCCTGAATTTAGCCTACGTTTAATATTCTTTGTGCACTTCATTCCTATGTGTAATCATTGTTCATAGTTGAGTTAGTTTTCCTAACTTACAATTAACTGTCCATTTCCATTATACAGTGTATTTCTATGTGATACATATATACTTTGTCATGACCATTTACGGTGTCTACTAGACACGATCAATCAAGATAAACTTTGTAAAAAAAAAAAAGAATTCATGAGAATGATAACTAACTCACTTGCACTATCGAACTCGGAGATTCATGATTGCTCGGGCATAACTCCCCATTCATCCCTATCCTGAGCTAATGATTTTCAAATCATCCCCTGCATAATTTATCTCCCTCAAATTGTGGTTAATGTTATTCTCCTATCTCATTCTTGGTCGAACAACTGTTTTTATTTTTTTTCCTGTAACCTTCTCTACAAGGTGTTCACATGTCCCTATTCAATTTTTCATTCGTGCCACATGTTTTGCTCTCGTCGTAGCCTACAAGACATAACTGTTCTTATTACATTGGTTTACCATAAAGAACAAGTTGATGACTGTTACGAGGTATTCTCCATTCAACTGTTCGTTCGGCTCCCTTTGGTTTAAAAATGTTCTTAAGAATTTGATTCCAACTACTTTTATTTTCTTCTCTCTTGAAGCAAGGGACATCCATATAATGTAACTGGAACAATAACAGTTTTATATACAATTTTCATAAAAGATATTACTTTAAATAAATATGAAATATTAAGTTTTTGAATGAGAGATATAAATTAAAATAGAAAAGAAAATTAAAACGTTCGTCACGTAGGAACTGCTTAAACTAAGCGGTTTCCTGAACTAGTCAAATTTATGGTCCTATTATACGGTTAAGGAATAAATATTTAAATCAATTCCTGATGCCAGTTTATTGAAAAGTTCGGATCCCACTAAAAACAAAGAATGATTTTTAATTACGAATTTCACTGATTTTTCGAGAACACATTTCTCGGTTGATTTTAACAGCATATACAGAGTTTCGTTGCGAAACACAAAACATCGCGGCTACTTGAGCGATTTTTAAATTTTCGTTTCAGGTGAACTCTTACACCTAATGGTCCGATTTTACTGGTAAACGAACTCAACGTTACGTTTTAAATATGTATGTATGCATATATATAAACTTAGGTTGGGCAACATGGAGCGTGGTCGACTCTTGGATGGATGCACGGCTTCCAAAACGGACCGCAATGAAAACGCAATGTGTTTATAGTCTATGTAAGACCTGAACTAGTGACTCGGAGCTATCATTCCTTGGTAATGACATATGGGATCATGCCTAAACGTCGAAATCAATGGCCAGAGGACAACTTTGAATCCATGATGCATAACTCCCCCCCCCCGCAAAAAAAACTTTCTTAATCATATATATATGCTTATATAAATGTTGGTCATGGTCACTTTCGGTGTTCAGTTGATAGGATCGGTGAAGGAATGTATTTTTTTAATATTTTGACGAGAACAACCTCAATAGCTTCATTTCTTCGGAATTCGCTAAAAACAGAGAAGAAAGAAATAAAAAGCTAGAAGAATGATAGGATCCACTGTGTTTGCCCATCTTGGAGCAATTTCCCATAAGGCCAGCAGAATGAATAGATTTCCACACTTGAGTTACATAAGGGTTATAAATCACATGAAATTAGTATCAGTTCTGTTTGTCAGTCCCTGTGCGGACTGGAATTATTCTTTCCTGAAGCGTCATCCATCATGCTCAATCCCTCAATACGTGGCACGCCTTCGCATATAGCGTCTTCCTATAAAAACTCTGCACTACTAACACATTTTTTTTAAATAAACCGAACTTAGATCCGAGCTTCTGTCTCAGTGTGCGCGCGGCTGCCCGGACTGGGATTCCAGATTCGAATCCTGAAAGTATCGGAGTCGTATTGGTGGTGGGTTTTTGTAGGGGTTCGCGTTTCCCGAATTTCATTCGACCAAAATTCTCCATTCCTGTTTCCTCCTCCATATTATTTCATCTCCATTCATGCATTGATTCGTTCATTTCATATCACCTCATCTCCTGTCAGGTAGAAAACAATCAGTTTCAGCAAACCACGGTGTTTAAAATATGTGGTTGTAATGATCTAAATGAGTCACTCATGTACTTTCCCATGATTTTGAGGTTTGAAAATGGCCTAGCTGAATAATTTAAACAAACTTAATTTATTGAGGACGACTGCCACAAAAGGTACAGCTTTTATTGTTTTACAAATATGTCAATCAATTAAAAAGCGTAAAGCCAAGTTCATTAACCAGCAAAATCGGATCATATGCGAAATGTTGTATAAACATCTCTACAACAGCCTCAATTTTCGATTCGCCATATACCTACATAACATTGGAATATGAAAATAAAAGATTACTCCAAAAATTAAATAATTTCGTCTGTCAGAAGATGGTGCTATTATGCTTTACAGAGACTCTTGACGTCCCAACTGCTTTAAAGAAACGTTAAACTGAAAATATATAAAACTATTATTCTACTAGTTATATTATACGGATGCGAAACATGGACTCTTACTTTAAGGGAGGAAAGAATATTACGAGTATTTGAGAATAAAGTTCCTAGGAAAATTTTTGGACCAAAGAGAGATGAACAGACAGGTGAATGGAAAAGACTGCATAACAGTGAATTACATGGTCTTTATAGGAAGTCAGATATAATGAGAACAGTTAAGTCTCGTAGACTGCGATGGGCGGGATATGTGGCACAAATGGGAAACGAGAGACGTGCATGGAAGCTTCTTGTAGGAAAAACAGAGGGAAAACGCCCAGTTGGTAGAGCAAGAATGAGGTGGGAGAATAACAAATTACGATTTGAGGGAAGTAGCATATACAGGGGATGATTGGAAAACATTGACTCAGAATAGGGATGTATGGGGAGCTTAGGTACGCGCGGCCATGAACCTACGGGTTCGATAGTGCCAGTGAGTTAGTTTGTTACTTAGAAGTGGGTTTATCAGAAAACAGTACTGCAATTTAAAAATCTCTCTAGCGACTGCCAAATTTGTTTTCTTGCAACATAAGTAAATACATATAATGCAGTTAACTTCCCGAGCCGTAGCCAAGTGGTTAAGGCAAGATGCTTTGGCGCAGAGCTGCAGGACTTGCGCTGGTTTAGTCTACCATGGGGGATGAAATTTTCTCATTGAATTTTAGCATCGTGAGGAATTTCAGTAGCTACAATTAGTAGCGGCTCCAGGTTGAGAAAATCAGATATAACGACCGAAGAATTCGACACGCTGACCACATGTTACCCCTAAACTGGCTGGATGGTCATCTACCTCTGTGATTAACACGTGGATGTGAGACCAGAAGTCGACTGGAGGAGGCCTGTCGCGCCATGGAGTTTTTTTTATTTTTTTTATTTTTTTATTTCAGTTAACAAAAGAAATATACTTTCAATAACCAGCAAAATCGGGTCATAAATTGTGCTTCTGAGGAGCTCACTCAGTTTAGAGATTTTCTGGAGATGGACTTTGTTTTATTTATAGTATGTTCCATAAATAAGGGTAAATATAAAAGGAGAAGTAAATAAAAAGTGTTATATCTTAATTTTATACATCCCATAAATCCAATATTTCTTATCACCATTACACTATATCTTATAAGATAAGTGCTTGTAAAAGCTTGATTTACTGCCCCAAACAGATTCCCTACAGCCCATTTATTGATTCTGGCTCTTAAAACTAATAAACAACATACTTAACCGCGTTCTCTATACTTAACCGAATATATTGCGTTACGCAACAATTGCTGTTTGCTCAAAGTGCTCGCTAGAGGATTCTGAAAAAAAAAAAAATCACAAAACAAAACACACCTCTAAGAGAAGAGTGTACTGTTCCATTTACAAGCTGCATGAAATATATTCCCCTCTGTCCTTTCCATCACCTTCTATAGCCTGTTTTTACATACCATCCTCTTTCTCATTTTTAATGCACCACTTTTAGGGGGTATATTGGCTTGTTTCCAGTTCAGAGAATGTTGAATGTTTTCTTGGCAAAATTACTCAGTTTCTTAACAACTGAGTAATTTTAAGACCGTTCCTATAATATGATCTTTATACTGTACATAGTTCAAATTGTAATTAAATAAATAAGAATTATATAATTATTACTACAGTGTCAGTGGCGGCTAGTGGTGAAATTCTATGACTCTTCCTATAATACTGGGTATCCCATTCAAACCTCCCACAATTTAATTAATCATAACTAACAAACTATGCGGTATTATGAAATGAGGCCGGTATTAAACGAAACAGAAGCTCAAAGGATTTTCATTGCCACACATTGCCACATTATATATGTCACCATTAGTAGCACGAACGATATAAAGTCTGTATTCGATCCCGTGCCACGTTCTGTCTAACATGCCCATTGGTACTGCTGAAAGTTGAGACGCAACGTTCACTCAGCCTCTTTCCTAAATAAGCAACCCATCATTAATAGTCGAGTGAGGGAAAATAAATTTATAAATAATTAATTGAATAAATCATTGCTTATATTTTAAACAAATCAGAAAATACATAGAATATAATTATAAAATTATTTTTTTTTGAATTGGATAATTCCTTGAAATGATTATGAAATAGGAACGATCAGTTATGACTGATATAGGGAAAGACTGATTGATGTCTGTAACGCACCCTATTGTATGTTGATGTGCTCGAGACATTCGTTGAACAAGATAAAGATCAAAATAATTATTTCCAGTACACAGGTTTAGATACATCTTATTCAGCCTGTTAGAACTGACAATGTACACGAGACAGCTAAATTCAATAGAAAAAAAATATTGATGAAATTTTGGGAAACCGAGTAACCAGGCATTTTGACATAAGATGATTCAAACCAATTAAAGGTGAACGAAGCCACTAGAACATTCTAGAATATATTAGAAGTTTTTTTACAAAATTAGTCGGGATTCCCGGGCTACTTATGTAAACTTATGTCCCAATTTTAGCCAACCTCAAAAGTAGGAGTGTCCTCTAACATTTGTTGACATCACAACGAACCAAAGGGTCCAGAACCCTACCACCCGAAATTATAGACAAATGCACCAATTGGTTTAATGTATTTTATCTTAAGGTGGGCCTTATCATATGGTCGCAAATTATATTCAGTGGGGGTAAGTGTCAAGCTCATAACAAAATTTACAGACAAAACTTCACTTCTAAATTCACTTCGCACTTCGTACTTCGCTTCTCGTGGTGCCACTGGCACGAGTAAAACTTCTACTTCTATTCTCGTGATGCCACTGGCGCGAATAAAATTCACTTCTAACTTCTCTTCTCGTGGTGCCACTGGCACGAGTAAAACTTCTACTTCTATTCTCGTGATGCCACTGGCGCGAATAAAATTCACTTCTAACTCCTCTTCTCGTGGTGCACTTCTAACTCCTCTTCTCGTGGTGCCACTGGCACGAGTAAAACTTCTACTTCTATTCTCGTGATGCCACTGGCGCGAATAAAATTCACTTCTAACTCCTCTTCTCGTGGTGCCACTGGCACGAGTAAAACTTCTACTTCTATTCTCGTGATGCCACTGGCGTGAATAAAATTCACTTCTAACTCCTCTTCTCGTGGTGCCACTGGCACGAGTAAAACTTCTACTTCTATTCTCGTGATGCCACTGGCGCGAATAAAATTCACTTCTAACTCCTCTTCTCGTGGTGCCACTGGCACGAGTAAAACTTCTACTTCTATTCTCGTGATGCCACTGGCGCGAATAAAATTCACTTCTAACTCCTCTTCTCATGGTGCACTTCTAACTCCTCTTCTCGTGGTGCCACTGGCACGAGTAAAACTTCTACTTCTATTCTCGTGATGCCACTGGCGCGAATAAAATTCACTTCTAACTCCTCTTCTCGTGGTGCCACTGGCACGAGTAAAACTTAACATATTCATCGTGCTAATGCGAGCACATATATTCGTAGTTTATCGACCATCGGAAATATAAAATAGGCGCGGTGTAATTAAGAATTCAACCGTCTACTCAACTTAAAGTGTAGTCATATGATAGCGCCACCTTGATTTGTTTTATTGTGTGTGCAACGAAAATAAAGTTATTATTGCATCTACAACTTGTCTTTTCTCAACGAGATAGAATCGTGTCCGCACAATCCTTGTGTATCCCGGGACCAAGAGCATCTCATCCTACCGCAATCCACTGAGCTACCCGAGGTCCTCGATTAGAAGAGGAATCCTTTCTCAAATTCCTAACGCACAAAAATCCCGTCTTCACCATCACCTACTATTTTGTTCCAAATTGTGTCAAGGATACGGATCGTAAATCATGATCTTGTACTGGAGTTGCAAACACACGGTCTTTTAAGTACCCCCAGAGGAAGAAGTCCAGTGGAGTGATGTATGGCGAACGTGGTGGCCAGCAAATTGGTCCGCCGCGTCCATTCCACCTATCTGGGAAGGATTCTTTGAGTGAATTACGAATATCAGGCTCCAGTGTGGTAAGGCACCATCTTGCTGAAATATTACTTCGGGGTTGCAGATCAGCTGCTTGGGGGTCAAGAACTGTTCCAACATGTCTTGGTATACTGGGCCAGTTATTGACTTCTCATCATCAGACCGATGCACAGTTGATCTTGGCACACTGAACTGTCGGGTTGCTTTGGCGAATTGATTTTTGTGGACTTCTCTGAAATCCTGCTCTAATTTCTTCAATCTTTTCTTTTGAAACTCTGAAACAAGTGTACGAGCACCGCTTGATTTTTTAACGCTTCCAGTCGCCAGAAACTTCTCAAGCCATGCCTTAATGGTCTTCCCATTAGGTGCATTTCCTCCATATTCTCTCTGGTAATTTATTTGCACTGTAATTATTGACTTCGTCTCTGCATATCAGAAAACAGATTGTGCTCGTTGCTGAGGAGTCGCCATTTTGTTTTGTGATTATTGTCCAATATGCGATAGATGAAGTAACTGCAACAATGAAAACAAAAATTCTCTGAGTTTATCTTTCTTTTAATATCAACCTCATTTCATAATTCCGCATACTTTGAGAGTTATGACTAATTAAAATGTGGGAGGTTTGAATGGGGCACGGAGTATATTATACACAGTGTAAATCTTAATTAGATAAATTATATGCAGACATTTAATGACAAATATGGATGATTTGAAGAAGTGGCAGAGTTAAAAAACTTAGAAAATAATTACAAACAGGAATGAAGTGCAGAAAGAAATTAAACATCGGCTCAATTCTGAAAATGGGTACAATTACGAATCATTAGAGGGACTTTTGTTATTCCAACTTCGCTCAAAAATCGTTGAACTGGAAGTATACAATATTGTTCTACTCCCAGTTATATTATATGGATAGGAAACATGGAATCTTACTTCAAGGGAACAGAAAAGATTACGAATAAAGTTATCAATATTTTTTTTTTGGAAACGAAGAGACAGGCGAATAGAGAGACTACATAACAGTTAGCTACATGGAAACCTGATTTGATGACCAATTAATATTCGTATACTGCGATGGGCAAGATATGTGGCACGAAAGGAGAATAAAATAGAGCATGGAAACTTGTTAAAAGATAGCCAGACGGAAAACGCTCAGGAAGTAGGCCAAGAATGATGTGAACCATGATTTGAGAGAGGGAAGTTATACACGCAATGTTTGAAAGCATTCTAGAAAACAAGACTAAATGTGTATAAAACAGTGGCTCTTCCAACTCTTTTGTATGGTAGCGAAGTATGGACATTGAAACAGACGGATATACAAAGACTTAGATCTGCTGAAATAAGATACCTTCGGATGACTGCAGGATACACTCTACTAGATCACAAAAAATGAAGACATCTTAGAAGAATTACACATGGAACCTTTAGAAAACAAAATTTCTGATTTTAAGTCCAGATGGATGCAACATGTTCATCGAATGGAAAATCACAGGATACCCAAACAAATGTTAAGTTATCAACCTGGAGAAAGAAGAAGACCAGAATGTCCACTCAAAAGACTTTTGGGTGGTGTTTCTCTTGAGGCCGAAACAGGTCAATAAATGACCTAAATTCGTGAATGTACTGTGATGATGATGATGATGATGTTTGTAAACATTAGCTTAGGAAATTGATGTATAGAGAACTTATTATGAACGCGCGGTCGTGAACCTACAGTTTGGATAGTGCCAGTGAGTTAATCAGTTAATCGAATAAGGAACAAGGGGGACATGGGGGCCCAGTGGGTTAGGGAAAGTGAAACAATGCTCAACTACGTATTAGATAAAGACTAAAAAAACATGATTTAGTAGGACCAGCAAAAGAAATCAAATCCAGTCACGCGGACTAACTCACCTTGTAATCATCATTGAGCAGGCCCTACCTAATAATATGAGTTCTTTACTCTGTAGGGAGTCCAATTGACTTATTTATTTATTGTTATTTATAACGTCCTTCACAGTAAAATCCTGCTAAAAATCTTTCATATAACACAATATCTCTTATTGTTTATTTCTTCACACCAGTTTCCAACACTATTTTCCTCTTCGCTATTTACATCACAACTGATTCGACACCTACTAGACTCTCTAATAGGGCCTACTATTTAAATATGTTCACTAAAGAAAAAGGGGTAGAAAAAAGTTTAACCCCTACAAACATACTGTAATACGTAGTTTGAAGTTGAAGGAAAACCTTTTTCAAGCCAATACACCAATTTTTTAACTGACTCACTGCAGATTACAGTGTGATTATGTGTCTGTTACCAATGTCCTTTCAGCGCTGGGACCTCTTAGTGTTGATGCTTGACTTGTGTATTGTTAGTAAAGAGAGCTTTCTCTCTTTACTGAGTCACTGTAGTCTCCATCATCTCTAATGTATGCGGCGAGACGCCTAGAAGTATCGAGAGCCGAATAGATGCCACTGACCGCGAAAGTGATCCTTCCGGAAAACACGTCTAGAGAGATCGCTGCGAGTTGAACACACGACTCATAATTCGCGACTCCGAATCCCTTATGCCTTTAAGTCGAGATTAGAGTCTTCCCGCCACCCGCGAAATTAAAAGGACGGGCAATTGAGCATGAATAAAAAAATCAAAATAAAAATGTGGTTAAAAGGGAAAGAAAGTGTAATTTTAGTTTAAGAATTAAAATTATATACGATGGGAACACTGGTAATCTTACTCGTGCGAGCGAAATTCGTCTGCTCCAGCGCGAAACATAAAGAAGAGTGAGAGAGTTATTACTCGACAACGTTAACTTTCAATGCGGAAAAACTGTGAACTAAAATAATGTGGTAAGGGTGAGTAGGGGTTGGAGGTGGTATTTTTCCGTTAGTTGTGTATAGCCAGTCGTTAGTGACAATGTCAAGTGCGAAAGTTAGACCCAATAATCACAGTATATAAACACTTAAGTCTGACAGTAGTTGGAAACCAGTGCTGATTAATTTCTCTGTACCTCACATTAACCAGAAACCCGTTGGCATACAAATTCCGACGATTTTTTCATTAACTTCATCTCCTATTTCAAGTAGGTCTACCACTATATTTTACCACTGATTATACCACTTGCCCAGCCATTCACTTGTATCAGCGGAGGAAGGAGACACTTTCCTCATCTTCACCACTAGCGCCATTGCTTCAACGGCTAAAAAGTTAATGCGGTCGAGTAATACAGAGAAAGATTATATCGACCAAGCAGGCGCAGATCTGTACACCACGAGTGATCTTGGCAGCTACTTCAAGACATGAATGAATGAAGGGGGAAAAAGTGCTATGAGTTTAAATACAAGAAGACAGTTATACATTGTAAATAAATAAATATATAAAATTCTTATTATTAGTTTTAATATTATTATCAATATCATAATTATGCTATTTTCACTATTATTATTATTATTATTATTATTATTATTATTATTATTATTATTATTATTATTATTACTACTACTACTACTACTACTACTAGGACTACAATTTTTACGTCCTAAAAGTTTAGATTGTACTTCAGAACAATTAGAAGTAAGATTACTGACTGTCTTCTGTTTTGGTTCTACATACGAACAATTGAATAATACTTACTGTATTGCAATCATAACTTAAAGTACATAAACATTCGAGCCTTGATTATTAATAGGGTCCGTATTTTTATTTAATAAAAGATATGATTTGCAATACAGATAGTATATATAATTCAACTGTTTGTGTGTGAAACCAAAACAAAAGAGAGTCATAAGTCTAACTTATTATATTATATTGCAATCTTACCTTTTATTACATAAAAATCCGGAATGTAATTATTACTAATATTATTATTTGATTATTTTTATTGTTATTATTATTATTATTATTACTAAAATAACAGTGGCAATATCTATCTCGTAGGTTTGCGGCCATACGACATAACCTCTCCATATATCCATATTCCGAATTAATGTGTTCCAAACATTCGCTTCATAATGTATCGGCATCAAATCATGGATAATGTTATTCTGCCACTCTTGGCCTACGTACTAGGTATTTTCTCTCTGGTTTTCCTCACAAGTACTATTGCTACTAACTTAATATTATTATTAATAATAATAATAATAATAATAATAATAATAATAACAACAATAATAATAATAATTACTAACTCACTGACTATTTCAAACCCGTATGTTCATGGTCGCGCAGGCATAAGTTCTCCATACATTCATATCCCGAGCCAATGTTTTCAATTCATCCCCTGTATAATCTGCTTCCCTCAAATCATGGATAATATTATTCTCCCATCTCATTCTTGGTCTACCAGTGAGTGGGAGTAAGGACAACGAGTAAGGAAATTGGCACAGTTCATAAATCTCACTGAAGAGGGAGGATAACAGTACATAACTGTCACGTACCGAAATAGTACTTTCGGTACAATGCCCTAACCATTTTAATTCCTTCTCCTCAATTCTTCAATTATACTTTCTTCTGCTTCCACTACGTTCCTAATTTTTTACGTTTGTGGTATGTTATAATTTTGACTTTCTGGCACTTCTGCGTAAATAATCCATTTCTATTAGTCTATTCTTGTAGTAGCTACTTAGGCCTACTGATTGTCCATACCTCACTTCCATACATTGCAACAGACTTCACAAAATAGTAATAATAATAATAATTATTATTATTACTATTATTATTATTATTACTATTATTATTATTACTATTATTATTATTATCATCATCATCATCATCATTCAAATTAAATTATTTGAAAGGCAAGGTGGATAATACTAATAAAATTCATATCAAATTCCGTTGAGGTGAATAGTTATATGATAAAAAATTAAAAATTAAAATGTACCTGTTGGCAGGTGCCGTCGTCCTCAATTTCGTTTAAATAATTTATGTAAAATATTAACTGGAAGCCTTTCGGAAGTTACTTTCCATTATCAGCAGGATGAATATGCGCTACTAGTAGTTAGGACCAACAACGTCTATAGCGTATTATCTACTAGTAGCGCATACTCATCCTGCTGATGATGGAAGTTAACTTCCATAAGGCCTCCAGTTACTAATATTTTACATACATTACCTTAATAAAGTTGAGGACAACGGCATCTGCCCAACCGGTACATTTTAAATTTTATTTTTTTATCTTAAGATGGATATATCCGGTCAGCTGCGGATGTGAAAGCATCGGTGGTGAAATACTGAATCAAAGTAACAAATTGTGATATTTGAGTTTTATGAAACCATCCATTGTTGAATAAGCCTACTGTCTTGTGGAGATAATGAAGTTAAACTCATGACATACGTACAAATTCCCTCCTCAAGACATTTTGTTTAAACCAAGCATTTAACTGTAGCATTACAATTCGTATTTTTGTGTTAACATACTACTTCTCATAAATAATATCACACTTGGCAGAATTCCGTCTTGTTACATGAATCGCTCTGTCCTATATCCAGGAAGCGACGTATGATAAATTACTACGTCACGTCGCGCTCCTGAAACCAAGCTATTGTTTCGTATTCACCCCCCATATCTTACACCTCAGGGATGAACAACATATGTATAGTCCTCGCCTTGCCAACCATGTAATTGTATCATTAATACATGTTCCGCCTAATGTGATAATAATAGAGCAACAATTATTGTTATAAAATTTCAATAATAATAATAATAATAATAATAATAATAATAATAATAATAATAATAATAATAATATATCAAGAACAAAATTAAAGAAAAAAATATTAATAAAACAAAAATGAAGATACTAGAGAAATATCAATAATATATCAGCAACAATATTAAATCAAACATAATAATAATAATAATATAATAATAAACAATAATAAACAATAATAAATCAACAACAATATCGAAGAAAAAATATTAATACAAAAATAAAAAAAAATAAAATAATAATAATAGTAATAATAATAATAATGATAGTAAAGAATAACAATAACAATATATTAATAACAATATTAAAGCAAAAATATTCATAATAATAATAACAATAAGCCATAATAACAACAACATTATTATTATTATTATTATTATTATTATTATTATTATTATTATTATAGAATAATATTAATAATAATATAACAATAAAATATCAACAATATTGAAAGAAAATAACAATAATATAACAAAAAAATATGTCAATGATATATTTTTTTTATTCTTTGTCCCACGTTGTCATTTCAACTTTTCTGGTATTCTCTCCTAGCATTGGTGTAACTGAAACTCACTTCTGATGTAAGGGACGCTACCACGCCTATAAATCCCTAGTAAAGCTGCATAGTATAGTATGAAAATGCTATGATTGCAGTGAAATACCTGTCCTGGGACAGAATTACTATGGATGGATATAATGTATAATAATATAATATGAGTATAGTTTAATGGAGAAGACTGCATAACAATGAATTACATGGTCTTTATAGGAAACTAGATATAATGAGAACCGTTAAGTCTTGTAGACTGCGATGGGCAGGACATGTGGCACAAATGGGGAATGAAAGACGTGCATGGAAGCTTCTTGTAGAAAACCGGAGGGAAAACGCCCAGTTGGTAGACCAAGAATGAGGTAAGAGAATAACATTAACTATGGTTTGAGGGAAGTAGACTATACAGGAGATGATTGGAAAACATTGGCTCAGGATAGGGATATGTGGAGAGCTTATGTCCGCGCGGCCATGAACCTACGGGTTCGATAGTGCCAGTGAGTTTGTTAGAGTATAATAATAATAATATTATTAATAATAACAATAATAACAATATAGCATCAGTATTATAATAAACACCAAACTCCGACCATAAGAAGTAGGGGTTTATCAAAACGTCATAATTCAAAAATCGCCCAAACAAGTGACTCCTTGATTGTTTTACGCAACGTAACCGGATACGACCTATTTAACAAAATAAATACAAAGTAAAGTAAAGTAATCCCACTACAGGCCTAGGGAGGCCCTTGGGGTAGTAGGAGGTTAAGGCTCCCACTTTTTCTAGACAATCGTCACTTGATGTCAGGCGGGTTGTCAGCCCTGCGTGACGGACGCCTTTACCCCCAGAACAAGCTTCTGGTACTCATTTCCATTAGAGGCTGAGTCGACCCCAGGGCCATAGTGCCGCCAGAAGGTTTTGGTCAGTTAAAAATCCTGACCCGCTGGGACTTGAACCCTCGACCTTCCGACTTGTAGCGCAGTGCCTTAACCACTACGCTACGCCCCCTAACAAAATAAATATAGATTCAGTAAATCAGCAAAACCGGATCATAAATTCGCTTAGTTTACGCAGTTCCTGGACAACATACGTTTTCTACTGTGTCACACTCAGACTCTTTTATTGATTTAAAAATGGTGTAATTTTGCAAATGGTAGCACCTGTATCGGGCACTGTAGCGAGGGGTAGCGTAGGTTAGTTAAATTAACCCCCGGTGTGGGGGGGGCGGGTTTATAAATTCTCACTCCTCAGTGCTGCTAATGCGGTCATTCGCTTAATTAGCTCTGGGACGTAGTTTGTCTACGGCATGGATAGTCAATGCCTTTGTTTCTTCAACAACAGATATTTCCATGTGGAGTAATAAACAACAACTGACGAGAACTGAAAAACAAACAAGACTAATAAATGTGTAGGTAATTTATTAAACTTTTTATTCGACGTCTATTGAAGAGCTAAAACATGACGGAAAGGAATTTTATATAACTTCTTGTAAAATTCTTGGTCAACAGATAATACATCAATCTTACTACATACTAGAATTTTAATGAAAAATTCTCTATAGCTTTATAAATTTTCGTAAATGAAATTAACGATCTAATTCAGTGTTGTCCAAACTTTCCACAAAACACTTCTGTTTTAAGGAATATAGACGCCAAGCACTGATACACACAGTAAATTAAAACATCCATAGTAATTCTGCAAGAGGACAGGTTTTTCACTACAATCATAGCATTTTCATGCTATGCTTTGCAGCTTTACTAGGAAATTATAAGTGTGGTAGCTTTCCGTTGCTTTCCACACCGGTAAAGGATGATGATGATAATGATAAGGATGATGATGGCCGGATGATTTTCGGGGACCGTTGGGCCCTAAGCTTCCTGACATTTTTCTTACATATGAGAAAAAACCCCGAAAAAACCTCACCCAGGAGCCTCAAAATTATATTTTAAATATATCATTTTGATAAAGTTGAGGACGACGGCACCTACCAACAGGTGAATATTTATTTTTTTAATTTTTATCTTATGAATTTTCACCTCAACGGAATTTGATATGAACTTTATTAATATTGAAGATAATTTGAGGCCGCATATCCCTAATATTGTTACTGAACATCTTGTAAAAAACAAAGTGAAGTGCGTCCCTCACCTTCTCTATAGACCGTATTTAGTTTGAATCCTCAGGAAACGCATTCGCGGGAAGCATTTCCATCTTCACAAGCAGTCGTCAAGATGAACGATATGACTGTTTCCAGCATGTCTTTGCAAACTGGCAGAAACGCTGGGACACGTGTGTTGCATCCAAAGGAGACTAGTTCGATAAAGACCATTAATATTGTATGGATGAGTAAAGGAATGTTCCCGAAGAAAGAAAGAAAATTCTCTATTGAACAGCCCTCGTAATTTTATTAAATATTAAGTTGTATCGATTGAAACATTTTCACAATACAGTATTTTCTTTGTGTTTTGTTATATTTTGTTTATAGGCTATATTGTAACTGTACAAAAACACATTAGAATTTAAAATAAGAGATAGGATTTCTTAAAGAAAATTATTCCTGTGATCTACCATTCCTTATGGTCTTCGCTGGATTTTGGAGAAAACTTCTTTTGTCTCATTTCGATCGCATGTACCTAGTTTCGTTACGTAAAATCGAAAATTGCGACCCTAGAACGATATTCCAGTTCTCGATTAACGTATCCTGAAATGTGATAGTATCAGACCTATATAATAATAATAATAATAATAATAATAATAATAATAATAATAATAATAATAATAATAATAAAATGAAGTTTTTATAATAACAATAATAATAATTAATATTCCATCCATCCATAGTAATTCTGCCCAAGGATCAGGTCTTTCATTGCAATCGTAGCATTTTCATGCTATATGCTTTGTAGCTTTACTAGAGAATTATAGGTGTGGTAGCTTCCTGTTACTTTCCACACCGTAAAATGAAGATGGTAATGATAAGGATGATGATTATAACGATAAGGATGATGATGGACGGATGATTTTCGGGGACCGTTTGGCCCTAAGGTTCCTGACATTTGTCTTACAGGTGAGGAAAAATCCCGAATAAAACCTCACCCAGGAGCCTGTCCCGACCGAGAATAGAACCCCGGCCCGCTGCGTGACAAGGCAGCACGCTACCTCGAGACCACAGCGGTGGACTATAATTAATATTAACAATAAAATCTAAAAGTAATGGTCCGATTTTGCTGGTTAACACACAAGTCCTTTATTTTTAAAATTGTTGCTATATGCCGATTTTGGTTTCAAAAAAATTGAGAAGTCTAGATTGTTAACACATACACAACCACACATACACGTAATATTTTGTTATGGTCAATTTCGGCGTCTACTAAGAAGGGTCTATGAATCTGTGAATATATGTAAAAAATCAATTATATTTTCAAGAACACAACCCCAATAGTCGGCCGCGGTGGACTAGTGGATATGCTCCTTGTCTCTGGTCCCGAGGGTCGCGAGTTCAAACCCGGCCGGGATCGATGGATTTTTTAGGACGGAAAAATCCAAGGAGCAAGTCCTCCGGGAGGGACTTTAAGCCGTGGGTCCCGAGTCTGAAGATTTTCAGGCTCGTAAAAAATCCTTAAGCCTGAATGAAAAGGCCTCTAAGCAAAATTTACCGAATTTTCCCGCCCTAGTACTACCTTGGTTTCCTAGATGTCAGTATGAGGCGGAACGCTGACCAAGGGCCATTCAAAAATGACATCTATACGAAAAAACGTGTAACTAAATTAGTATGGTTCAACTTCTTCCCTATAGGGGGAGTAGCGCCTAAATCCCTGTAAAGGGAAAACATAGGCTTACTTATAATAATACAACCCCAATATATTCCTTCGAAAGTAGCTAAAAAGATCAGAGATCACATATGTCGCTAACCACAAAGTGAAAACTCTTATTCCGTAAAGATTTCAATGTCGTGCCTGAATACACGAAAACACTGGAACAATGAAGCAACACAGATCCAGGGTTTTGCGTTGAATCGCCGTTGCATGTACGGCAACTTCTGTCATGTGCGTGATGCGGGAAGACTAAACAATACCGTGCAGGCGTAAGGGGAGATACGGAATGTATTAATGCGATACGTTTCGTTTGATCAAAGGCGACAACCATGAAATTGTCATGTCGCAGAGAGAAAAAAAGTTTTATTCCGCTCCTTAGCAAACCCAGAGGGTTTTCTAACCCATTCTCGTTGCTTCCATGTAAAATTCAACGTGCTGTTCGTGTCGGATCATGACATTCCAATGACGGAGTATTCCAATAGGACAGGGTTTTCAAAATGTATGCCCTGGGGAAGCGCGAGAACTTTGAAAAAGTCCTAAATGCTAAAGTATAAAGTCTACGTAATACTAATAATAATACTAATAATAATAATACTAATAATAATAACAATAATAATAATAATAACAATAATAATTGTAATAATGGTAGCGTAGTGGTTAAGGCACTGAGCTACAAGCCGGAGGGTCGAGGGTTCAAGTCCCGTTGGGGTCAGGATTTTTAAACTGACCCAAACCCTCTGGCGGTACTATGGCCCTGGGGTATACTCAGCCTCT
The DNA here is from genome assembly GCA_030220185.1 of Diploptera punctata. Lineage (NCBI taxonomy): Eukaryota > Metazoa > Arthropoda > Insecta > Blattodea > Blaberidae > Diploptera > Diploptera punctata. The sequence continues at coordinate 1,511,183 of JASPKZ010000047.1, forward strand.
AACTTAAATGAGTACCAGACGCTAGTTCTGGGGGTAAAGGCGGCCGTCACGCAGGGCTGTCAACCCGGCTGATATAAAGTGCCGATTGTCTAGAAAAAGTGGGAGCCTTAACCTCCTACTACCCCAAGGGCCTCCGGGCCTATTGTGGGATCACTTTAATTTTACTTTGCTTAATAATAATAATAATAATAATAATAATAATAATAATAATAATAATAATAATAATATAATAATAATAATAATAATAATAATAATAATAATAATAATTCCGATTGAGGGTCTTTCCACTTTTCAGCGGTTGCCCTTTTACCAGCCGGCTGCTGGCCCTTCACATCCACATGTGTCAATCACAGAGGAAGATGATCAACAGCCAGTGTAGGGGTGACATGTGGTTAGCATGTCGAGTCCCTCAACCTGGAGCCGCTACTTATTGAAGCTACCCAATTGCCTCACGATGCTGGGTGGGCACCGGTCCCATACTGGCCGAAATACCATGAGAAAATTTCTTCCCCCATGGAGACTCGAACCAGCGCAAGTCCCGTAGCTCTGCGCCAAGGCTTCCTGCCTTAACCGCTCGGCTACGGCGCGGGACATAATAATAATAATAATAATAATAATAATAATAATAATAATAATAATCAACTTTTAGCTGATGATAACATTCCACAAAAATATATTACTAATATCTTCAACATCTATAAAGATAATGAAATCTCTGTTAAACAAGATTGCAAATTATCTTCTTGGGAAAAGATCAACACTGGAGTAAGACAGGGATGTGGACTTTCACCGGTGCTTTTCATTATATATATATATATATATATATATATGAATAAATTAATAAACGAATGGAGGAAAACACAACGAGGATATATACCCATTAATGGGAACCTCAAACTCGATGCTATTCTTTTTGCAGACGATTTAACTCTTCTGACACTTTCAGAAAATGATTTGCAACGATCAATTTATAATTTACAAAAAAGGTGCCAAATTTAATATGGAAATATCAATTAACAAAACTAAAATTATGGCATTTCATGGGAAGGACCCCATACAAAGTACAATCTGCCTCCAGAATAAAATTTTAGAGAGATCTAATCAATTTAAATATCTTGGATATTATCTTTCTATCTTGCATGAAAAGGATATCCCTGAAAAAATTACTAGTTGTAATAAAAGTTTTGGAATTATTAATCAAGTTATGAAACCATCCTTTGTACAAAAAACACCATATTACGTTTATATAACACTTTGGCTAGACCAGTGTTGACCTATGGTAGTGAAGCATGGACTCTATAAAGACAACATGAAAGCAGAATAACGGCTTGTGATATGAGATTCATGCGCAGAACACCAGATGGGATCGGAAAAGAACACCGATATCTTAAAAGAATTGAAGACTACGCCAATTTTGGAATATATTAAACAGTACCAACTAAATTAGAAACACCATCTAGAAAGAATGAGTTCAAATCGGATCCCCAAAGCTGTTTATAATTATATACCAAGAGGACGAAGATGACTGGGCCGTCCTATGAAACGCTGGAGGGAAAATTTTCTATAGGATCGTAACAGGCCTTGGCCTAATACTTGCAAGGAAGAAGAAGAAGAAGAAGAAGAAGATATAAATAAATATCTTCAACTCGAGTGCAATTCAGGGTCGGGTCGAGAAATCACATAAGATGAAACCCCATATAAAGTGGTCTGTGAATGATAAGGGTGCCGGCCGATCACGCCTGACACACCATCAGGGCACACAATTCCGCCAATGCCAGGAGAAAAAGCCAGAAAGAAATATAACAAAGTCAACTTGATGACACGCGCACACGTAAGTACCATAAAAGCGCCATATATATATATATATATTAGCTAATACCCGGCGTGCAAGGCTACGCCTAAATAAATGAAAATTAATGTGCTTTTATGTTTAGTTGAATAAGTAGAAGGAAAAATAATTATAAATTTATATTTTTTAGATACCCCGTGCTGATTAACCGGCGTTGTCCGGGAATCTACTTATCCCGTTCTTCTTTACATAAATGAGCTGAAATACGAAAATTAATGTGTTTTATGTTTAGTTAAATAAGTAGAACGAAAACATTAATCTGGTAATTCTTTTTAGATACCCCGTGCTGTTTACTCTGCAGTGTCCGGAATCTACTCATCCCGATCATCTTGGCATAAATGAGCTGAAGGACGAAAATTAATGTACTTCTTATGATTAATTGAATAAGTAAAATGAAAAATAATTATAAATGTATATCGTATTTATTTTAAGATTCCCCGTGCTGATTACCCGGTGTTTCCTGAGAATCTACTTATCTACTTGGCATAAATGAGGTAAAAGGCAAAATTCGTTATTGTGAGTTATCCGTAAAATAATACCAGTCATGTGCAGCTATGCATGCACAGGATCTACGTACTTGTCTCGATCTTCATGGCATCAATGAAAGACAAAAATGGTTATTGTGAGTTATCCATAAGAGATAAACACATGCTATCGCAGACTATTTTGTAGAGCTTTTCGAGATATTCACTTCTGTGTATATAAATTTTGTGTATTTGTTATGGTTTAGGCAGCGTAAGCCATTTAAGCGTCCAAAGAGCTACTTTTTTCACGTTTTCCACTACAAAGGGTGATTTTTAAGGGTGTATAAGTTGATTATCAGAACTCTCTATGTTCATCTAGCCTATGTTCATCCCAGGGATCTCCGGAACGTTTTGCAAAAAGCCCCGTCACAATCGGATCAATGGTATGGTCACGCATAAAGTACAAACAAACAAACAAACAAACATTTTTTATGTATTATAAATTATATATATATATATATATATATATATATATATATATATATTGACAGAAACCTAATAGAAATTATTAAACAAATCTATAAAGATAACTCCGCTTATGTTAAAATGGGAAATATAATGTCTAATCCTATAAACACCTCAAAGGGATTGAAACAAGGGTGCAGTCTATCACCAATTTTATTTAATATTTATGTAGAATTTATATTAACGAAATGGAAACAAAGCTGCAAAGGTATGGGGATCCCAATAGGCAATAGATTTTTGCTGACATTACAATTTGCCGATGATCAACTGGTTTTAGCGCAAGACAATTTTGATATGGAATTCATGATAAAAAGGTTGAAAAGCACATATGAATCATGGGGTCTCACAGTAAATTTACAAAAAACAGAATATCTGGCAATAAATAGCAATGAAAGAAAAAACTTAGTATTGGAAGATGGAATCCAAATAAAGCAAGTGAAACAAACTAAATATTTGGGAATGATTATGGATAACATCGAAGGTATAGGCAAAGAGAACATAAAACATAGAATTGAATTGAGTAGCAAAATAATATCATCATTAAATTCCATATGGTGGGATAAGCATATTTGGAAAGACACAAAAAAATATATTGGTAAAACATTGGTGGAATCTGTTGCAATGTACGGAAGTGAGGTATGGACAATCAATAAGTACTACAAGAATAGACTAATAGCTCTAGAAATGGATTATTTACGAAGAAGTGCCAGAAAGTCTAAATTAGAACGTGTCACAAATAAGGAAATTAGAAACAAAATGGAAGCAGAAGAAAGCATAATTGAAAGAATTGAGGAAAAGGAATTAAAGTGGTTAGGACATGTTTTAAGAATGGAAGATGAGCGATGGCCGAAGCAACTATATGAATGGCATCCTAACAGAAAGAAGAAAAGAGGAAGACCAAGGTTAACATGGAAGGAAAACATGAAGACAGTAATGCAAGCTAGAGGGCTAAGCATCGAAGATGCCCAAGACCGTAGGCTTTGGAGGTTTGGCACGGGAAGACGGCAGCAGCTGTAAAAACCCGAAGATAGATAGATATATAATTCCTATGCTTCTCTTTCCCAAAACTAAGCCTCTATATATATATCGTTCAAGCGCGTCCTCGTCATTTGTACAAGCAAAAGAAACTTAAAAACGGCACCGATAAACTCGGTCCCGATACTATAAAATACGTCACACAAGATGCCCGATAGAAAAAGGGTAGTTCTGGCAAGCTAAATTTATTCTATGTCATCAATAGTTTTCTTCTCATTTTTCTATCTTGTACATTTTATATTTCATTTGTTAAATCTATATTAAATCAAAATATTTTGTAAATAATAATTATACTGTGGACATACCATGTAATATTTATTTTTATTGTAATTAGATGTAAGATTTTTTTTTGTATTGGTTTAACCTGGTTGAGCAGTAGACAAGGCCTTAATGCCTTAACTCTGCCAGGTAAAAATAAAGCTATTATTATAGGTAACATGGGTCGCAGGCTTTAGCATTATCTAGAGAACATCGTGTGGGGATAGTTGGACCCTTTCTCGAAAATTAAAGAGGATAAATAAATTAAGCCTAGAACTATTTTTAGCCAGGCGGTAAAATTATAAATGTTAATGATTTTACAAATTCGAACGTACTAATTTGTCTATTGTCAAGAGAACAATGTTTTGAATTTTATACAGTATCTGATTGCTTATTTAGGAATAATTATTTAATTTGCTGTTCCCTTAATTATTTTTTTCTTTAAATATTAGCACACTTCTCTTCTTCTGGCAAATTAATAGTCTTCTTCTTCATCGCGGTTTAGGCTTATTTACTACCCTGTTCCGGCTCAAAATTGCTGCTGTTTCCATCTTTTCTGTCTTCCCAGACTACTTCTTCCTCGTGGTGAATAGCTGTATGCTGCTTTTGGTATTCTATTCTCAGTCATCCTTGCCAAGCGTTCTTTCCAGTTTGTTCTGTACTTCACTATTGTTGTGTTTAATTCCTCTACTTTTTAGTTGTTGACCCAGTACCTATAAAATTAATAACCAATACTGGTGCTAGCTGGATCTAGGGCCCAATTTACCTAGATCGGAGAACATTTATCGACTACAAATGGATCCGAAATTGACGGGGACTAATTTACGTGCCCCTTTAAAAAGAACCCACCCTCACATTTTGTCCCCACACATTGAACACAGTATAAAACTATTCAACTGATTCAACTCATTGTATAATACATAGTGTCTGACTCAAGTGTTCTTACCATGTTGTAAAAATTTCGCCTAACGTATCTAGGGGAAACAAAGAATGCCGTTCATTATTGAAATTCGTATACTCAATGAACTTGTGTTATAGATTTCGTACAACTATTGAACACCAACTATAAAGAAAAATATTATTTTACATTATTTGATTCAGTAATAGTTAGATTCACATGAACAGTTTACCAATCCCTGTTTTCATCTGCGAAACCACTCAATGCTGATCATATATCTCGAGGCTAGCTGGTACCCTAACCAGAAAATGAACGACTTTAAAACAGACTCCCTGTGCAAATGAAGATCGGAAACATAAGCATACTAAATTACCGATTTAATACTAAACATTTCATCAGTGGGCCTCAGATTTAGCATCCCTCAATTTTCTTAATGGGCTCAAAAATGTATATTTTCTCTTCACATTCGACCCATTCCTAAGAGATCCGAAGACACCTATCTCAAAGGATTTGACCTGAGAAATCTCTCCGATAGCAACTGCAACCTAAGTGGTTCTGTCTCTGTACAAAATACTAAAATATGTTACAAAGTTGAAGTCACATCTAACTCTACATGAGTGAAGTATTATATACAATAGCAATTTTACACTTAATGTTCAAATAATATCCAATATTACTAATTTTATTACACTTTAAAAAGTTATAATTCTTTTGAATACTACAATATATTATTCTATGTAATAATGAAACATGTAGCTATAATGCAAGATGTATATGAAATTGTTGAAACTTTGTATGTGTGTAAAACCTGAATTTTCATCCATGGCGGTGATCAACCCTATCTAATAAAGACCGAAAATTTCAATGATAAAAAAGTATATATATATATATATATATATGTGTGTGTGTGTGTGTGTGTGTGTGTGTATGTGCGTGTGTGTGCGCGCGCGCGTGCGTGTGTGTTTGTGTGTGTGAGTGTGAGAGTGAGCGTGCGTGTGTGTATGTATTTGTGTGTGTCGTTGTTCACGCTCTAACGGCCGAAATTGTTGCTTCAAGGAAACCAAACTTGGCATATAGTAATTAATTAAAAAATACGATAGAGTTCATTAACTAGCAAAATCATACCATTTGGTATGAAATGAAAATTCAAAAACCGCTTTAGCAGTCGCAATTTTTAACGTTTCACTGTATAGTATTCAAATAAACAAAAAATCAGCTAAATCTGACCATTATAGAGGTCTGAAACCCAAAATTTAAAATTGACTACCAACTGTCACATTTGATTCATCGCAATGTATGCCTAGTAATATAATTAATTCTTAAATTGGTAATGCATCATGTAAGATACACTAGTTTAATTCATTCATTATTTTAATAAATGAATGGAAAAACAAATCGGTAAACTTATATAAACCGTTGTCTAATCATAGGCCTACAACAATATACAAATAGGTAATAACATACAGTATTTGTTTCAACTGCAGTCCGACACGTTTAAATAAGCTGGCATAAGAAATTCAGTTCCTCCAATTTAACAAAAGAAATACATATTCCGTAAAGGAACATAATTCGACTTGCTGAGGAATTCGTTAGTTTATGCAGTTCTCGAGTGACGAACTTTTTAATACAATTAAATTTTCTCTTTGTATGCAATTCACTTTTAATATGTTTGGGGTAAACTCGGCAGAATCGGGACTCGGAGTGTTTAGGGACGCTTTTTTTTACACGCTTTATATTAGCTTGACCTGTATCTATCTATCTATGTAACGGAATCTTTCAACGCGATGTTCATCCACTTAAAATCATTGGATCGACTTGAAACTTCGTATACTTGTATAGGACCCGTGACAATACAATAATTTCATATTTATTTTCTAAAATCATGGCCATAATCATCAGAAAATAAAAAAAAGTGTTTTTGTATCAATGTAACGGAATCTTTCAACGCGATTTTCACCCAATTACAAACATTGGATCGACTTGAAACTTTGTATATTTGTAGAGGACCCATGACAATACAATATTTTCATATTTATTTTCTAAAATCCTGGCCATAATCATCATAAAATCAAAAAAAGTGTTTTTGTATCAATGTAACGGAATCTTTCAACGCGATGTTCACCCACTTAGAAATATTGGATCGACTTGAAACTTTGTATACGTATAGAGGACCCGTGACAATACAATAATTTCATATTTTGTTTCTAAAATCCTGGCCAGAATCATCCGAAAATAAAAAAAATGAAAACTGGTATAATAGGTTGCGGACTTGTCGAGTTTTTAGTCAATCGTTGTAAGAGGTCAGTTGGTAGAGCAGTGACCTCTCAGTGGTATATAATTTCAGTAATCCATACGTCGCTGGTTCAAATCCGGCTGGGAGTTTTTTTTTATAGAAGAGTATTACTTTTAGCTCATACTACAAGAGTATCGAATTTAAAGATATTTACATTTTTATCGTATTCTGTAAAATATTAAAACTAGAAAATAAAAAATAAATAATAGTTTTAAAAAACTAAAAGAACACGCTTTATTAGAAAACTAAAAAATGAAAAATAATTTTAATTTCCAATACGCTTGGGATAAAATAAAGTGGTCTACAAAAAAATCATCTCCAACACATATAGAATAAAATTAGAGTTATCAACAAAAAGAAAATAATTTTACCATCAAAAGCGTGGGTGCTTTTTATGATTTTCACATTTTCTTCTTAGAGAGCTTACTTTTACCAATATCTGTTTATTATCAAATATATTAATTGATATAGAGCACCCCACGAGTAAAATTCGCCTTTATATATCTCGAATTACACAATATACAGCAACAGTTTAGAGTTTTACATGATTTTGTTTTCACTGCAGTGCGACAGGTTTAAATACCTGACACGAAAAATTAGTTTTTTTGCTAATTTAAGGGCTAATTTCATACATGAATTCCCTAACGCAGGGATTGCGTCAACTAAGCGAATTCCTCAGCAATTGGAATGTTTTTGTCCTATTTTGCTGGTTTAAGGAATACATATATATTTATTTTGCTAAATTATATAAACTCAATTTCTGATGCCAGCTTATTTAAATTGAGAACTACAATGAAAATGAATAATTTATAATCACAAGATTATCCACTACACACATTAAAATAATATAATTTTTTCGTTACTTTAGTAAAATATATTAAATAAATTGAATTAATATAACTTATATGATATTTAAGGGTTAATTTAATTGCATTATACACATTGCGATTAAGTAAATATGATGCTTGCTGGAGCGAATTTTTAATTCCAGGTAACAGATGAATCCCGATTTCGCTGATTTTTTTTAGAATACCTTCTATTTTACTTCAATAGCAAATGCTGAATTTCGTTTAGAAACCATTAAAAATATAAACGTTAGTTCATTTTTTTTAAAATTCGTTTCAGATTAACTCCTATACCTAATGATCCGATTTTGTTGGTTAACGAACTAGATCTTACTTTTTTTAATTTGCCAAGTAGGGTTCAATGAAATAATTTTCGGGCGCTAGGGCACTAACGACACATACACACACACACACACACACACACACACACACACACACACACACACACAAAGACACATACACACATATAACTAGCTTACTGGCACTATCGAACCCGCAGGTTCCATGGCCGCTTTCACATAAGCTCTCCATATAGGAATATATGACTTAATGTTATTCAATCATCCCCTCTATAATCTAGGTCCCTAAAATCGTGGTAGGTGTTATTCTCTCACCTCACTCTTAGTCTACCTGCTAGGCGTTTCCCCTCTAGTATTTCTACAAGAAGCTTCCAACCGACCGATTAGCATCCTTCCGACATTATCTAAAGCCCTGGAACATATTGTACATAAGCAAATGACTGAATATCTCCAAGAAAATCACCTCCTTGATCCTTATCAATCCGGCTTTAGATATGGTCATAGCACAACCACAGCTTTGCTAAAAATTACTGAAGATATTCGTGAAGCCGTGGACAGACGTCAATTGACTCCTTTAACCTTACTTGACTTCAGCAAAGCTTTTGACACAGTAGACCACGACTTACTTATGATAAAGCTCAAGCACCTACACTTGTCTGACATCGCTGTATCCTGGTTCGACTCATACCTGCACGGTCGTCAACAATACGTTTCATTAAACTCTAGATCTTCGTCTTGGCGCAACGTGCCGGCTGGAGTCCCCCAGGGCAGTGTTCTCGGACCTCTTCTTTTCTCAATCTACATAAATGACTTGCCAACTGTACTAAAGCACTGCCGTTATCACCTCTACGCTGATGATCTCCAAATTTACCTACATTCACCTCCTCATTCTCTCTATAACAGCTTGACAAAAATGAATGACGATCTCATATCCATCTTTAACTGGTCTTCAAGTATCGGTCTAAATCTAAATCCTAACAAGTCACAAGTAATTCTAATGGGACAACAAAGACTGCTTACAACCTTTGACATATCTACACTACCAAACATTACTATAAATAATATAATCATCCCTTATTCTTCTTCAGTAATAGATCTTGGACTACATCTAGACGCAAATTTAACCTGGCAAACACAAGTGAAACACATATGTAAAAAGACTTTCTCCATCTTACATTATCTTAGACGTTTAAAGAATTTTCTCCCAGTTTCGTTAAAACAAATCCTTGTGCAGAATCTTGTGTTACCACACTTCGATTATTGTGACATTATATATAATGATCTAAACTATGACTTGTCGCAGAGACTGCAGCGTGTTCATAATGCTTGCGTTCGATTCATTTTCAATATCCGCCGTTATGACCATATTTCCGAACACTTTAATAACCTCTCTTGGCTCCGTCTTACTGACAGACGTAAATTGCACTCTCTTTCACTACTTTTCAAGCTTCTGAATTCCTACATCCCTACTTACCTGGCGTCTAGATTTGAGAAGTTATCCTCTTACCACAATATTGACACCACTAGATCACAAGATAGCAGTCTGCTAACAATTCCTCTTCATAGCACTTCCTCCTATTCTACTTCCTTCACAGTAGCCTCTGCCCGCTCCTGGAATCTCCTTCCTCAAGATATCAGGGGTTGCCGCACACTTGGTACCTTTAAGTCACGCTTATACAGTTACCTGTTGTCTAATAATTAATTTTTCTCTATTTATTTAATTTTATACTATGTCATTAATCTTTTCCTGTTTTTTATATATATTGTACATATTATATATTTAATTCGTTAAATTTAGAGTAAATCAAAATACATTATAAATATTAATTGTATTGTATTCATAACTTGTAATCGTTTATATATATATTGTAATTTAGATTTAAGACTATTTTTTGTTTGTATTTTTTTTAAACCTGGTTGAGTGGTAGACAAGGCCTTAAGGCCTTAACTCTGCCAGGTAAAATAAAGCTATTATTATTATTATTATTATTATTATGCTCCTCTTTCATTCCCCATCCGTACCACATGTCCTACCCATCGCAGTCTAAGAGACTTGACTGTTTTTGTTACATCGATGTAATATTACAATATTTTAAAGTTTCAGTTCGCCATGTGATATCGTTATCATCATTATCATTATCATCATTATCATTATCATTATTATTATCATTATTATAATTATTATTATTACCTTTACTATTACTATTACTATTATTACCTTTACTACTGCGACTGTTATTGTTCTCATTATTATTATTATTATTATTATTATTATTATTATTATTATTAGTATTAGTATTACCTTTACTATTACTATTATCACTGTTATAATTACTATTATTACCTTTACTATTGCGACTGTTATTGTTCTCATTATTATTATTATTATTATTATTATTATTAGTATTAGTATTACCTTTACTATTACTATTATCACTGTTATAATTACTATTACTATTATTACCTTTACTATTGCGACTGTTATTGTTCTCATTATTATTATTATTATTATTATTATTATTATTATTATTATTATTATTATTATTATTATTATTTATCATTACTATTTTTATTGTTATTGTTTTATAATTATTAGGAGTATTCGACACTGAAATGGTTCTCCTTCATCCGAAATGCATTTGTTGCGAGAGATCTCTGACTATTGCATTCATCTTTTTATTTAAGACTTTTTGATTCCATACTTCTTCTTACTCCATCCATCCAACATTCTGTTGGTCTATCTTTTCCCACTTTTCCCGTGGCCTCCCATTTAACAATATTTGTATTCTATTCTCTTCCATTGGTATTAAGTGTACATACTGTACCACCTTAAATGCATTTCTCCTATTTTTTTCCTTTCATCCTGAATAATTTATTTTGTTGTACTATTCTTGATTTTATTCCGTCTTGAAATTCATGTTGATCGCTTCCAAAAATGTATTATTATTATTATTATTATTATTATTATTATTATTATTATTATTATCATCATCATCATTATCAGAAAAAAAGTTACAAATACATAATTCAACAGTGAGAAGTACTGTCACATATGGAGCTGAAGATTAGAAATTTAAAAAAAAACTTATGTCGATGGAAATGGATTTCTTGAGGAGAGCAGCAAGATATTCAAAATTAGAAAAAATAAGAAATACTGTTATACGAGAAAAAATGAATATTATATATTCAGTAGAATATTATATATGATATAAACAATTAAATTGGTATGGGCACGTACGACGAATGCAAGAATAAAGATTATCCAGGAAAATATTGGACCTGGAAGAAGAAGAAAACGAAGACCTCGAAACTCGGGAATGCAAGAAATAAGAACTGGAAAGAGAACAAGAGGACTGGAGGACATGGAGTGGATATATAGATACGAGTGCAGAAGGAAAATAAAACTTTAGGCACAGAAAGATGTGTAAACATTAAAAATCTGTATATAAAAAATGTTATTAAAAGTATAGAGATCTGAACATAACATAGGTATTTATGCCCATGTGACGGTCTCCTAAAATGTGCAGTTTAGGGGAAGGAAGTGACGTAAATAATAATTACACATGTGATAATCACGTTCCCGTGCCAGAGAAGCACAATCTCGCCACAAAGCAATGGCTGACATGCAACGCCATTCTAACCACTGTTCATTGTGATGTGTGCTCTCACTGGGATTCGAGCATCAGACCCTGAAGCCCCATGCCCTCATATTAATGGATCGTGCTTTCATCAGAACATCAAACACCAGGGGATGGGGTGACACTGCGTGCCACAAATCTATTCATTTTTATAATGTGACATCAATAAAAATATATAGAGATATAACAGCATCAAAATTGCACAGATTGACTATGAAACTATTACTAGGGTAACGATTTTTATTTAATACTATGCCGATTATGATATGTTCACGTTATTCAAATGGGTGTGCTGAAAATTAACCACTGCAGTTTTCAAACCCTTTACCGCAGGAAACTATTACCAAAGTACAAAAACCAAAATATAACAAGTGGTGACCTATTTTAACGTAAGCAAATCAATAATATTCTGTATTTAAGATTCGGAAAAAAATAGCCTAATTTCAGATTCGTCACCTATAAATCGGTGTTGCATACAGTTAAATAGCACTAGGGAAGAATTTTTAAAAATACGCTATTTTTGCCAGAATTAGAAGATATTCACACTGTACACAAATTATCTTCAGACGAACAAGGAAACTATCATCCATTGCATTCCGAAACCTACCTTTATATTTCTCCCAGAGAATCGTTGCGATGTACCAGGGCTGTGCCCCCAATACACACACACACACACATATATATATATATATATTAATCCAGAGGTCCGGGTTCAAGTCCCGTCCGAGCATTTATTTTTCTTATCATGTCATATTAAGCTTGCATTGCTCAATGTCAAAAATTTGATTACAACATCGATAAAGCGTCACTGCTATAAAGTAAAAATATTCTCTTTAATTTGCTTACTTGTGATAGGAGCTACTAGGTGGCAGTGGTGACCGATTTCCCACTACATCTAGTAATAATGAGAATATATATAAGAAAAATGAATGTTCGTACTAGACTTGCTCGGTAGCGTAATCGGTAGCACTCTGGGATATAAATCCAGAGGTCCGGATTCAAGTCCCGTACGAGCATTTATTTTTCTTATCATGTCATATATATATATATATATATATATTGATTGAAAATAAATGTTCGTACTAGATTTGCTTGGTAGCGTAATTGGTAGCACACTGCAATATCAATCCAGACGTCCGAGTTCAAATCTCGTCGAAGCATTGTTGTTCTTATGTCATATTAAGTTTGCATTGCTGAATGTCAAAAACAATAATAAAATCGAAATAAAGAAGCATTACTGCTATAAAGTAAAACAAAAATATTATCTTTAATTTGCTTACTTGTTGTAGGAGCTACTAGAGGGCAGTGGAGACCGAGTAATAATAGAGAATATATATACAGGAAAAATAAATGTTTGTACTAGATTTGCTTAGTAATGAAATTGGTAGCGCACTGTAATATCAATCCAGAGGTCCGTGTTCAAATCCCGTCCAAGCATTTATTTTTCTTGTCACATATATATCTGCCGTTTTTAACTGGAAGACATAGAAATCGAAGCCAGTATCCAGCAATGGCAACCCACTGTGCGAAGTTAATGTAATCCCTGCACGAGTAAAATGGAGTGCAGTAAGGCGGGACCCTGCGCTTTTGGACACGCCCTTGGTACACCATAACGTTTCTCTGGGAGAAATTTAAAGGTAAGTTTCGGCATGCAATGTTTGACAGTTTGCTGTAAGATACGTGCAAGTGGATATACAATCAGGTTGAGAACTCCTGTAATAAAAAGTGTAAATTATAAAAAAAAATCTTTATTGAAATTATTCCAAGTGCAAATGTTTCCACATTGCAATGCTGTTATTTTTATTTTATACTCTTTGAATTACTTTAATATCTATAAAATATTGAATCATTTGCTTAATCATGCATGTTTTTTATTTCCCAATAATTTTTGGATTAAAAATATTTTTACAAGAAATGGCGTTATCTTGGAATTTTCTAACGCTATTTCTTACATTTGGGGGCACGCCGTAGCGTAGTGGTTAAGGCACTGCGCTACAAGCCGGAAGGTCGAGGGTTCAAGTCCCGGTGGGATCAGGATTTTTAAACTGACCCAAACCTTCTGGCGGCACTATGGCCCTGGGGTCGACTCAGCCTCTAACGGAAATGAGTACCAGACGCTTGTTCTGGGGGTAAAGGCGGCCGTCACGCAGGGCTGACAACCCGGCTGACATCAAGTGCCGATTGTCAAGAAAAAGTGGGAGCCTTAATCTCCCACTACCCCAAGGGCCTCCTGAGGCGTGTAGTGGGAATACTTTACTTTACTTTTACTTTATTTCTTACATTTGACATTTATGAAGCGGTGTAAAAATTTTCATTGCAATGACTGCACTGTAACTGCGCATAGAACGTTTTGAATGGGAGAAACTGTAATTTTGAGAAAACGGATTTTTTTTAGAAATTTTTAGTTTTAGTTTTTGGTTCAACTGAACCAAGATGATTGCCAGACCTAAAGCGAAGCACGGTATAACTTAAAATAAGAGTGATATATTCTTCCATAAAGTCCAAGGATATTTTTATGCAAAAAAATCAGTTTTCGACCAATCCTAGTGTCCCTAAAATCCTGTTAAGGACACGTTAATATAAATTTAAATTTTTCAATGTAAAGAAAACACTATAAATACCTCACGTATTATCACCTCACTATGGTGGTTGTCCGTTTATATAAATGCGGGTGCCGCGCAACAATGCTTGACAATGATTAACATGCGGAATTATTATAGTGGCGGTAGTAGGCACCTTTGCATTGACAAAACGCGAAAAATAAGGACAACACTCATTCATGAATAAATATATGTTATCAAAATGCAATACCATTAATTATTAACAATTATATATAAATTAATTAGTGTATAATGCTGTTGTGTTATTATTTAATTGTAATATTAATGTGTTTTCTTTATGTAATTGTAATGTTAATGTTTTTTTAGTGTATAATGCTATTGTGTTATTACTTAATTGTAATATTATTGTGTTTTCTTTATGTAATTGTAATGTTAATGTTTTTAGTGTATAATGCTATTGTGTTATTATTTAATTGTAATATTATTATTGTGTTTTCTTTATGTAATTGTAATGTTATTGCTGTTTTTATTGTTTATTTTTCTTTACACTAGTACCAATTAACACTTTATTGTAACGGACTGTCAACAGCACGTACGGCTTACTGCCCGTGCGACCCATATTTGTAAATAATATTGTAAATATCTTACTTTTTGTCTAATAAAGTCCTTCTACTACTACTACTAATTATATATATAACAGGTTCACCGCTGTGGTCTCAAGGTAGCGTACTGCCTTGTCACGTAGCGGGCCCGGATTCGATTCCCGGTCGGGACAGTTTTTCTGGGCGAGGTTTTTATCGGGGTTTTTCCTCACATGTTAGACAAATGTCAGGAAAACTGTAAGGCCCAAACGGTCCCCGAAATCATATGGTCATCATCTTTATCATCATCATCCTTCACCGGTGTGGAAAGCAACGGGAAGCTACCACACCTACAATTCCCTAGTAAAGCTGCAAAACATAGCATGAAAATGGTATGATTGCAATGAAAGACCTGCCCTCGGGCAGAATTACTATGGATGGATGGATATATGACAGCTGCGGTGAAACAAAGCGAGCCGCTGGACAACCATCATAGTGAGGCTACAATAACTGATTTTGACAGCTTTGTTTCCTGAGTATGAAAATTTAATATCGCACGCCGTCAATAAATGACGTCACGAGAATAAATTTAGCTTAAATTTAATAAGATCTGTTCAACATTAAATTTCTCTTAGAACTTATTTATCTATTATTTTCCGACATCAGAAATTTATATAGACTATTTAACTCATGCCCCAAATGGAAGTCAATGACCAATCACGTTTCAATTATATCTGTTTTACAACCAATCACAGCCGTGTTTCACCAAATATTTATTTATATTAAATTTACCATATATAAAGAAAGCGCCTCCTTTTTAATATTCTGAACAGGTCTTACCATTATTTTCCAGTGACTGACTCTGTAAGAAATACGGCTACCAGATTGTATATATAGTGCATGGATGTCAACACATAGCGCTTGCAGGAGTTAATATAAAAACATTTGTAGCAATTGATTATACCACCAAAAAAAGAAACCACTGTTTTCACTTACTTAAATGTATTTTTCCCAGGTAATAATCCAGAAAAATATAATTGTCACATTTACATCATACGACATCAGAAATGAATTAATATACAGTTTGATGTGTTTCATTTTTTCTTTTTTCTCCACTAGAGAGCATTCTTACAACATTGCGTTCCTTTGGCAATAAATAGTATGATCTGGTTGCAGTGATAAACAAAAGAAGCAGAAGAAGCGTACCAATCGTTTCTCATTTGTTTTCAAACATCGCCGTTTACATTAAATATACACATATTTTAAAATAACTATAGTTAAATAATGATTTGTGAGTAAACAGCTTAATTTTATTCGTTAAATTGTCCTAACAAATGCCACTCTTGATTTCCAAATTCTCTACATAAATTCGAAATCACTCGTGGCATTACTTATGAATAATTTTCGAAATCGTGCAATCACCATTTAAATTTCCTCCATATTTGATATGAAATTCCAAGTTCTGAAGTGGGAATCTTAATAAATGTACATATAATAATTTATTTACATAATGTTATTAATTTAATAAAGAGTAAGAAATTCAATACAGTATAAAATATAGTACGAATCAAGAATGGAAGGTTAATATCTACTTGTTAAATACGGTAGTAAATATGCCCTCGTATACCTACTCGATCATAAAAAAATTCGAATCGTGTAAAACATTGTCTTCCAGGCTTGTACCTGAAGAGTATATTACAATGCGAGTTTGGGAAGTGTTTTTTACAGAAGCAAGGAAATTATTAAAAATTGAGCGATAGTGAGGTTTTTAATTTCCGAGAGTCTGTAAAACTCTTCAGAAACGTGTGTTGTACATTATTTTTGCACGATGATGTTTTCAAAATATTAATATTAGTAAAATAACATCTTATTGAAAATATTTGCTTTCATTATAAACAACTGACTAACGGTAACAGTGTGGCCAATGTTTATACGTTAAATGCCGAAAATAATTTAGTTGAGACTACAGCAGGCCGTGACACCAATCAGGGATAAAATGGCAGTACGTACGAATGATGGTAATCAAAATGACGAAATTGAATATGCGTGGGAAGTTGGGTGTGCTTCTTTAGTGTCAGAGAAATCTAAATCAAGATACGAAAAAGCATACGTTTAATTCCGAAAGTGGCTGGAGGAGAAGAATTGTACTGTAAGTGAAAAAAAGTATCGTTACTTATTTCGTGCTCAGGAGTGAAACATTAAAGCCTCCAACGAGTTTGTGGTCAGAGTATTCAATTGGAAAGATGATGAAAGATTTAAAAGAAGGCATCAATATTGCAGATTTTGTTACATTAGTTAGCTTCCTCAAAATATTAACACTGCCTTTTGGACATATTTTTGTTTATACATTGTACGTAGCATACATAAAGGTCAGTGGGTTTACTTCCCGCCCTAGGTAGGTAATTTGTAATATTGCAGTATAGTTATTTATAGGTTGGCAATCCCAAAATAGCCCATCGCTGTGGTCTCGAGGTACCGTGCTGCCTTGTCACGCAGCGGGCCTGGGTTAGATTCCCGGTCGGGACAGGCTCCTGGGTGAGGTTTATCATCCGGCCATCATCATCACCATTATCATTATCATCCTTCACCGGTGTGGAAAGCAATGAGAAGCTACCACACCTATAATTCCCTAGTAAAGTTGCAAAGCATAGCATGAAAATGCTATGATTGCAGTGAAAGACCTGCCCTCGGGCAGAATTACTATGGATGGAACCCCAAAATTTATAAAATTGAACTTTCAATCATGGCCGCCATTCCTGTAAGTATGACAGAATGCACTATCGTGCAAAAAAATTCTATTTCTGCACTAAAAGATAAGATTGCAACAGATACAGCATTAGCATACATTATTGAACTGTTTGTATGTGTAACTAAGATAAAAGCCAATCACAAGTCTTTCTTTTCACTATACTGGATTACAATCTTAACTTTTAGAATAAAAGAAAACCAAAAAAATGCTTAATTCTTAAATTGATGAAATCTAATTTATCGATCTGGTTATTTCATTGCGTCGGAGTGAAAACAAAATTATGTAAAACTGAAACCTTTTACTGTAATGCCTGATTTCACCAAACTTTGTTACAACTGGCCTAAACACGCATTAATAAACGCGTCATTTATTTTAAAACGCATTTTTATCATTTCTGAGTTTCATAAAACATTATTTCATTAATTTAACAAGCATTTATTAACGTTCAATATCAATTTAACAATCTTGGTATTTACAATTTTCATACACAGTCATTTTTTTATCATTAGATACTGCCTAATAACAATACACCTTGGTAACAATGACCAATATTACATTATTTACGCTTATTATTACAATGGCCAATGTGATATTCTTTGTTTCTGTATTTTACTGTTTTTTTTATTTCGTGTAATTTTATCGGAATGGAAACCACAAATACAAACAAAACATTACAGTTTTTTTACCACGAATGAAAAATAAATTTTAGTTGATATTTCTCTCGGTGTGGTACTTTTTCCTACCTTCCGTTTCTTCCATAAGTTTTTATGCCAATCAAATTTTCGATAATCGGTATCTTTTTTTGAAAAGTTACGTCAACTCATTAAAACAATAATCCATCCGCATTTGGAAGTGAACGTTCCCCACCCGTTAATTTTCTAAATAGTGCAAATACAGTAGCTCTGCATCAAAACCTTCCGCCATTTTACATATTTAGATAAAAGAACCCTTTAAAATTTTAATGAAGCAAAACTCTCACGTTAGTATAACGCGTCATACAATGTCCGTTTTTTTTAACGAAGTTTGATAAAACACAAAAGTTCATTAACGATATGTACAAGTAAAGGAAAGTTGGTGAAATCGGCTGTAAGTTGTGTGATTCGACACAAATTTATGTAATTTGAATACATTCGTTTGTCTATTGTTTTATCACAGACTAGATAATAACCGGCATGCGCTGCTACGTCTAAGCAAATGAAGCGTATTTTTATATTTAGTTGAATATGTAAAAAGAAAATTAACTAGAACTTTGTATCGTAATAATTTTTAGATACCCTGCTGATTATCCACATTGCCCGGGAATCTACTTATCCCAATGTTCTTGGCATGGATGAGCTGAAGGACAAAAACGGTTATTGTGAATTATCCGTAAAAGACATACACTCTCGCGGAAATTTTTATAGAATTTTTTTTGAGATATTGAATTCTGTTGTGCAGAATACACAAAAACAGTTAAATCCTTCTAAAATAAAGAAGAAAATAACAGAAGAAGGACCTAGTCGGCAGCAGTGATATAGTGGTATGCTCCTTAACTTTATTTCCGAGGTTCGAAGGTTCAAACCAGGCGGGATATTTTTTGGATGGAAAAATCGAAGGAACAAGTCCTCCATGAGAGACGTCAAGCCGTGGGACCAGAGTCTGCAAATTTTCAGGCTTTTAAAAGAACATAAGCCTGAAAATAGAGGTCTCTAGGCAAAATCACCCAAATAATTCCTTAGTACCTTCACGGGTTGATATACTGACCAAATTCAATTCATGACATTGAACTGTGATAGGATAATTCCTCTGCGTTGTCCTGTTATATCTAGTGTTTCGTCTATATATCTGTGCCTCCTTTCTTTCCTTTCATTCTTATCACCCATTCCCACTCGTATGTTAATAAATTAATTCTTGTAATTGATCAAATTACCCAATGTACGAACACTTTCTACATTCCCTGTAAGTATATTTGGTGCAATGAACTGAATCTGCCAAATAAATATTTATACATAAAACTGAACATCTGTGCGTCTGTCTTTTATGGACTCGAATACTACTTGACCGATTTGAATGGGGTTTTTACAAATATTCAGAGAATTTTTTGGGACAATTAACGGTATATAAAATATTACCGTAAGCATTAAAAGGCCAAAGCAAAAACAAAATGCATCATTGGACTAAATAAAACTCGCTTTTTGGGTTCGATCCCCGGTCGGGACAGTTTTTCTGGGTGAGGTTTTTATCAAGGTTTTTCCTCACCTGTAAGACAAATGTCAGGATAATTTTTAGGCCCAAACGGTCCCCGAAATCATATGGCCATCGCAATCATCATCATTCATATTCATCTTAGGTTAAGCTTAGGATTAGGGACTCTCCTGGCGCACCATTATCATCATCATCACCCATCACATCATCGGGGCAACGTAACCCCGTCTTCCAGGCGCCCTAACCTCAGAAGTGGGTTACAAGTACGCCATGCCAGGAGAGAAACCAGGAATGTCGAAAGACAAACCTGGGGCATTTGAAAAAAAAAATATATATATATTTATTTGTGTACATTTTAATAGATTGTTTATACATAACCTGTGTAAACTATTTTGTCCGCACTAACAACGTCGTGGGTCCCGCTAGCAACGAATAAATAAAAGTGCGACTAGAAGGAGATGTAAAAGGTAAAAAAAGAATAAGGAAGTGAACCAATTATAGGTCATAGGAAACCCTTGGGTAGTAGGAGACAATCAGAATTTGATCTCGGCCAGGTTGTTAGGCCTGCGTGACAGCCACTTGTACCCCCATAACAAGCGTCTGATACTCATTTCCTTTATAAGTTGAGTCGACCCTGGGCCATAGTGCTGCAACCGCGACTCAAACCCTCGACCTTCCGGTTTGTAGCGTATTGCTTTAATCAACTAAGCTATGGCGTGCCCCAGAAGGAGATGTATTCAAGAATAAATCTGGTAGTATTTCTCAGAGAGATGAGCAGACAGGTGAATGGAGAAGACTACTTAACAGTGAATTACATGATCTTTATAGGAAGCCAAATATAACAAGAAAAGTTAAGTCTCGTAGACTGCGATGGGCAGGACATGTGGCACGAATGGGGAGTGAAAGACATGCATGGAAACTTCTTGTAGGAAAACCGGAGGGAAAATGCCCAGTTAGTAGGCCAAGAATGAGGTGGGAGAATAACATTAACTATGATTTGAGGGAATTAGATTATACAGGGGATGATTGGAAAACATGATCTCAGGATAGGGATGTATGGAGATCTTATATCCGCGCGGCCATGAACCTAAAGGTTCGATAGTGCCAGTGAGTTAGCATTTTTCTCATTCTTATCTTTGACTTGGCATGACTTGAATTTCCCAAATTACGGTTAAGTTCTGGAGTAAAGACAATTTTCTGTACAGGGAAAAAAATTAAACTTTGAATGCAATGATCGAACTGGGAACTGAACGAATGAAGGTAATGGGTTGTTGTTTAGTGTTTTGTGGATTGTTAACTTTAACAGAGAAAAGTTAGCGCTCCCAGGAAAGCAGTTAGGCAACTCTTGTACAATCTGTCACCAGAATCCCTCGGGATCTTAAAACAGGTCCGCTGTCCAACACTCGTACTCTCGGACTGACACCCAAACTTACTGCCATAAACCACGAACTCCCTGTATCAACTGTTACAAAACACTACTCACATCCTTATAACGACAGCCCGGGAGATTAGGATTTATTTTGGCTACAATAGGGAGGCAAAAAAGGAACTTAAAAATAAAAATAAGCAGTAAATAGTTAATATAGACATTTAAAATGCGAAATTTGACGTAAAATAATGAAAATTGATATTTTAGAACATCTCGAATGTATATTTATACACGAGTATTCGTATATACAGGTCTATTCAGAAAGAAGGAACAGACTTCAAATAATTATTTCTTCCAAAAAAAAAATCCAACATTCCTGGAAAGAGAAAAGTTTGAAGTTCCTATCACGACCGCATTGGCGCTGTTGCTTGTAACGTTGATTGTTTGTATTAAAATGGCGACACAGCAGGGGGTTGAATTGGAAGAGGAGGAGCAGAAGATCAACTGCATTACCGGTGTGTGATTTCTATCTGCTGGGTTACGTAAAAGACCGTGTTTTATTCCCCTATGCCTGACACTTGAAAATCTGCGACATCGAATTGCTTAAGCTGTGAATTCGATAAATGGAGACCAGCTGATTGGTGTGTGGCAATATATGAGCCACAGTTTTGATATTTGTTGTGTAACACATAGTGCTCATATTGAATGCATAAAATAGTGAATTTTGAACTTTTCTCTTTCCAGGAACGTTGGTATTGTGTTTTTTATTTTTTAAGAGTTCTGAATAAATAAATGATTGAAATTTGTTCCTTCTTTCTGAATAACCCTGTATTTTATCTTCTTTCCATTTATCAATTTGAATATGCAAATAATATAAGAAAATACTCATAACAACTGATCAAGGATTTTAGGTATCTATTGTTAGTTCACACTTACGTTGCCGACAAAGTAATGAGTTAAAACATGCATATATAGACAAATTTCGTAAAAACGAACAATTAAAATGGTATGTTATTTAAAAAGAATGACAGAAGACAGATTCCCAAGAAGAATACTAAAATGGGTGCCATTTGATATAGGAAGAAGAGGACAGCCAAAAATAACGTGGATTGATGGTGTTTTGAACAGCATGAGGGAAAAAGGATTAGACGATGGAGACTGGAATGACAGATAGATGTGGAGGAGAATGACAGATTAATTGAGCGCAGGAAGATTTTGTGAAACCTGCTAAATAAATAAATAAAAATAACTTACTGGCACTATCAAATCCGAAGGTTCGTGGTAGCGCGGAGATAAGCTTTCCATATATGTATGCCCTGAGTTAATGTTTTCCAATCATCCCCTGTATAACTTAACTCCCTCAAATAATATTGATGTTAATTGATGTTATTCTCCGTCCTCATTCTTGACCTACCTATCGAGAATTTTCCTTCTGTTTCAATGTCCCTCTACAATTCCCCATTCGTGCCACATGTCCTGTCCTTCGCAGTCTAAGAGACTCAATTGTTTTTGTTATATCATATTTCCTATAAATCTATGTGCTGTAGCTTTCTCTTTTTACCTGTGTGTTCCTCTCTCTTTAGTCCAAAAAACTCTCGTAAAAACTGTATTTTCAAATACTCATAAAATCTCCTCCCCTAAAGTAGGAGACAAATTTTTATATCTATATGATTCGAAGAATAACTTATTTATATTATTTAGTTTAACTTTCTTTAAGAAAAGTTGTGTTGAAAACTGACTCTGTAATGCATAATAAAATGTGTTTCCAACATACGGCTGTGTTTAATTATTTCTGTACCTCATTTCTGTTTGTAATTTTTGTTCCTCGGTATTTGAATTCTAATCAACGGGCGCTAACCAACCCATAGGTTTATGGCCGCGTAGAAATAAACTCTCCATACATCTCTATCCTGAACCTACATTTTCAGTCATCCCTGCATAATTTACCGCCCTCAAATCGTGGTTAATATTATTCTAATATTATTCTCCCTTATATCCACCGCTGTGGTCTCGAGGTAGCGTGCCTTGTCACGCAGCGGGCCCGGGTTCGATCCCGGTCGGGGCAGTTTTTCTAGGTGAGGTTTTTATCGGGGTTTTTCCTCACCTGTCAGACAAATGTCAGGTAAACTTTAAGACCCAAACGGTCCCCGAAATCGTATGGCCATCATCCTTATCATTATCATCCTTAACATTATCATTATCATCATCATCCTTCACCGGTGTGGAAAGCAACGGGAAGCTACCACACCTACACAATTCCCTAGTAAAGCTGCAAGCATAGCATGAAAATGCTATGATTGCAGTGAAGGACCTGCATTCGGGTAGATTATTCTTCCATCCCATTCTTAGCCTATTTATGGAGCACTTTACCTTTGACTTTCGTAGGAGTTTTCATTCCCCTCTTTCATTCCCCATTCGTAACATATGTCCTGTCCATCGCAGTTTAGGATTAATTGTTATTAAATATGTTTTCCCACAAAAAAAATGTAGCTTTGATGTAGTCTTCTCCATTCACTTGTCTGTTCGTCTCTCTTTGGTTAGTTAAGAACTTGAATTCAGCCACTTCTTCAAAACGTCAATTATTTGTTTTAATGTTTACATTTCCAATTAATAATGTATTTATGAAACAAATACATCTTATAAAAAGTTGTTAACATTCAAGTATACAGGATAATGATCGCACTATAAGCATTTCTCTCGAATAAAGTACCAGAGAACATGGATTCCTTACATCAAAACGCTCAACCAATATCCTCTGAAAGCATGTCGCTGGAATTCATTTAATTTTTCATATACTGTGTAAACTTTAAGGAAAAAATTCGTTTCCAATTAATTTAGGACAGGAATAACAGTTTGCCTTGTGATGGGTAATCCATTGTGGTGGAGTTTAGTTTTATTGGTTAAGTTAGTTTTGATTAGTTAAGTTGGTAGTTAGTCAATTTAATAGATGGAGTTACAAACTCACCCTCAGAAGTCACGTCCGCTCCCGATTCAAAATCCGTCCCCATAACTAGCCTATCTTCATCACAATGCCTCCAATAGTTTTAAGTTTCTCCATGCGCTGTTAAGAGTCCTATAGTATAATAACTGACGCCATCAGACACGGAGGTCCATGGGCGCGCGGACGTAAGGACCCTTACCCTTAACTTATGTTTTCCAAACATTCCGTATAATTTACCTCCAACAAATCATGGTTAAAATTATTCTCTCTCTTCACTCTTTCCCTCCGACTTTCCTACAAGAACTTTCACCTCGCTCTATCATTCTCCATTCATGACACATCTATCTATCGCAGTCTATGAGAATTAATTGTTCTAATTACATCTGTTTTTTTTTCTAAATATTATGTAGCTCATTTTTTCTTCAATAATTTGCCTAACTTTGGTCTAAAAATCCTAAGTACTTTGTTGTCAAATACTCTTAACCTTTTCTCAACCCTAAAAGTAAGAATTTATGTTTCGCATCCATACAACTGGAAGAATATGAGCTTTACATATTTTTAGTTTAACATTTTTAGAGAGAAGTTGAGATTACAATGCTTTTAGCATGCGTTTCAAGAATTGAGAATGTGTTTAATTTCTATCTGCATATCATTCCTGTTTCTAATTAATATCCTAGATATTTGAATTCATCCACTTCTTCAAAATTTCCCAAATCTTTTGGTCGTGCCAAACAATTATTGTATAGACTAATTAATTAAAAAGTAAGGTTAAGTTTGTTAACTAGCAAATTCGAATAGGAGTTCACCTGACTGAAACGAAAATTTAAAAATATTTCTAGTGGTTGCAATTTTCAATGTTCCACAACGCAACTCAGTATATATATATATATATATATATGTATGTATGTATATATATATATATATATATATATATGTATGTTATAATTAAATGTTTAACATTGAGCAATGCAAGCTTAATATGGTATGATAAGAAAAATAAATGCCTGGACGGGATTCGAACCCGGATCTCTGAGTCTGTACCTCAGCGTGATATCCATTACACTACCAGGCGAATCCAATTCAAACATTTATTTTTTCTTATATATGTATTATACTCTCCATTATTACTAGATGTTGCGAGAACACTGTCTTCACTGCCATCTAGTAGCTGACTATAACAAGTAAGCAAATTAAAGAGAATATTTATTATATTAATTATATTAAAAAAAAATAAATGTTTGAATTGGATTCGCCTGGTAGTGTAAAGGATATCACGCTGAGGTACAGACTCAGAGATCCGGGTTCGAATCCCGTCCAGGCATTTATTTTTCTTATCATACCATATTAAGCTTGCATTGCTCAATGTTAAACATTTAATTATAACATCGATAAAGCGTCACTGCTATAAAGTAAAATAAATATTCTCTTTAATTTGCTTACTTGTTATAGTCAGCTACTAGATGGCAGTGAAGACAGTGTTCTCGCAACATCTAGTAATAATGGAGAGTATAATATATATATAAGAAAAAATAATAAATGTTTGAATTGGATTCGCCTGGTATGTAATGGATATCACGCTGAGGTACAGACTCAGAGATCCGGGTTCGAATCCCGTCCAGGCGTTTATTTTTCTTATCATACCATATTAAGCTTGCATTGCTCAATGTTAAACATTTAATTATAACATCGATAAAGCGTCCCTGCTATAAAGTAAAATAAATATTCTCTTTAATTTGCTTACTTGTTATAGTCAGCTACTAGATGGCAGTGAAGACAGTGTTCTCGCAACATCTAGTAATAATGGAGAGTATAATATATATATATATGAAAAAATAAATGTTTGAATTGGATTCGCCTGGTAGTGTAATGGATATCACGCTGAGGTACAGACTCAGAGATCCGGATTCGAATCCCGTCCAGGCATTTATTTTTCTTATCATACCATATTAAGCTTGCATTGCTCAATGTTAAACATTTAATTGTAACATTGATAAAGCGTCACTGCTATAAAGTAAAATAAATATTCTCTTTAATTTGCTTACTTGTTATAGTCAGCTACTAGATGGCAGTGAAGACAGTGTTCTCGCAACATCTAGTAATAATGGAGAGTATAATACATATATAAGAAAAAATAAATGTTTGAATTGGATTCGTCTGGTAGTGTAATGGATATCACGCTGAGGTACAGACTCAGAGATCCGGGTTCGAATCCCGTCCAGGCATTTATTTTTCTTATCATACCATATATATATATATATATATATATATATATATATATATATATATATGTTAAAACATTTAATTATAACATCGATAAAGCGTCACTGCTATAAAGTAAAAATATTTTCTTTAATTTGCTTACTTGTTATAGTCAGCTACTAGATGGCAGTGAAGACCGAGTTCTCGCGACATCTAGTAATAATGGAGAATATAATACATGTATATATATATTACAATTAACTGATGAAGGCATTTTTTTAACTACACCTCAGTATATACTATTAAAATTAACTGAGGAAGGTATAGTTAAAAATACCTTCCTCAGTTAATTTTAATAGTATATACTGAGAATCGTTGTGAAACATTGAAAATTGTGACGACTAGAGAGATTTTTAAGTGTTCGTTTCAGTCAGGTGAACTCCTATTCGATTTGACTAGCAACTCGCAAGTTCATTTCATCGCAATATACACCATGCGATTTAATTAACCCTTAAATTAGCAACGCATCCTATAAGATATATTTATTTAAGTTATTTAATATTTTAATAAAGTAATTAAAATGAATCGGTATACTTAAAGTAGTGTCAAGAAATAATAATCCAAAGTTATGCAGGATTTGTTTTCCCTGCAGTCCGATACTTTCAAATAAGCTGCCATCAGAAACTGAGTTTTCCAATTTAACAAAAGCAATATATTCAATACTAATAAAATTCGTATCTAATTCCGTTGAGGTGAATAGTCATAAGATAAAAAAATATACTTGTTGGCAAGTGCCGTCGTCCTCAACTTTTTTAAATTAATGTACTTAAAAATATTATTTTGAGGCCTTTCGAAGTTAACTTCCGTCATCAGTAGTATAAATATGTGCTACTAGTTGTTACTAACGACCCATCAAGGTCATTAACGTCTACAACCAGAAGCACATACTCATCCTACTGATGATGGATTAACTTCTGAAATGCCTCCAAATAATATTTAAATACTTTTTTTATGAAAGTTGAGGACGACGGTACCTGCCAACTGGTATATCCTTTTTTTAAATTTTTATATTATAAAAGTAATAATTGTTTCGTAAACTTGCACAATGGTCCATAAATTTGACTTACTGAGGAATTCTCTTAGTTCAAACAGTTACTGCGTGAGGGACTCTATTTCATATATCTAATTTCATCAGTTTTGGTAAATAAAAATATCAACCAATGGTGTTTAAGTTATTGACACAATGCTTATTAAGAAGTTCGTCAGTCAGCAAGTAAAGTTGGTTTCTCACATGTGCTGAAAACAGATGATGTGAATTATGCTAAATTTTATATTGCATTAATTAAAATGGAAATATATAAGAAGAGTGATCAAGGCCATCATCATCCGGTATCATGACAGCTGCCGCCGTCTTTCGGAAACCAAACGCCATTCCTCTCTGTCCATCCATTGATCTTCCTCCAATCCTCTGATAATCATAGCCGTTTGCACACCTTATATCCAGGTTTCCTTTAGTCTTCCTTTCTTCCTCCTTTCCACTGGGACCCATTCCATATTAAATGTAGGCAATCTTTGCTCTGACATGGCCACACCACTTATCAAGGCCAATGTTACAATTATTTTCACGTTGTCGATAATTCTCGACCTTGCGTAACGACGAGAGTGAATTGTTCAAAGGGTTGTAAACATGCGCGATATCTTATTGAACAAAATAAAAACACTATTTAGGGAATGAAATAAAAATTATAATAAGGATAACATATTAAACTGTTATAGAAAAAAAAAAACAAATGGAAAGTGGCCAGTAGAGTCCAAGAATGAAATGGAAGGATCACATTAAAACCTACACACGTACACACACAAAGTATGATGGCAGAAGTTTCATGAATGGAAGTCATTAATTTATAAATACGTATGACGACTTAATAACATACGGTAATACGATATTATAAATAACATAAAATAAAATGAAAATGAAAAATTGGTTTAGATATATCCAGGGAAGAAAGTTGTGGGAAAGATTTATTGATAACAATAAGCCATTCACTATTTGTAGCTGTCCCGTTATTTAAGAAGAATAAGAATTAGAAGAAGAAATGAAGAAAAAGAATAAAGAGGAAGAAGAGGAAAAAGAAAATGGAAAAAAAGAAATGAAAAAACAGAAAAAAGAAGAAAAGGAAGAAAAAGGATAATAAGGAGAAAATGTAAATTATCAGAAAAAGGTAAAGAAGAATAAAAAGGAAAAGAAAAATAAGAAATAAAGATGAAAAAAGGTAAAATAAGATAACTAAGATAAATAAGAACTAAACAAAAAGTTGAAAAAGATGCATAAAAAGGAGAAGAAGAATAAGAAGGATGAAGAAAGAGAAGAAAGAAGAAAAAAGAATAACAAATAAGAAGAAACAGAGAATAAAATAGGATAAATAAGTAGGAAAATAATAACGAAAGAGAAGAAATAATCTGCACCCTTCCAAACTAAATATACGGTAGATAAGATACAATTAATTTATGAAATTGGTTTCTTACCGAAACTTGATATGTACCTAAATTAAAATTTGGATAAAATATGTTTGACCATCCAGTAGAAAACGCTTGCTAGACTTCTTAATATTGCAGTAGTTTCACTAAAATTACCAGTGGTATGATTTACATTGTACAAAACATCGGTATCGGAATCTGAAATCGCGGTATCTGAATTCACATGAACGTTCGGTCAAAACAGTTTTTTTTTCAATAGTTGGTTCTACAATTTACCTAAGTTTGCAAGCCTGTGGTGTAGCTCTGTTATACCTTAATCAGCTTAGTTCGGCTGGTTTAGGAATTTTACCCTCAATTTCCGCAGCAATAAGCTCGAGTTATTAGATATACGTGTCCCGATATCTTAGTGTTATCTGTATCCCCAGGAGAAATCTAACCACGTGACTTAATTAGCAGACCACATGCATAGAGGTAGTGGGTGTCATAAATTACGACACACAAATCGGAATGAGTTCTCAGATTATATAAATAGATATTTGTGGTCACATATAACATCGATAGAATTCAGAAGACCATGTTTTCAGGATATAATTAATATGTCAATGATGGAAACTCAAATTATACCTTGAAATTCATATTATATAAATCTATTTCCACTTTTACACGAGTCAACAATAAGATCTATAATAGATTTAAATACTGTTTGATGGTGTGGAATAAAACATTTTTATAAAGCTAATAGTACTGGTTTTCCTTTTAAGATCTGGGTAGATTGTATTAGAATTTGGGTTGCTCATATTAGGATTTGGATTCCTTAGATTAGGGTTTGGGTAGGTTAAATTATAATTTCGGTAGGTTACATCAGAATTCTGGTAGGTTAGTTTATGGGTTTGGTAGGTTTGAGTAGAATTTAGTTGGTCAGATTAGAAATTGGGTAGGTTAGATTAGGTTATATTAGAATTATCTGTAGATCAAATTAGGATTTGGGTAGGATATATAAGAATTTTCGTGGCTTAGTTTAGAAATTAGTAGGGTAAATATAGAATTTGAGAAGGTTAGAATAGTATTTGGATAGGTTAAATTAGGATTTCCTGTAGGTCAGATTAGGATTTGGGGAGATCAGATTAGGATTTCTGGATGTTAGATTATGATTTGGGTAGGTTGTAATTGGATTTTGGTAGGTTAGATTAGGTTTTGGATATATTAGCTTAGGAATTGAGTAGGTTAGATTAGCTTTTTGGTAGCTTAGATTAGAATTTGAGTAGGTTAGAATATAATTTGGTTAGGTAAGTTCAGGAATTGTGTAGGTAGTTTATGATTCGAGACGTTAGATTAGATTTTGGGTGGTTGGATAGATTATAGATTAGGTTTGGATAGGTTAGATTAGGATTTAGATGGATTAGATTAGGATTTTCTGTACGTCAGATTAGGATTTGGGATGGTCAGATTAAGATTTGAATAGATTAGATTAATATTTGGATAGGTAAGAAAACACGTTGGGAAAAAAATTACGCCAAAATGTTGTCTCCGGATGGATTTGGAGAAAGTGACACCTGTATCGGTCACGAAGTTGTCAGTTCTGTTATTTCCCATAATTTATAGTTCACTTTGCAAGATCCGTACTGTTTATACACGGTTTTTATATTATAATTCTGTATTTGTTGTGTAACTGACGTTTTGGTCCAAAATTGGACTTAGTGAAGAATGTAATTAAAAATGGGATTTAATTTTCTAAACATGCTCAATAATATATCGCATTTCAGTTCATTTTGGATTTATGGTTTACATAGCAACCACAAAATTCATAATCCCATTTTTCTTACCTTCTTCTCATTGAGAAATATATATACTTCTGGTCCACGGCTGTGATTTCGGGGTAGCGTCACTTCCTCATACGCAGCGTGCCCGGGTTCGTTCCCCGGTCCGAACTTCGTAACTAAGTGATTGTATTTTCGGCTTTTTTCTCACTTGTAAGACAAATATCTGGAAACGTTAAGGCTCAAACGGTTCCCATATATAATCTGGTCATCATAATCATCATTATACTCGTATATGTCATGCTTAGAATGAATGTGTGAAGGGTATGGTTCGTGTTAATGTTGTGTTGTTTTGGAGGAGGCTCCGACATTGAGCTGATCACTCATTCGGAGTGACCAGCGACGTCCTTATATGGTCAAAAAAGTATATGTGTGATCCATAGTTAAGATCTCTCTCCCGACAGGTCGTGTCAATATAAGACCCGGGTGGCATAAAGGCACGTTAAAGTACTTATGAGGAGAGAGGTTAAACTACGTTAATGAAATGGAAATAAGCCTAACTTCAGGTCGCTAATTATAATTATTCTACAGCTGTGATTTTGTTCGTTTTTGGCGTTTATTATTATTATTATTATTATTATTATTATTATTATTATTATTATTATTATTATTATTATTAGTCCCGCGCCGTAGCCGAGCGGTTAAGGTAGGAAGCCTTGGCGCAGAGCTACGGGACTTGCGCTGGTTCGAGTCTCCATGGGGGAAGACATTTTCTCATGGTATTTCGGCCAGTATGGGACCGGTGCCCACCCAGCATCGTGAGGCAATTGGGTAGCTACAATAAGTAGCGGCTCCAGGTTGAGGAACCGGCTATAACGGCTGGGGGACTCGACATGCTAACCACATGTCACCCCTACACTGGCTGTTGATCATCTACCTCTGTGATTGACACATGTGGATGTGAAGGGCCAGCAGCCGGCTGGTAAAAGGGCAACCGCTGAAAAGTGGAAAGACCCTCAATCGGAAGTTCGGAATTATTATTATTATTATTATTATTATTATTATTATTATTATTATTATTATTATTATTATTATTATTATTATTATTATATTATTATTATTATTTTCAAATGCCCCAAGGCTGTCTTTCGACATTCCTGGAAGGCGGGGTTACGTTGCCCCGATGATGATGGGTGATGTGATGATGATAGTGGTGCACCAGGAGAGTCCCTAATCCTAAGCTTAACCTAAGATGAATATGAATTATGATTGCGATGGCCATATGATTTTGGGGACCGTTTGGGCCTTAAAGTTCCCCTGGCATTTGTCTTACAGGTGAGGAAAAACCCCGATAAAAACCTCACCCAGAAAAACTGTCCCGACCGGGAATCGAACCCGGGCCCACTGCGTGACAAGGCAGCACGCTACCTCGAGACCACAGGGGTGGACTTTTTTTTTAATTATTGGAGTACATAATTTCCCTAACAATCGCAGCATTTGCAGGGTGCTCTAAAATTCCCCTTACAAAACTTCTAGGATTTGTAGAGGGGACTGAGTTGATAATACTTAGAATTGGAAACCATGTCCGGAAACTTACCGTTTCCGTGCTACAGCCGGTTGAAAACATGTTTTTAACGCGGCCACTTTTACAAGTAATATATCATGAGGCGTGACATAGTACATCACGTGTTCTACAATCCAACTCATTAATAACCAAAGAAACAACATGGAAACTGAATCATGACTTGCATTAATAATCCCGGATACACCCTACACAATAAATTTTTGCAGTTTTCAAAATTTCGAAAAAAAATTGACACTTTTTGAAAAAAAACAGCAAGTCCTGAAGTACTCGATAAGGACATTTTCGATTTAGACGAATCGCGAAGCTACTACTTGTTGAGACACGTGACGTACGCTTGTTTTCAAAGGGCTGTAGCACGGAAACGGTAAGTTTCCGGACATGGTTTCCAATTTACCCTCTACAAGTTCTAGAAGTTTGTAAGGAAAATTTAAAGCACCCCATGTAAATAAATACCGTATATTTCCGAATGAAAGGCACACCTTTAACCGAATTAATGGGTCTTCAAAATCGGGATGCGATTTACAGTTGCATATAAATGATAAAAGTTTAGGTTATAGAAAGGAAACATATCGCCGATACCAGAGACTGATATTATAGGGTAAAAAATAATAAGTTTGAAGGTATCTTTATTTTTCTATTATATCAGATACCGGTATACGTTAATGTAATTCTTATTGTTCTCAGGAAGTGCTTCCAACAATGCAGCTTGGTAGACAAAAAAAAACTATAGCTAACAGAAGCCACAACTTTAAACTTATGATATTCGGAACATATTTTCGTGATCTGATCATAACTTTTTTGCTTTTCTGTCGTCATATCTGATTTTGAAGTTAATCTTACATTGGATTTTTTTTTTACTTTCTTACATCCTCAATTTGGGGTGAGCCTCACATTAGGACATATACGGTATTTCATCGACAGTAGAGTCGTTGTAAATTGCGGTAGCGAATCATATGACAGCTTTTGGTCAGCTTCACTAACAGTGGTTGTCTTCCTGGTTAGGGGACAACAGGCACACGTCACATTTACAGATGATGTTACGGTGTTGCCAAGTCTATCCTTGAACTATGTGTCCGTCATCGCGAAGAGAACAGTCGGAAAAAAAGGTCTGTCATGTCGTATACTGCGGATCAAAAGTATTCATTCGCATAAATTGGTAAAGCTAATTTTATCGTGTAATATCTGAAAATTTCATCAGAATTAGTTCGATCTGAGGAATTACTGCACAGACAGTCCTGCTTTCTATGGCATTACCAACCTTCCCCATAAATTCCCAAAGTTTTTAAAAACATGAATGTACACTAACACAGAATTTGTAACCTAACGAAGTTAATAATTTACATATTATTTCAGTAAACTATAAACCAATTCAATGTATACTAACTTACCCCGTATTAACCTCGAAAAATAAAAAATAGTAGTGCAATTTCTTATTGTGAAGGGTGATCATATCGGATTGCCATCTGCTGATGAGGCCACGTAATACGGTTATGTAAAACTCAGAAGAAATAATTGAGAGATTTCGCTTAACAATTATAAAAAATATATTAAGAATCGTTATAAAATGTTAAAATAGTAGGAAGTGTTAGTAGAAACGGAAAATTAAATAGTACAACAGTGTCATATGAATATTGCATGATGTACCGTAAGTGGAACTGATTCGTCCACCACACAACTCCGTATTGACTTGACAACACCGCATTATTTTGTGAACGATGTGCAGCGGTACCGCCAAAAATCGTATAAGTGTGGCCCCTCACCCGTAATTATAACGATTCGACTGTAGTGGCAACGTCGTACCTTCAGAAGCAAGGGAGCCGGTTCGATCCCCGATTAGAGAGAAGAGATGTAAGAAGAAGATCAAGAAAGAGATGACAGTAAGTTGGCAGATGTTGGCGTTAGGTATCGGACGAAAAATTACATTCACGTCAAGTCGTTTAAACGAGATACGAATAGGTGCGTGGATAAGAGAGATTGTTTTATATATTTTCTTTTTTATGTGTGAGCGTAGATTTGTAGATAATGGCTTATGTATCCATACACTTTTATTTATTCATGTAACAGGAATATGCACATACGGCCAAAGAGGCCCGTGCCAAATGTAATTGTAAATACAAATATTTCCTTTGAAAAAATCAATAAATTTCCACTATTACTAATTCACATTAGGTACTTTGAAATCTGTGGGGCACGCCGTAGCGTAGTGGTTAAGGCACTGCGCTACAAGCCGGAAGGTCAAGGATTCGAGTCCCGGAGGGGTCAGGATTTTTAAACTGACCCAAACTCTCTGGCGGCACTATGGCCCTGGGGTCGACTCAGCCTCTAACGGAAATGAGTACCAGAAACTTGTTCTGGGGGTAAAGGCGGCCGTAACGCAGCTGACATCAAGTACCGATTGTCCAGAAAAAGTGGGAGCCTTAACCTCCTACTACCCCTAGAACTCAAAATACTAGTGTCAACAGTGTTCCGATTTACCTGCAAGAATGATGCAAAATATTTCTCGGAAAGGTACTTCAGAGAATGTTAAGGGATTTTCTTTATGATTTGAAAATTGAAAGTAGTTTCCTTACTTTTTAAGAACTTTCATAATTTGGGTCTTAAAGTAGTTTGTAAACTTCCCACCTCTCGTAGTGAAAATATTTCTGTTTTATTTTATTTTTTCTTATTTATTTAGGCCGCTCCATGACTTGTGCGGTTAGACGCTCGCCTCTCACCGCTGGGGTACCGAGATCGAGTCACTGTCATCACTCCATGTGGGTTTCGTGGTGGATGCAACGGAGCTTGGGCAGGTTTTTTCTCGGAGTTTCTCCCGATTTCCCCTGCTATAATTTCATTCCACCATTTCTCCATACACACCTCATCCATTTCGTTTCATTTAATTCATCTGGCCCTGTGATAATGCGTCAGGCGTGTTCGGCCGGCCCCTTGTCATTCACAGACAGGCCCATGTTATCTCATCCCTCGAACCGACTCTGAGTTGGAAACGAGTTGAAGGTATTTTTTTATTTATTTAACCTGTTGGAGTTACGGCCATGTTGCCTCACCGTGACATACGTTACGTTCAAATACAGCTATCACATTAATATTAAATACTACTCGTAAACGATTATTCGGTGAAACTGAACAATAATAAAGTAAGATGTAATGGCATAATGCCGCTCTCGCGTTCTTTATCTATTGTTCATTCATTCATTCATTCCCATGTTTTCCCTTAACAGAGATTTTAGGCGCTCTCCCCCTACAGGGAAGAATTTGAACCATACTAATTTAGTTACACTTGTTTTCGTATAGATGTCATTTGAGTAGTCCGTGGTCAGCGTTCCGCCTCATACTGACATCTAGGAAACCAAGGTAGTACTAGGACGGGAAAATTCGGTAAATTTTGCTTAGAGGTATTTTCATTCAGGCTTAAGGATCTTTTACGAGCCTGAAAATCTTCAGACTCGGGACCCACGGCTTAAAGTCCCTTCCGGGAGGACTTGTTCCCTGTATTTTTCCATTCTAAAAAAATCCATTGACCTCGGCCGGGTTTGAACCCGTGGCCCTAGGGACCAGAGGCAAGGAGCATAACCACTAATACACCGCCGCCGAACTTTATCTATTGTACTGAACCCGAATTGGGTCGGTGGATTTTTAAGATGGAAAAATCCACGTCCAATGGAAGGGGCTTTAAGCCATCGGTCCCGAGTCTGAAGA
This sequence comes from Diploptera punctata, assembly GCA_030220185.1. Taxonomy (NCBI): domain Eukaryota; kingdom Metazoa; phylum Arthropoda; class Insecta; order Blattodea; family Blaberidae; genus Diploptera; species Diploptera punctata. The sequence continues at coordinate 1,547,387 of JASPKZ010000047.1, forward strand.
TTTTCGGGTTCGTAAAAGAACCTTAAGCCTAAATTAGTTCTTATGAGCAAAATTTATTCGGCCTTCCATTTCAAATTAATATCTTAATTGCCTACTAGATATTTCATTGAGGCGATATGCTGATCACATGTCACTGACTGACATCTATATGAAATAAACTTAACTAAATTAGCTTGGTAAAGGAACTCCAGCAAAGTGAGCTCCTATGTCAACACGAGGGGAATATGGCGAATACACTTTTTTAAAACAGGTTTTAAATGTATACATCTTCCCTGCCTTTCATTAAATTCATAATTCCCTCTATCCATGTCTTCTTAGGTCTCCCTCATCTTTTCCTCCGATTTGGAATCCACTCCAAATTCCTAACTGGTAATATATTTCCATTCATTCTTTTTATGTACCCAAACCATTGCAATTATTTATTTCCCACAAATTGTATAATTGATTCGTTATGTTATTTTTTTCTCGGATAATAATGTTTCTAATTCTGTCTAATTTAGAGCATCGTGCAGATCATCTTAAACTTTAATTTATGTAGAATACAATTTTGATCTTAATTTGACATTTATAGTCCACGTTTGTGCTGCATATGACATTAATCTTCTTACTACTGATTTTTAAATATTATATATACATAATAATACAATAAAGTTAACGATAATTAAAATTAAATGTAATAATAAAATAAACACAAAGGAAAAACAATTCCTATCTACTATACATGAAAAAGTAAAAGGAAAATAATTAAATGTAATGTATTATTAATCTATATTACTCTAATTCTTTGGCATCATCGAAAACGCAGGTTGATGGCCGAGCGGGCATAAGCTGACCATACTTTCCTATAATGAACTAACACCTTAGACATATGATATCAGCTTTAAATATTGATAAATCGTAACACTGCTATTTTTACAAAATAATATTATTAATTATGAAAATAATATCGTTAATGCGTTATTTGAAAATTCTCGTGTCTGGAAGATATTATAGTTTGGCAGACTCTGACAAAGGGAGAAAGAGAATTCCATATTCTAGTAAGTGAAACTGTGAAAGAATCTAACAGATAGTGTGATGAGAAAGTATATAAAAGTTAACGTGCTGATGGGATTGGGTGTCTAATTTTTGTGTATCGGGCAGTCTAACAAAGCGGCGCGGCGGGAAAATAAGTTAGGCGATGACGTGTGTAGAATTTTATAGAGAAGAGTTTCCAACTTCAATAAATTGAGAAATTGTAAAATATATTTGCTCTTTATACTTAATTAACTTGTGATTTAGCTTAGCATATGAATTTCATATTGTCTAGGAATAATTATAGTTTTTTACTAAATAATAACCAATTAGGATGGTTTGCTTGTGAAATTACTAATTAAGTTTTCCAGGATTTATTTATATATTGGCGACAGTGGAATCAATTTTTCTGAATTTTAGAGCATTAGAAGAACTGAAGTGAGACATGGTATGAAATAAAATAGTTTTACAATCTTTAAATGTTATGTTAACTTACTTTTAACTGTTCAGTATATGGGCAGATCACACTTGTACTTACCTAGAAGAAATAAATTAAATATAATGAATTATTAATATCAGTAACAATACTATTAATAATAGCATTATTAATATTATTATTATTATTATCATTATCATCATCATCATTATGTATACGTCAGGAAAATAAACAGATATTTATTTAAAATCCATGATTGACTGAATATGCCCCATTCATTCCTCGTGGGAACATGGGTGCTCCCAGTGGGAGTTTATTAACCAAGCTTCACTTAGTTACGCTTATTTGTCTATAGATACTAACGAATGACGGGTGGTTACCACATCGCCTCAATGAGACATCTAATAGGCAACTAAGGCATTACTTGGATGGGTGAAGATCAGTTAATTTTGCACAGAGACCTTTTTATTCAGGCTCGCAGTTCTTTAACGAGGTTCTTGTAGGAAACCAAAAGGAAAACGGTCAGCTGGTAGACCAATAATGAGGTGGTAGAATAACATTAACCATGATTTGAGGGAAGTAGTGTATACCGGGGATGATTGGAAAACATTAGCTTAGGAAGGAATCTATGGAGTGCGGCCATAAACCTACTGGCTTGATACTGCCAGCGAGTTAGTAAGTTCATCTATTATTCAGTTATCTGCGGATTCAACACAGAAGGACAAACGTTTTGATTTCTGCTATTCTAATATTTTCAGATAAAATGAAATGAAATACAAAATATGTATTTATAATAAAATAAATATTGGAATAGTATTTGAATAAATTTCCTCTTAAATGTGCTAAAATGAACGCTAAAATTAAACGAAATAAGTCTGTATTGGGAGAGTTTTTAAAAAAGTTTAGAGAAAATAATAATAAAAAAGGAGAGATGCGCCCAAATCGTGCAAATATTTCATGTGAAGTGCTTAATTGCCTTTGCTATAAGCGCTGAATGATTTAGTCGTATTTTACAATTTAGAATATGGTACTTTTCGCATTTTCTGAACACAAAACTCATTCACTTGTCATTTGGTTCATGAAATGTCTTGTTGCAGCCTATCTTGTGATGGAAACCATGGACTTGCCAATCAAAAATGTATGCCATCAGACAGTTTAGAGTAAATGTATACCCCATATTTGTGTCTAGCGTAATGCTGATCGAGGGATGAAATGAGATAAAGCCCCTATTATTAAAAGTCCATGACGAGACCTGTAGCATCATCACAGGAGCAAATGAAATAAAACTAAATTCATGAGTGTGTAGAAATGGTGGAATGAATTTTTTGGCACGAAAATATAGGATGATCCCCGAGAGAAAGCTGCCGTGACTCCTATTCATCCACCACGAACCCCACATGGAGTTACAAGGCGCGAATTCGGGTCCCAGAGGTGGATGTCGAGTGACTTACCATTTTCACCACGGATGCTCTTGCACGTTAGCATATATTAACTCAAACAATTTTAGCCAAACCTGTTATCATTTTGCACTGTGAAGGCGTTTGCGCAGATGAAATTATTGAAGCCTTGAATTAGCTTATGGTTTCATGATTACTGCGCGAATGTAATTATTAAGATATAATTCTTAGAAACCTTTTTTTTTAGTAAAGCTTTTTATTACGTATTCAATACTAGGGAAAAAATAAAGATACTAGGGCATTCGTTAAGTAACAGCAGCACTGCTATAACATCACACAAAATATTTAGGTCACTTTTGACATTACGAACTTCATCCTGCAAAGACAACTATACGCTGCCAAATCCTTGGGAGATTCCTCTACATCACAATCATATTTGTAATTAATATGCAGTATGAAACTGATATTTGAATAAAATATGAAATGCGCACGACGCGACGTGCAAATAAGATTGCAGAGTTTCACATCTTGCACACACGTAGTCTGGGCCGGGCTCGTGAAATCTCCGATTGCTGCACAGTTTGTGCTGAGATCCATGCATAGTGAGTCTGGTCAGTGTGTGGCGCAATTCATATCCTCCCTGAGTCCATTCACGGTTTGTCATGGCGTCAGTAATGTAGAATTCTTCCCATACGTCGCGTTTCTTCTCGTGCAGGGGGTGCTGGTAAGCTTGTGTCACTGGTGATAGAAACTTCAGCCTCAGGAGAAATTTAAAATTTCTGCTACTAATTCAGACAACAATAAACAATTGCAGTTGTTTTATTAACATTCCCCCTGCTATTAAACAACCGAACTCTTAAAATCTTTGAAAAAAGATATAAATTCATACGGAATTTAAAAATTGAACATAATTATTAGTATAGGAGAGAACAAAATTATATACACAATTCGAAGAGTAAGTACATTACTAGTCTAGAACTTATTTGCTAGCCCGAGCTATAGCGTGGGTTCAAACACGTCGTCGACTAGTAATGTACTACTTACTTCCCTTGTTGCGTACGTAACTATTATTATAAAACAATAGAAAAACAAAAGATCAGAAATCACTTACATTTGTGTCAAATTACATAATGTACAATAATAATTTGGAGTTTTACATGACCTTGTTTTCTTTGCGGTCCGGAACATTTAAATAACTGTCAGGAGAAATTATTGTTTCGCTAATTTAAGGTTAAGATTATTATCTAAAGATATCTACAGAAAAAACAAAAATTATGGCATTTCAAGGTGTAGATCCTGTCAGAAGTAAAATTGTACTGGACAATAAAATTTTGGAGCAGGTGAATAATTTTACATATCTAGGATGCAATATCTCATATGAAGAAGAAAAGGATGTAAATGCAAAAATATCCAAATTTTTTAGATTTTTAGGGTTAATAAATTCTATCTTCAAGCCACAGTTAGTCCAAAAGCATTCAAGACTGAAAGTGTATAAAACACTGGCTCTTCCAACTCTTTTGTATGGTAGCGAAGTATGGACATTGAAACAGAAGGATATACAGAGACTTAGATCTGCTGAAATGAGATATCTTCGGAGGACTGCAGGATACACACTACTAGATCACAAAAAAAAAATGAAGACATCTTAGAAGAATTACACATGGAATCTTTAGAAAACAAAATTTCTGATTATAAGTCAAGATGGATGCAACATGTTCATCGAATGGAAGATCACAGAATACCCAAACACATGTTAAGATATCAACCTGTAGGAAGAAGAAGACCAGGACGTCCACTCAAAAGACTTTTGGATGCTGTTTCTCTTGAGGCCGAAACAGGTCAACAAATGGCCTAAATTCGTGAATGTACTATGATGATGATTATTATTATTATTATTATTATTATCTGTATGCACTCGTAGGAAAGACGAATTGAATACGACTGTGATGGTGTTGTTAGAATTGGCATTTCTTATCAGCGAGTCCCAAACAGTAAAATTTGTATTATTTCATAACTGATTAATTTATGGACACAGGTTTAATGGGACTAAATAAACATAATAATATCCAGGAAGAAATAAATAAAAGAGTACAAAATGCTAAGAAATATTATTTTTCAATGAATAAAGTATTTAAATTCAAAATATCCAACACGTGAAACATGAACCAGATTTATAAAACACTAATTAAACCTGTATTAACTTACAGGAGTGAAACCTGGCTTCTGTGTAAACACGACAAATCTCAACTGGTTGCTTTTTGGAAGAAAGATACTCAAGAGGATATCTGGACCTACTAAAGAAAATGGAGAATGACGAATGAGATATAACAGGAAATTACATGTGTTGTATAAATCATTATATATCGTTATATATATATTAAAAGTAAACAGAATAAAATGGACTGGACATACGCAGAGGATGATCACAAAATATGTAATTAAGAGAATAATACATGGTATTTATGAATTTACTTTTTTATTTATAATATGAGGCGGAACACTGACCACGGAACACTCAAAATGACATCTATACGAAAACAAGTGTAACTAAATTAATATGGTTCAAATTCTTCCCTGTAGGGGGAGAGCGCCTAAATCTCTGTAAAGAGAAACATGGGCTAACAAAAAAAATTATAAATAAAAATCCAACGGTCCCAATAATGAAAGTTTTACCTAAAATATATAAAAACAACCCAATGCGGCCAATAGTCAATTGCATAATCGCTCCTAATTACAACATTTCCAAATTAATTGCTCAAAAACTTAAGAAAGACATCAAATTAGAAGATCAATACACAATAAAAATGCATATGAATTGGCAGATCAGCTCAAAAATATAGAAATCGACAATAATACGAAAATAGCGTCATTTAATATAAAGAACCTTTACACTAATATTCAAATAAATGAAACTTTAAACATAATAGAACAAACTGGAAAACAGTAATTTGAACACAGAGTACATAAATCAACTATACACAGTCATACAAACTATACTTACTTACTTACTTACTCACTGGCACTATCGAACCCGTAGGTTCACGGCCGCGCGGACATAAGCTCTCCATACATCCCTATCCTGAGCTTAGGCTTTCCAATCATTCCCTGTATAATCTACTTCCCTCAAATCATAGTTAATGTTGTTCTCCCACCTCATTCTTGGTCTACCAACTGGGCGTTTTCCTTCTGGCTTTCCTACAAGAAGTTTCCATGCACGTCTTTCATTCCCCAATACGCACAACATGTCCTGCCCATCGCAGTCTACGGGACTTAACTGTTCTTATTATATCTGGCTTCCTATAAAGACCATGTAGTTCATTGTTATGTAGTCTTCTCCATTCACCTGTCTGTTCATCTCTCTTTGGTCCAAAAATTTTCCTAAGAACTTTATTCTCAAATACTCGTAATCTCCTTTCCTCCCTTAAAGTAAGAGTCCATGTTTCGCACCCATATAATATAACTGGTAGAATAATAGTTTTATATATTTCAGCTTAACGTTTTTTGAAAGGAGTTGGGACATCAAAAGTCTCTGCAATGCATAATAGCATGCATTTCCAGAATTGAGCCTATGTTTAATTTCTTTGTGCATCTCATTCCTATTTGTGATTATTGTTCCTAGGTATTTGAATTCAGCCAATTCCTCAAAATTTCCCTCATTTGTCATTAGCTGTCCATTTCCATTATATAATGTATTTCTACGTGTGACCATATATTTAGTTTTACTGATATTTACTTCCAGTCCTAATTTCTTAGTGTTACTCAATAGTGTGTGCGTGTTGGCCTTTAGTATCTCCTCGCTATCGGCCAGTAGTACTACATCATCAGCATAAACTAACAGCTTATTAATACCATTCAGTTGTAAGCCTTCCTCATTCTCTAAAGATTTAACGGCATGCTCTAGTACAAAATTAAATAGTAGAGGAGATAGTGCATCTCCTTGCTTCAACCCATTCTGGATTTCAAAAGTGTCTGAAAACTGTTTGCCTACACGCACCCTACTCGTTGAGCCATTTAGACACATTCGTATAAGTCTAACTAACTTTTTAGGAATTCCGAACTCCAGCAGGATACTATATAACTTCTCCCTCTTAATTGAATCATATGCTTTTTTGAAGTCTACATATAGTTGATGTACAGTACCATTATATTCCCATTTCTTTTCTAAAATCTGTCTTATACTAAAAATCTGATCTGTTGTAGACCTGTTTCTTCTAAATGCACATTGATGATCTCCTAGAATGTCATCAATATAGGGAGTAAGTCTGCTTACTAATATATTTGTTAGAATTTTGTACGAAGTTGAAAGTAATGAGATGCCCCTGTAGTTGTTGCAATCAGTTTTATCTCCTTTCTTATAAATTGGTACGATAATTGATTCCTTCCATTCATCTGGAAGAGCTTCTTTTTCCCAAATCATACTAAGCAACCAGCGTATCTTGTCCATCAATTTTTTCTCCCCCTGATTTTATCAGTTCTGCTGGGATCTCATCTGAACCTGATGCTTTATACATCTTCAATTTTTCAATTGCCATTTCAACCTCTAATGCACTTGGCTCTGCGACTAGCATTTCTGCTGTCTGTAACTTATCCTCCTCAATGTCCTGTTCTGTATGTACATTTAATAGCTGATTAAAATAACTTTTCCATCTATTTAATATACTCTTGGAATCTGCAATCATATCCCCATTTTCATTCCGAATTATGTTTGTTCTAGCCTGAAACCCTTTCTTCTCTATACTAATTCCCTGATATAATTCTCTAATGTTCCTATTTTTTGCATTCATTTCAAGATCATTAATCTTCTCTCTCAAATATTCCCTCTTCTTACTCTTTAGTAACTTGGTGGTTTCCCGTCTAACACTACCCAATTGCTCTAAATTTACCTCATTTGGCTCGTGTAACCATTTCATTTTTGCTAGCTTTCTTTTCTTTACAATGTCGGCACATTCCTCATCAAACCATTTCTTGTTTTCCTCTTTTTTAAACAACCAATGCTTTCTGATGCTGACAATTTAATAGTATCTCTTATAGCCTCCCATTCTTTATTTATATCAGTTTCTTCTTCGTTTGCCACATTGTCATCTGAAGATTCCAGTACTTCAAATCTATTAGCAATTTTGATTTGGTATTCTTGCCGCATTTCATCATTTTTCAAGTTTTTTAATTCATATTTTACAGAATCATCTTTAGCGTTTGTTCCTCTCATAAGCGATAGCCGTTGTCTGATTTTCACTCTGACCAGATGATGATCCGAATTGCAGTCTGTCCCTCTAACTGATCTAACATCAATGATGCTACTGTGCCAGCGTTTATCCACTAATACATGATCTATCTGGTTCCGAGTTTCTCCATCTGGGGACGTCCAGGTGTATTTATGAATATCCTTATGCTGAAATGTTGTGCTCTTAACAATGAGATTCTTTGATGTGGCAAATGTGACTAATCTAACCCCGTTGTCGTTACTATCTTCATGAAGACTGAATTTGCCTATTGTTGGTTTGAATATATCTTCCCGCCCCACTTTTGCATTAAAATCTCCTAAGACAATTTTCATATGATATCGTGAAAGGCTATCAAATAAGCATTCTAATTCTTCATAGAACTCATCCTTGATCTTGTCATCTTTATCTTCTGTGGGGGCATGTACATTTACAATTATAAAATCATGTCGTTTACCCTTTAGAATTATGTATGATATCCTATCACTAACAAATTTAATATCTCGGATAGCGGATAGGATCCTCCTTCTGACTAAAAAACCCGTTTCCAAATGCAGGTATTTCTGCACCCCCATAGTATAATGCAAAGCTTCCTGATTCCTGACTACCTTCTCCTGGCCACCTAACTTCCTGTAAAGCGACTATATCCAAGGGCGATTTATCCAATTCCCGCGTTAATATCTCTAGTGCCCCGCTATTGTATAAAGTCCTAATTTTCCATGTTCCTAGGAACATGTCCCTGTGTTTGAGCCTTTGGCATGGGTTCCCTGAAGTAGTCCCCGCCCGGAGAACCGAATGGGGGACTATTTGACCTCCGGAAAATTTTACCCCAGTAGAACCCATGTCCGCATTTCTTGACGGTTGTATTTTTACGGTGAAAGATCGTCACTCTTTCGACCAAGGTACTTATTTCGTCTGGCTTATCACCTTCGACCAGTCCGGCATGGGTAACCCTATCGGCAGCAATGCTACCGCCGGCATAGCTCTCAGGATCATTTAAGCACACAACTATACAAACTATAATGAAACAAAATTACTTCCAATTTAATAACGATATATTTGAACAAGAAGATGGAATCCCAATGGGATCTCCCACATCTGGTATATTAGCTCAAATATTTTTACAAGATTAGAAAACAAACATTACGAAAAAATTAATAAATAATCTTAACATAAAACTATTCTCAAGATATGTTGATGACGTCATGATTATTATGAGAATGATAACGGAAAAGAAAATGAAATCTTGCTAGAACGGAACACTATGCATAATAAAATAGAATTTACAGAGGAGATAGAACTTGATAATCCATCCATAGTAATTCTGCCCGAATGCAGGTCCTTCACTGCAATCATAGCATTTTCATGCTATGCTTGCAGTTTTACTAGGGAATTGTAGCTGTGGTAGCTTCCCATTGCTTTCCACACCGGTGAAGGATGATGATGATGATGATGATGGCCATATGATTTCGGGGACCGTTTGGCCTTAAAGTTTTCCTGACATTTGTCTTACAGGTGAGGAAAACCCCCGATAAAAACCTCACCCAGAAAAACTGCCCCGACTGGGGATCGAACCCGGGCCCGCTGCGTAACAAGGCAGCACGCTACCTCGAGACCACAGCGGTGGACATTACTTGATAATAAAATAAAATATCTAGACCTTAACTAACTAACTCACTGGCACTATCGAACCCGTAGGCTCATGACCGCGCGGACATAAGTTCTCCATATATCCCTATCCTGAGCCAATGTTTTCCAATCATCCCCTGTATAATCTACTTCCCTCAAATCATAGTTAATGTTATTCTCCCACCTCATTCTTGGTCTACCAACTGGGTGTTTTCCCTCTGGTTTTCCCACAAGAATCTTCCATGCACGTCTTTCATTTCCCATTCGTGCCACATGTCCTGCCCATCGCAGTCTTCGAGACTTAACTGTTCTCATTACATCTGGCTTCCTATAAAGACCATGTAATTCACTGTTATTCAGTCTTCTCCATTCACCTGTCTGTTCATCTCTCTTTGGTCCAAACATTTTCCTAACAACTTTAATCTCAAATACTCGTAATCTCCTTTCCTGCCTTAAAGTAAGAGTCCATGTTTCGCATCCATATAATGTAACTGGTAGAATAATATATCTGGACCTTACCATAGCGAAAAACACAAAGAAGAAAGCAACTTGAAATAAGAATCTTCCGCGAATCTAAACATAATATGCTCACTATCAATAAAAAATCTAGACACCCATACCAACAAACATCAGCAAATTTAATAGCTTAATTAACAGAATGTTAAAATTACCTCGAAACAAAATGTATTGTAAGAACGAATTGGATTATATTAAAAACATGACAAAAAGTAACGGGTGCAATATCATAAATTAACTTGATCAAAAACAAACATGAAAAAATAACATTCATAACATAACAAAACTTGAAAGAGAATCCGTCAATAATAATAAAACATGGATAACATTAACATACACAGTCAATGAAACCACAAAATTGGCTGGCCCTTTAAAAAAAAGAGATAAACATAGCTTACAAAACCGGTAACAAATTAAACAATATAATACGTAATGGCATAGAATAACATAATAAATTTAATAATAACGGAGTTTATAAACTGACATGTAAAGATTGCAGCAAGTTTTATATAGGCAGGACAAGGATAAACTTTAACACAAGATACATGGCGCACCTCAGAGATTTTATGAACGCGGATGGAAAATCAAGTTATCATAAGTAATGCCACGAGTGATTTCCTCAGGAAGTGAGGAGTGAATTTATCTAGAGAATTTGGAAATAAAGAGTGGCATTTGTTAGGACTATTTAACGAATAAAATTAAGCTGTTTACTCACAAATCATTATTTAAATATAGTAATTTTAAAATATTTATACATTTAATGTAAACGGCGATGTTTGAAAACAAATGAGGTACGCTTCATTAGCTTCTTTTGTTTGTCACTGCAACCAGATCCTATTATTTATTGCCGAAGGAACGCAATATTGTAAGAATGCACTCTAGTGGAGGAAAAATGAAACACATCAAACTGTATATTAATTCATTTCTGATGTCCTATGATGTAAATATAATTATATTTTCCTGGAATGTTATTACATTTAAGAAAGTGAAAACAGTGGTTTCTTTTTTTTTTTTTTTTTGGTGGTACAATCAATTGCTACAAATGTTTTTATATTAACTCCTGCATGCGCTATGTCGTTGACATTCATGCACTATATATACAATCTGGTAGCCGTATTTCTTGGAGGGTCAGTCACTGCAAAATAATGCTATGACCTATTCAGAATGTTAAAAAGGAGGTTCTTTCTTTATTATGATAAACTTTAGTTGGTAAATTTTAGGCGAAACACGACTGTGATTGGTTGTAAATAAAAAATAATTGAAATGTGATTGGTCATTGACTCCCATTTGGGGCGTTATCAATAACGCTGGTCACCGAATAGACACAATAGAAAACATTCTAACGATAGTTCTCAAAGAAAAACTTCCAGCTAAAACAAATTTACTTGAAGACCTTGAAATTATAAAAGAAATTAACACCTTACTATTAAATGAGAACACCCCAAAACATGTAACACATTATACGAGATACTTAAAAATCAGTGAGTTGCTACTAACGACACATCAAGACCATTAACTTCTACAACCTCTTAAACAACAACTAGTAGCACATAATCATCCCGCTGATGATGGAAGGTAACTTCCGAAAGGCCTCCAGACAATATTTTAAACACATTATTTTAACACGGCATCTACCAACAGGTATATATTTGATATGAATATTATTAGAATTAGCTTAGGTATTACTTGAATGGATGGAGGTCGGTTCAATTTTGGACAGATGAATTTTTATTGAGGCTTGCGGTTCTTTTACGAGTCTGAAACTCTTTAGATTAGGGATCCACGGCTCAAAGTCCCCTCCCGGATAACCTGTCCCTTAGACTAGATATCCAATGACCCCGGCCGGGTTTGAACTCGCGAATCTCGGGACTCGAAGCTAGGAACTTAACCACTGCAGCGGACTTTTATAACATAGTAAACAAACTATTTCCAACTGTTTAGTAATAATTAATTATAAGGCAGGTTAAATTCAATAAATTTGCAATTAACTTAAATTTAAAAAATATATTTAGCAGTTGATTTAATCATACAAGGGGGGAGCTCGCCGTAGCGTAGTTAGTTGAGACAAAACACTACAAGTCGGAAGATCAGGTGTTCGATTCCCGGTAGGGTCAAGTGTTTTTAAACTGACACAAACTTCCTAGCGGCATCTAGACCCTGGGGTCTACTTAGCCTCTAACAGAAATGAGTATCAGGTGTTTATTCTTGGGGTAAAGGCGGCCTCCCGAGGTCTGTATTGGGAACACTTTACCTTTACCTTTTTTAATAAGAGCCTATATGATCCTCACCACTTCATTTTAAACTCTGCTAGTTAAACAATTTGAAAATTATAGATTACTAACTCACTAACTAGTGGCCGTACAAACTCAAAGATTTATGGTTACGTGAAAATAAGCTCTCAATATACGCCTATACAGACCTAATCTTTTCAAATCATCCCCTTGTATAATTTACCTCCCTTCAATCATAATTAATGTTACTCTCCCACTTCATTCTTGGCCTACCTACTCGGCGGTTCTCTGGTTTTCCTACAACAAATTTCCTCGCTCCTCTTTCATTCCCCATTCGTGGCAACATGTCCTGCCCATCACAGTCCAGGTGACTTAACTGTTTTAATTACATCTGGTTTTCCAATAAATATCACGTATCTCACTGTAGTGTAGTTTTCTCCTTTCACCTGTTTTGTCAGTCTCTCTTTAGTCCAAAAATTGTCCTAAAACTTTATTCTCAAATACTCGTACTCTTTTCTCCTCCCTTAAAGTAAGAGTCAATATTTCACAACAACTATAAGAACAGCTGTTTTATATATTTTCAGTTTAACGTTTCTTCAAGAAATTATGATGGCATAGTTCCCTGTAATTCGTAACAGCACGCGTTTCAAGAATTCAGTCCATGTTTAATTATTTGTAAACTTCATCCTGTTCTTAATTATTGTTCCTAGGTATTTGAATTCAGATACTTCTTCAAAATTTTCCTCATTTGTCATCAATTGTCAATTTATATTACGTAATATATTTCTACATGTGACCGTACTTGTAACTGTTTTGGTATTTATTACCAGCCTCAATTTCTTATTACTATTCGATAGAATGTGCGTGTTGACCCCTAGTAAAATCCTGGATTATCCTTTCGAATTTTGATTTTAATGATAGTTGATTAAATGCAGTTAATGGATACTTTGGCAAGATCTATATTAACTCTTATGGCTTGTATGGCAGTTCCTCTTATGAATTTGGACGTTTTGTAACCGTAAGCTAATTCCGAATGAATTTCACTTGTGAAAGAAATGTTAATTAGCCGGCGAAGGATGTAATACTGTATTTGATGGGAAGCAATATTTTTCAATGAATTACTTGTATCTACTTAACTCATGTTCCAAATGGGAGTCAATGACCAATCACGCTTCAATTAATTTTTATTTACAACCAATCACAGTCGTATTTCCCCCCGAATTTATCAACTTAAGTTTATCATATTAAAGAAAGCTCATTTTTAATATTCTGAATAGAGCATTATTTTGCAGTGACTGACTCTCTACGAAATACGTTAAATATAGCAATTTATATATTAAGATGTAAGAATCCTAGAATGCAAGTGGCCACAAGATAGTATATATAGTGCACGAATGTAAACAGATTAACCAAACCTTTTTAATTAATAATGAAAAAAATAATAAAAATCTTACTATTTCTATCCCTTCTATCTTACTGCTTGCGGGATATAATAGAAAACATTCGTCGCAATTGATTATACTGGGTAACAATGAAAATGCTCCTTTGCATATTTTAAGTGTTTCTGACTCAGGTTTTTGCGCTGATTTCAAGTATGTGATTATTTTTCTCCAAATGTCGATGGTTCGATAGTAATAATGAATTTTGTTTTCGTTACTTTTTCAATTTTAAGTATATGATTGGTTAACATTATTTTTCTCCAAATGTTAACGGTTCAATCGCATACATCTATCCATATTTTCTTTGTTTTATGGGACAGCTGAGTAACTGGCTAACACTACATCCAACATGTGTGGCCTTCAAGAAACGAACTTGTTCCAAGATAAAATAATGTTCTACATGAACCTCTTATTGACATGAAGAAGATCTTACTACCACCTCTCCACATTAAACTGGGACTAGTAAAACAGTATGATAAAGGTTTGGTTAAATCGTCAGATGCATTGTAACATATTCGCTCTGTTTTCCCACATTTGTCTCATGCAAAAGTATTTGCTGGATGTTTTACAGACCCTCAAATAAGACAGATGCTGGAGTCCGTAGAATTAGAACAAAAGCTGACACCAGTTGAAAAAAGTGCATGGAAAACATTTTGTAATGTTGTGCATGGCTTCCTTGGAAACAAGAAGAGTCCCAATTACCGAGAGTTGATTGAGAACTCGCTGAGTACATATCGCACATTAGGTTGCAGAATGCCAACTAAATTACATTACCTGCACTCACATTTGGATTTCTTTAGACCAAATTTGGGCGATGTGAGTGAAGAACATGGAGAACGATTCCATCAGGATCTCAAAAATATGAAATCAATATATCAGGGCAGATGGGATATAAACATGATGGAGGACTATGTTTGGAGTTTGGTGAGGGACAGTCCATAGCAACACAAAAGAAAAGTGCGGTCACAACTTCGTTTTTAATGCCAAGACAGGGATGCTGAAACAAACTCCCATTTAATATCATCAGATACAATACCAACATTAGCTGGCATGTATTCCATCTATATTTGTGTTAACTCCCACGTTTTCAAATATAATAATTTTCCTCAATCGGATAATTTTCCATAGAACTGTTGATGCTATGTATGTGAAACTGACATTGTTAACTCAGGTTGCCTGAATTATATAAGAACCATGAAAAAACTGAGAGGAACAAAAAGTTTCCCAAAATTTGTTACCCAGTGTTATACCACGATAAAAAAAAGAAATCACGTTTGCACTTTCTTAAACATATTATTTTCCAGGTATTTAGGTTCCAGAAAAATATAATTGGCATATTTACATTAAAGGACACCAGAAATTGATTAATATTCTATAATATTGTTATAAACAGTTTGATGTGTTTAATGTTTTCTCCACTAGGGTGCATTCTTACAATATTGTGATCCTTTGGCAATAAATAATATGATCTGGTTGCAGTGATGATCAAATGAAACATAACAAACGTTTCTCATATTTTGTTTTCAAACATCGCCGTTTACGTTAAATATATATATATATATATATTTTTTAAAATAACTATATTTAAATAATGATTTGTGAGTAAACAGCTTAATTTTATTCGTTAAATAGTCCTAACAAATGCTTGATATCCAAATGTTCTAGATAATTTCGAAATTACTTATGAAAAACTCTTTATAGTGAAATATTGGTTATCTTGAAAATTGTAATAATTCGGATCACTGTGGAGAAACAATTAATGCTGACGTCAGTTAACAAGGTTTCATTTTCCCTAAGAGAAACAAAAATTACATCATCTTGTTTGACGAAGTTGCCGTAGCTTAACTTGCAGTTGGTAAGTAAGAAGTCGCAACTTTGTTAGCTTGAGGTTAGCCTCTGCAAGTCCCGGCTAACTTTGTTTTCTTAATAACACGGGCCAAACTTCCATCAGACTTACAGGGTGACTCAAAGCTTTATATAAAACCGCACACACAACACAAAAACCCTATTCTCGCTTCTTGTCTCCTTAATAAGGAGATCAATAAGCAAAATACATCCGTATGCAGGAACAACATAAATTAGCGAATATATGGTCTTGATTTTTGGTTTACTGGCAAGGGAACTGACAACAAATACATGCCGAAACCTACCTTGAAATTTCTTCTAGACAAGCGCTATGATGTATCAAGGCCGTGTCCAAAAAAGTATCTTTCGTTTTTAACTGCACGGTACAGAAATCTCTAGAATCCAGATTTAGCAATATCCTGTATGGAAATAATGGACTCCCTGCATGAGTAAGAAGGGAGTGAAGTGAGGCGGGACGCGGCGGATACTGCAGTCACTGACGGTTATCCAATATACCAATTCACGAGTGCATTACTTCCCTATAGTTTAAATGAGAGATGTTTATTTTGTTTATAGTCAGTTCATATTCAGTTCCCTTGGTTTCATTACGACATTTCTGTATTCTCTCCTAGCATCGGCGATATTCTAATCCATCTCTGAAGTTGGGGCTCCTGGGAGGCGGGGAACCGCTGCCTCGATGATATGTCATAGGTGGTGATGATGGTGATGATGTGCCAAGAGAGGCCTTAATCCGAAACTAAATCTAATGAGGCAAATATGATATTGATGATAATGATAGCCAGATCGGCCGCGGTGGACCAGTGGTTATGCTCCTTGTCTCTGGTCTCGAGGGTCGCGGGTTCAAATCCGGCCGGGGTCGATAGATTTTTTTAGGATGGAAAAATCCAAGGAGCAAGTCCTCCGGGAGGGACTTTAAGCCGTGGGTCCCGAGTCTGAAGATTTTCAGGCTCGTAAAAGATCCTTAAGTCTGAATGAAATTCCTCTAAGCAAAATTTATTGTATTTTGCCGTCCTAATACTACCTTGGTTTCCTATATGTCAGTATGAGGTGGAACACTGACCACGGACCACTCAAATGACATCTATATGAAAACAAGTGTAAAAACATTAGTATGGTTCAAATTCTTCCCTGTAGGAGTAGAGTGCCTCAATCTCTGTTAAGGGAAATACGAGCTTACAAGACAAGAAGAAGATGATAGCCAGATGATGTTCGGGGATCGTTTGGGCCTTAAAGTTTCTTGACATTTGTTGAAAGATGAGGAAAACCCCGAGAAAACTTCACACAAGAAATTTGTCCCGATACGTGACAAGGCAACATACTACCTCGAGACCACAGCGGTGGACTTAAATGAGAGATTTGGTACTGAATTTTAATGCCTCTCAGTTAAAATCGGAATATGTTTTTTTCGACACTGTTTGATTCATCACAACGCTTCTCTGGAAGAAATTTTAAGGTAGGTTTCGTCACGCTATGGTTGACAGTTTCGCTGTGAGTGTATTTTTATTTTGTTAACCCTTAAATTGGAGGAACTTGACTTCTTATGCCAGCTTATTTAAATATGTTGGAATGCAGTGAAAACAAATCGTGTCTAATCATAAATTTTTACTTATTGCATATTGTTGTATCATTTGACACAAGTTTTAAATAATTTATACTAATTCATTTTTCCATTGTTTCTTAATAATATTAAATTAAACAAATGTATATTACAAGATACACTTCCAATTTTAGGGTTAAAATTAAATTGTATGATATACCCTACAGACACCATTACTACCAAGTAAATATGGCGGCTGTTGGAGAAATTTTTTATTTCGGATTCCTGGTAAACACCACTTCTAATGATTGAACTTCGCTGATTGTTTTATTATTATTTTTCCTATTTTTATTTTAATAGCATACACTGAGTTTCGTTGCAAAAAATCGAAAATTACGACCACTAAAGCGATTTTAAATTTTCATTCTAAGTGAACTCCTATTGTTAAAAGGTCCGATTTTACTGGTTAACGAACTCGGTCTTATGACTTTTGATTGCTATTTGCCGGGTGTAATTGGTTCCAAAAAAAGCGTTAGAGTATTAACAAGTAATCACTCTCTCACCCTCCCTCTCCCTGTCTGTCTGTCACACACACACACACACACACACACACACACACATATATATATATATATTAATGCCACCAGATTTATGACATTTCTAGTTTTCTCCCCTGGCAATGGCGGAATTGAAATCCATTTCTTAGGTTGGGGCACCTGGAAGGCAAAGTTGCGTTACCCCGATGATATATGTGATAAATGATAATGAAGCGCCAGGAGAGTTCTTAACCTAAACTTAACCCAAATTCCAGACCATGGGCAACCATATCGAAACTAGGACTTTATGAACTGCAGTTAGAAATTCCGACCATTAGCCCATGAGGCCGGTCATACACACACACACACACACACATATATATATATATATATATATATATATATATATGCCGTGGAGCTAGATATATGACGAAAATCAGATAGTAGGACAATGTGGAAGCGCTGGAACACACAACTATATAAACAAAACTAGGAATAGAGAATATTGGCAAAAAAAGTCTTGACGCACGAAAAGCCTCCTTCCACTGGCCTCAAGCACTTCAACAGCCGAAATTTCCGAGCTCTTGCAGAATCCTACTTCTGGTCTGGACGCTTCAGCCGAAGCTTCTGAACTCTTGCTGACTTCTTCTGGTTTAAACACTTTGTCCAAAGTTTCTGATCGCTTTGTGACTCCTTATTATCTAAAGATTGCAGCCAACGTTTTCTGCACAATTTATTCAATAACCTTAAAGATTATATTAAATAAGAAAAATTTGGTATATAAAAATTCCTCAAAGTGTGCTACAGCCATGGATAAAAATAAAATTAAAACACCTATAGATCATGTATTTAGGAATTTAAATGCCCCATAATATATTCCTCGCCCAAATTAACTTTTTTATGGAATCAGCAGGGGATTTAGTTACAGTCTCTTTTATTTAAGAATAATTCTGGCATTCCTGGTAAAAATACATATATATATATATATATATATATATTCTGTTCCTAACTCTTCCCATGTCTTTGAGGAATATAGACACATTAGTTGGTGTTTCCGAGCACTTGCTGGCTCTTTCTTCTGGGTCTGAATATTTTGACCGATGTTTTCAATCTCTTTTTGGCTTCTTTTTCTGATCTGAATTCTTCTCCCAATGTTTACCAGCTCCTTCTGATTACTTCTTCTATACCCGAGCCACCGATTCTCCGGCCCTGAAGTTTTCACGACAGCGTTGCCGATATGGATATTCAGTGGGAGGGGCCGCTTTATGTATGCGGTTAGCAAACATACAGCTGACAACATCTCTGCAATTTCAAACCTTACTAGCGTGCTATAGCAGCGTCAGGAGCAGTGAATGGTTGTGGCTAAAGTGCACTCCTACGTCACCCATTTCCTTATTGACAGTAGAGGGCGAGTTTCTCCCTTTACCCTTCGTATAACCTAAACTTCAGAGCCGGAGTTACAGTGGCTGTACTGTAGTCTGTACACTTATTCCACTATTTCCGAGTTCTTCCTGACTCCTCCTCCTGAGCTGAACATTTCAGTCCGTCTACATGAGAAGATACTTCATAGTTCAATACCCATTTAAACTTAAATCATACAAGTGCCGCCGTGAAAACCTTAGAGCAAGACTTGTATTGTTATGCTAGGCTGGTCCACTTTTTTAGACTTCACTACCTCTTCTGCATCTTTCTATCGCTACACAACAAACTTTAGTGACACCAATAGAATAGCATTATTTTGTATTGACGACACTGTAATTGGGTACTCAAATTGTGTTTTGAAACACATTACCAATAATTCATGAAGACATTACATTCGTAATGGGACTGTACCTGGAGAACACGCTGGTGCGTAACCAGGGGCAACGGGAAGCAGAGAGAGACAGCACGTGGTGCTTCAGTGGCGGATCCAAAACATCATGTTTCATTGATTGATTTAACTACAGTAAACTCACATAAGATTCTCTTCAATTGTAACAACCAATAATAAAAATGATAATCGCTTTTCTATACTTATAGAGCGAGAATTTCTTGTTGTTCCAGCTATGTTTCACTTACTTCTAACTGACACAATGTATAAGATTTGCCCATAATCCTGGTGAGAATTCTAGCAGCATACTGCCTAAAACAATATTAACATAATTTGATATACTTAATCATAACCACCTGATTCAAAGAAATGGGATTTAAAAAAATTAATTTCTTGCGTTTAATGATGTAAATGAATAATATAATTACTGCATAAATTGCAATATGTATGTAAATATCGTGATTAAAAAAATTGAAAGTATGGCTTTTAAAGGCAAAAACCCTATGAAATCTAAAATTATTCTAGAAGGTCGAAGCCTGGAGAAAGTGTCTACTTTTAAATATTTAGGCTATGATATTAGTTTTAATTTAGAAGAAGATGTAGATACAAGCATCAATAAATTTGAGGCAGTATGTGGAATGATTAGAAAACATTTAAAAATAGAGTAAAGAAATATACATAAATAAAACTCTAATTATGGCGATACAATCGCTGTTTATGGCTGTGAAACTTGACTACCGATGAAAACGCAAATAAATAGAATTCAATAGGCTGAGATGTTCTTTAGAGTAGTCAAAGGTTGTACTAAATTGGAAAAAAGTTACAAATGAACAAATAATAAATTATTTAAAATTATAACCACTATTTCCCTCAAATCGTGGTTAATGTTATTCTCCCACCTCATATTTGGTCTACCAACTAGGCGTTTTCCTTCTTGTAGGAAAACTAGAAGGAAAACGCCCAGTTAGTAGACCAATAATGAGGTGAGAGAATAACATTAACCATGATTTGAGGGAAGATATTATACAGATGATTTGAAAACATTAGTTCACGATAGGGATGTATGGAGAACTATCAAGCAAGAGGACGACAAAATGTTGGACGTCCTGGAAAACAATAGGCTGATTTCTTGTGAACCGGGAAAAACCCTGAAAATTACGATAAAGGAGATTAAATGTCTACAAATATTAACTAAGTTATTGCATAGATTCATCGTCATTAGAAGCTGCAACATCAGGCTATGAGGCCTATTGGTCTCTGTAACATGTGATAAATGTCCACCGCTGTGCTCACGCAGCGGGCCCAGGTTCGATCCCCAGTCGGGACAAGTTTCCTGAGTGAAGGCTTTTTCCTGTAAGTTAATGCCGGAAAACTTTAAGGTCCAAGCGGTTCCCGAACATCATATGGCAATCGTAATCATCATTAACATATTCATTAAGTTTAGGATTAAGGTATCTCCTGGTTCATCATTACCATCATCATCACCTATCATCGGGGGAGCGTAACTCCAACCTTAGAAGTAGGTTACACTAACGTCATGTCGCGAGAGAATACCAGAATGTCGAAATGACAACGTGGTGCCATTGAACAAAGAAAAATGTGGTAAGTGAAACCGGAGGTTTACTTGAAATAGGAATATTTAAAATGGTTTCACAAATATTCTAAATATTATTTTACAATTCATAAAGAATCTGAAGGTATATTTACATGAATATAAAAAAAATAATATTTTTATAGTACACGTAATTATTTATAGCATATCGTTATGCATTTCTAAGAGACTATAAATTTATTTATAAGACAGTTGAGATTTTTAAAATATTTAACAGAAGATAGATTCAGTTGTAATATTTGAACTGATTGGGTTCTTAAACATTAAACAGGATGTCCAGCAGTCGCGGAAATCTTGAAAACTGGAAATAAGTCAGGAATTTGAAATCAATCGGGAAAACCGGAAAATAGACGGGTGCATCGAACTTGTATTCAAATAAATAGAATCGAAATCTTTAAACCGCATTCTAAAAATGTTAATATGTATTGAAATATTTATTGGAAGAAATGTTTACGGAACTAGTATAGCCAATGTTGTCGGAGTGAAGCTGCCGCCGCTAAAGAAATGCCGGCCCGAGGTATCTCGATTTCGCGTTGCAAAACAATACTTGCACACAAGTAATAAATTATAAGTTATTATTTACAAATATTAAAAAAATATAAATTTAGCTTTACTAGAATTAATTCAATTTAGCATTAAAAAACTCTTTAATACCATATAAAACTGGGAAATAGTCGGAATTTCATATTTCTAATTTGCTGGATAGCCTGTTAAATAGTGCAGTCGTATTTATTATGTTTTATATAAATTTAATAATCAATCAGAGATGACATTTTAGTCATGTGACTATCGAGAGATGGGATATCTTCTTTTAATATACGTAGAAGAGATTGCTTCTGGTGTAATCATGGCGATAGGACGCACGCCCAACGAAATACGATTTCCGTTAGGGAATATTTTCGACTCCTGTGTCCACCGCTGTGGTCTCGAGGTAGAGTGCTGCCTTGTCACGCAGCGGGCCCGGGTTCGATCCCCGGTCGGGACAGTTTTTCTGGGTGAGGTTTTTATCGGGGTTTTTCCTCACCTGCAAGACAAATGTCAGGAAAACTTTAAGGCCCAAACGGTCCCCGAAATCATATGACCATCGCAATCATCATCATTCATATTCATTTTAGATTAAGCGTAGGATTAGGGACTCTCCTGGCGCACCACTATCATCATCATCACCCATCATATCATCGGGGCAACCGTAACCCCGCCTTCCACGCGCCCCAACCTCAGAATTGGGTTACAAGTACGCCATGCCAGGAGAGAACACCAGGAATGTCGAAAGACAACCTAGGCCTAGGTCATCTGCAAAAAAACAAAAAATTCAACTCCCTGTAAATAGGTAGAGTCAAATTTGATATATTAGGTTCCTTGATTTATAGGTCGAAGCTTTAAATATCTTTAATAGATATAATATTTAAATATTTAGTTATATAAGAAACTACATAAATCTAATATTTAACGGTTATACGGAAAGTGAACATCGCGAAAGAACAAGTTTCATTAAGAGCGTTGCTTAAGTTTTAAAATTCTTGTGAATAAAAATAATTTTCTTATGGAAATTTGGCCAGCACGGGACCTGTGCCCACCCAGCATCGTGAGGAATTTGGGTAGCTACAATAAGTAGCGACTCCAGGCTGAGAAGACCAGCTATAATGGCTGGGGTACCCGACATGCTGACCACAAGTCACCTCTACACTGGCTTATGATCGTCTACCTCTGTGATTAATACATGTGGATATGAGGCCTCCAGCCGGCTGGTAGGCCCGTCGCGCTTGGAGTGAATAAATGAACTAGTATTGAACTATAAACTTGTTAATTATTTAACCGGCGCCCTATTAGATTTTCCTGTGTCCTCTTTGAAGAGTATAAACAGTGTTCTGCCGAGTTAAGCCTTCATCTCATCCAGTTCCAGCTAAATATCCTGTATTATAAATTATCTTTCTAGCGTATTTTTGGTCTCCCTAAATTTATTTTGCCCTGATGTCTGTAGTAAAAAAATTATGTTTTCATAATTCTTGCATGTGTTGATAGCAATTACATATATTAATCTCCATTTGTTTGATTAAAGTTATATATCTGTAGTTCATTCGTTAAACTTTCGTTTCTTTTATGATCCCCTAAAGTATATCCAGGTGCAGACCTCAGGAAAAACATCTCTGAAGTTTCAATATTTTATTTAACTTATCAGATCTTGTTTGTATTTAACAAATCACTTACAATCATTATTGTTAGGATTCGATGATAAATATTATAAAACAAAATAACTATTCCATGGATCCTCGCTCTCTCAAATGCACTTATCTTCAATGACTCCAAAGCAGCGGTATCCGCAATTGCAATCTACAGTCAGTGACGACATAGTATTCTCTACATAAAATATCTTAACATAGGATAAAATGTGCATCCAGAGTGTATACCATCTCATTGTAGCATTGTAGGAAAAGCATAGCAGACTGCAGACTTTCAACCAAAGAAAGGTACAATTACTCCCCGATACAATTCCGTATCATAGAGCAACCGCAAATATTTGCCAGAAAGGAGTGTTCCAGCATAACTTTGAGAAAAAAAAGACAGGCAGTTTATGTTGTTGTTGCTTATCCCAGGTTCTAAATAATGTACGTGAAGTTATTGTTTTGAAGTAATTTTATTACTTTTTCCCTTCACAGAGATTTAGGCCCTCTCCCCCTACAGGGAAGAATTTAAACCATAGTAATTTAGTTACACACTTGTTTTCGTATAGATGTCATTTGAGTGGTCCGTGGTCAGCGTTCCGCCTCATACTGACATCTAGGAAACCAAGGTAGTACTAGGACAGGAAAATTCGGTAAATTTTGCTTAGAGGCCTTTTCATTCAGGCTTAAGGATTTTTTACGAGCCTGAAAATTTGCAGACTCGGGACCCACGGCTTAAAGTCCCTCCCGGAGGACTTGCTCCTTGGATTTTTCCGTCCTAAAAAATCCATCGACCCCGGCCGATTTGAACCCGTGACCCTCGGGATTAGAGGCAAGGAGCATAACCACTAGTCCACCGCGGCCGACAATTTTATTATATCTGTAGGTTGGTTCCAGAGATCCGTTGCTGAGGCGTTGATGCATTGAAGTATATGTTGGAGTGATGATTCTTTTATGTCACACTTTGAACAGATTGGGAAAGTCCTCTTGCCGTCGATTATTTTAAAGAGTTCTAAAGTGTCCTGTTTTAACTCTTGTTATAGTTGTCTCTTCTTTTCGTTACAATGTCATTCTGGTATCTCCAGGGTTCTTTGTTTTATACCAGTTCTGTTGTGATGACTATTTAACTCATGCCCCAAATGGGAGTCAATGACTAATTACGTTTCAATGAATTTTGTTTTACAACCAATCACAGTCGTGTTTCATCTCGATATTGATCTACTTCTGTTTATCATATTAAAGAAAGCTCCTCCTTTTTAATATTCTGAACAGGTTAGAGCATTATTTTGCAGTGACTGACTCTCCAACAAATACGTTGAATATAGCAAATAATGAACAGATTCATTCCAACTTACACATTTGATAATTGTGTGTTCAGTAATTGTGTCTCTAAATAATGATTTTAGGGAGTTGTTTCCTAAAAAAATTAATTAATAACCTATAATGTTCGCTATAATAGAGAGTTTGATGTGTTTCATATTTTCTCCACTAGGGTGCATTCTTACAATATTGCGATACTATTTGGCAATAAATAATATCTGGTTGCAGTGATGAACAAAGGAAGCATAACTAAATACTTATTTATTTTCGAACATCGCCGTTTACATTAAATATATAAATATTTTAAAAAGTAACTATATTTAAATAATAATTTGTTAGTAAACAGCTTAATGTTATTCGATAAATAGTCCTAATAAATGCCACTCTTGATTTCCAAATCCTCTAGATAAACTGGAAATCACTCGTGGCGTTACTTATGATAATTTCTATATATTGTTTGTCTTTGTTTTAAATTTTGAATAGATCTCAGTAAAAAAATGTGTTCTGTTTCTGATGTTGTGTCTTTGTTCCCTTATTTCGCCAAACTCTCTGCTATTTGCTTATCCTGAATACCCACATGGGATGGACCACTGGAAGGGTATTTCAGATTTTTGAGATAGTTCTTTGAGCTGTTTCAGTATGTTTATTCCTGTTACATCTTGGACATCCTGGTAGCTCCGAAAATATTATATGGAGCTTTTGCTGCTTATGAGTATATATGTTAAACAAGCAGAGGAAAGATGCACTACAAACGGCTGTACCGGAGAGAAACAGTTACCAAATTTCGTATGATATAAAATGTCTTGAGTGCTTGGCTATAGCTTGGCAGCTAACAAAATTAAGTGCTAATCCATTTTGCCTGGAATGTACACTTAGCAACAAAAAGAATGAGCCTCTTCAAAAAGCAGAGTCCCCGTTATGGCCCACTGCGCATACTCGAAAAGCTAAAGCTGTGGTTCACGGGACAATGCATTATTAAATGTTTTAAATTCGCAGTATTTTGATTTAATCGTCTTAAATAGTTAACGAACAGTGAAGGAGACATGTTTCTAGATATTTACGAGTGTTCGACAAATGCAATATTACTCAAATTGCGACATTTCAAATAAAGCTCCACTCTAGTTCATAGTGTAACAGTAAACAAGACAAAAGGTAGGCAACTAGTACCCGACGTTCGAGTAGCGTTGATCATTAAACCCATTAGAAGAAGATATAATATGTATGAAAGCCAGGGTTCGAATCTCTCGACAATGTTTTTTTATTCATTTGTATTTTCACAAAATACATCCTATATAAGTGCTATAACATTTAATTCCTGCCATGTAATCTACGTCCACTTTACACTGTATTAAGTAATATCCCTGCCTTCGTAAACTCTATAACATATTTAGCTACCGGTATAAATTTAATTGTGTGTGCAGTACCATGTTGTAATAATAATGCTATAAATGTATGTAATAAAAGGTAATACAGCTTCATATATTTATGTGTTTATTTATTAACAATTAGTGAGGAAAATGTCCACCCTCCAATTAAAATGTTTTAGTTTATATACGTCGATACGAGCATAATAATAGCCAATAGATGACGGACAACAACAATAGTAATAATAATAATAATAACAATAATAACAATAATAATAATAATAATAATAATAATAATAATAATAATAATAATAATAATAATAATAATAATGGGATGTATAAAAGTGTGTGAAGAATGTTATTGCCTGGGATCTAAATTAACTCAAAATGTACTAAAAAAATGACAAATATAGAATTCAAAAAGGCAGATCGGTAATAATATTAAGCGGGGTTTTGAGGGATAAGAACATAAGAATAGATACCAAATTACAAATTTATAAATCCAAGCACGCTAACATACGGTGCAGAAACTTGGCAGTTGAATAAAAATTTGAGTTAAAGCTTATGTCTACTGAAATGGATCGTTTTAGATGCTCAGTTAGACATTATAAATTGGAAAAAATCATAAATACAATTATCAGACAACAAATTAAAATCCAAAATTCAATATTAGATTTCATGAGATACAGACAATTTGAATGGTAAGGTCATACACGTAGGATACCAGAAAAAAGATTATCCAGACAAGCTTTGGAATGGATTCCACCTGGGAAAGGAAAGAGAAGTCCACCTAGATTTAAATGGATGGATGATGTGAGAAGAGGTATGAGGGAGCTAGGTCTGGAAGAATTGGAATGTGAAGATAGAGGAGAATGGAGAAAGAAAATAAAAAAATTAAAAAGCTTTGGGCATAGGGAGATGTTTTATTACATTGTAAACCTGTTTACAAGTATATAGCAGGATTTTAATATCATAATAAATATGAAAGTTTAAGTTAATTTTATATTTTAAAATTCTTTTAATATTTAAATATAACTTAAATAAAGAAAAACATCTAAATACTTAATTGTTGTTCATTGTTGAATAAAAATGTCTCAGTAACAATTAAAGAAATTGTATTATATGAGACTTTTTAAATAATGCTTTTAAAATTGTGTTTTAAGTCATTGTTGTCTGAAATATAAAGTTTTCTGTTATAACTGTAATAGGAACACCTGCTTAACTTAATATTTTTAAATAAAAGTATACTAAATTCTGATTGGATGTTAAAACAATTAACTTTTGATTTAACAAATCAAATTTAAACCTGGTATTTAATGGACCATTAACCAATAGAATTTAAATATAAAATCATGTGATGTAATAATGTTCTTTAAAATTAGAAAAGAATTACACTAGTCAGTCAGCATATAACTTTCATCAAGGATAGAAGCAATAACAGCTCTCCTGATAAAATGTGATATTTAATACAAGAAGAATAGTTCATTCAAGAAAAGAAAATAATTTAATTTTAATTGACGGTGAAGAATAATACCACCTATATTCACTTGATCTGCTGGGAAATTAAATATTAAATAAATTTACAACTATTTCCACAAGAATCAGTAATTAGTGATTTTTAAAGTGTTTTCATATCTTGTGTACCAACTTCGACCTTGAGAAGGGAATCCAGCTCTACCCAAAATTAAACCCAAACTGAACCAGTAATTCTTTTTTGGGACACTTATCCTTCAAAATGTTACTACAACATCAAGCATGAAGAGAGTTAGCTGCTTCAAAAACATCGCCACAATATGGGAAAAGAATTACTTCTTCAAAATTGTCGCCACAACGAGGGGCATAATGAAGGTCTTACTAAAACACTTCTTCAAGTAGTAATAAAAACAATAACAATAACAGCAATAACAACAATGGTAGCAGTAGCTGTAGCATTAGTACTACTACTTCCAAATAGTTAGTACGTTTTATATTTAATAATGGACAGACAGAATAAAATAGAAAGCATTTTAACAATTAAAAAATTTAACCTCATCAGGAGTCGAACATGTGACCTATTGCATACGAATCAAGCCACTTAGCATTGAGCTAAACTTTCACTGGCTAGTTGTGCTTGGATGATTGCTCTTCAAAGGAAGAAGGAAAACGTATTGTAGCTCTACTGTGCAATTAGTTTACAAGTGTGAATCGCGCGTTAGAACTTAAATATTCGAGATCAAGAGTCGGCCCATTTTTTCTCTTGCTAAGTGTACATTTCTCACTGCTTACATATATATTATCCTCTGTCCCTCTTTCTCACCCAATCAGCGTCAATACCCGTATCCCTTGAACTGGAGTTACTGTCACCAGCAAACCGATGCAACGTAATAACCAATAACAACAATACGGATGCAGTTGAACGCCTCGCAAGGTTAGTAGTATACCACGTGATCACGAGGAATATCAGTACTGCATGACTGGAAGCGTAGCGTTACGTCATGTAAATGTCGCATATGACGGTGCACGACTGCATTTTGTTCGATGTCAAGCTTGGACGGGCTTACTACACGAATCATACTGTCAGTTCTGCAATAGTCTGCTCACCATGGACTCCAACCATATCTTAATTTGCCCATCTCTGTCAAGTGATAATGTTGTGAACACTTACAGGACGGCCGGAGACAAAATCAAATCTTAACTCCTGATTTGTTCCTTGAATTAGTTAATAATAATAATAATAATAATAATAATAATAATAATAATAATAATAATAATAATATTCATATCAAATTCCATTCAGGTGAATAGTCATAAGACAAAAATTTAAAAAATAAATATGTACCTGTTGGCAGGTGCCCTCGTCGTCAACTTTAATAAAATAATTTAAAACATTATTGCGTTAAGGTCCACTGCTGTGGTGTCGAGGTAGCGTGCTGCCATGACGATTTCCGGTCGGGACAGGCTCCTGGGTGAGGTTTTTTCGGGGTTTTTCCTCATCTGTAAGATAAATATCAGGAAGTTTAGGGCCCAACGGTCCCCGAAAATAATCCGGCCATCATCATCATCCTTATCATTTTCATCATCATCCTTCACCGGTATGGATAGCGACGGGAAGCTACCACACCTATAATTCCCTAGTAAAGCTGCAAAGCATAGCATTAAAATGCTATGATTGCAGTGAAAGACCTGTCTTCGGGCAGAATTACTATGGATGGATGGATTGCATTAAGACCATCAACATCTACAGCATCTTAGACACATCAACTAGTAGCGCATACTCATCCTGCTCATGATGGAAGTTAATTTCCGAAAGGCCTCCAAATTGAACCGAAAGTGCCTTTCTGCGGTTCAGTATGGTATCTTTGTTCTCCTCCCTACTACAGAACATTTATGAAATATGCCAATGTCCTGTGTTCCTTGTGCCTACCCCTCCCCTTTTCATCCTTTCCGCCGCGCATCTCTACGGCGCATATCCCCTCTACTTGCGAACCTTTATATACATTGTACTCTTACCGAACATTATCATTCGATCAGCCTAGCAACCGGCGTTTGGTTATTTAAAGACGGATTCAAAGGTGGAATCCAGTTCCAGCCCACCATGCGACTGGAAGGTTAATATGGTGGTCTATATAGACAAGTTGATTGAGGCCGAGAAGAGGTCTGTTTTGAGTTAGTCCAGCAATGTACGGAAGAAGTGATTCCTAAAGCTTGGACACGTGTGTGAGTGTGGTATTATGTATGGTATGTTATTTGTTCAGTTATTTCTACCGCTATGCTTGGTCGTTTGATCAAGAATTATCTTTTGTTATTAATTTATTGTTTTATTTAAAACCAACTTGTTTATATTAAAAGGTTATCTTTTTAAGCAACGCCCCTCTGTTATTATTCAAGTATAAGTAGTTGTTCACTCTCCTATACAAAAATCACTCACTGTATGCTTTTAATAATCTGTATCTATATATGTATATATGTTCATCAAGGAAAGAAAGATGAATTAATAGCTGCCTTTCATGGGCCCGAGGCAAGCTGCTTTCTTACAGATAACTTCTTCGAATATCAGGACCACATTAATAAATACAGCAAATTACAAAGCCCGATCCCGGACAAGTGTTACGCTGAGCGTGGTTTGCTTTCTAAACCCACTAATGGTAGCAGTAGCGTAGTGTGGTTCACTTACCTACAAATGGTAGTAGATGCGTGGTTTCGTAACTTACCTACAAATGGTAGCAGAGCGTGGTTTTGGGTTCCGTAACCCCCACAAAATAATATTTTAAATACATCATTTTAATAGAGTTCAGGACAACGATACCTACCAACATGTACATAATTAATTTTCAATTTTTATCTTTGAATTAGTTATATCTGGAGATAGAACAATTCCTTCGTAAATACGATATCAGCCTATGGTTGATGCAACCGTTTTACATGACGTCAGAGGAAGGGGGGTTAGAATAGTTTTTTAGTAACTAGTGCAGTAGTTATATTTAACTCCAGTCAGTGCGCCAATTTGATGTTCCACCGAAGTATACCTTGTAAGTCTGAAACCTGTTCTTGTTCAGATCTGAACGCTGTTTAGAGTTCTACTGTACGCTTGAAGCTTAATATACCTCGCGTCTGTGGAAAGAGAGGCTTCATCTCTAGTTATTTTTGTATATATTGAAATATTATTTTTTGCGCGATAGTGCGTTTTGTCGTACTTACGGTAATGACGACTATGATTCAAAGTTCAACTTTTTACATTTCGGGGTTGCAAACCTAAATAACTAAAATATTACATATTACAAACACGCGTGTGGGAAGTGAAACCACTGCCCTCTATGTATACTACATACAATGTATATACAAAAAATATCCAAAAGGTAGTATTAATATATTGTACGATGCAAATTACTGCATTTTAAATGAACTGAACTTTATTTGAAACAATATAAACAATAAATACGTACTTGCCGCCATTTGCCCACTAAATGATCTCACGGCCCCCTGTAGTTTCACCTAATAATCATTGCCCACACTGTTAACGTTAGTCAATTGTTTATAACGAACGCAAATATTTCCAACAAATATGTTATTTTACTATTATTTATTATTTTAAAAACACATGGCGAAAAAAATAATGTAGGCCTACAACGCACGTTTGTAGAAGTGTTTCGCAGAATCTCGGAAATTAATAATTTCGCTATCGCTCGGTTTTTAAACATTTTACTCCATCCTAACCTCGCATCGTGATATATTATTTCTCAATTAATTACCTCATTACGTTAGATTAAGGGTCTCTGTATTACATAAACAATAATGATTTAAACGTATTTTAATGTTAGTAATATATCAGGGCACGTATATAGCGTAGTGGTTAAGGCACTGCGCTACAAGTCGGAATGTCGAGGGGTCAAGTCCCGGTGGGGTCAGGATTTTTTAATTGACCCAAACCTTCTGGTGTCACTATGGTCCTGGGGAAATAAGTACCAGACGCTTGTTCTGGGGGTAAAGGCGGCCGTCACGCGGGGCTGAAAACTCGGCTGATATCAAGTGCCGATTGTCCAGAAAAAGTGGGAGCCTTAACCTCGCATTACCCCAAGGGCCTCCTGAGGCCTATAGTGGGAATACTTTACTTTAATTTTAAGTGGGAATACTTTACTGAATATGATGTCAATATCTCTGTGTATACCAGAAGGTATCAACGTCTTTATAATAATACCAGAGCCAGATGACTAAATTGAAGGGTGCACTGGATGGAAATATGTGGAGACTTCGAGTGGGAAAAACGGCCTTAGAAACCCTTATCACCTGGTACATTAAGGAATCAATGACGACGATGTTCGGGATTAGCGAAATGGACAAAGAGCCATGTCAGGAAATAAAGTATGATGGATGCAGAGGAAACGATCATTTAATGAATTGAACAGACGTCTTCAAGATGGGCGGGACGTGTGATGTGAATGAAGAACGTAGATGGATGAAGATATTCAATTGGCAATATACTGACAGAACAACGAGAGGAAGGCCTAGATGTAAGTGGAAGAAAAATATGCTGAAAGGGATGAGAGCCAAAGGGCTCAAAATTTAAGGATGCGTTAGAAAAAAATAAGTGGACACTAGCTAGTGGGAAAACGACCACAGATGTAGAAACCCTTTCGTCAAAATAACAATATATTTATATACAGATTTTCAACGTATACACATCTTTCTGTGGCTAAAATTTTATTTTCTTTCTCCACTAGTTTCTATCCACCCACTCTATGTCCTCCAGTCCTCTTGTTCTCATTCCGGTTCTTATTTCTTGCATCCACGAGTTTCGAAGTCTTTCTTTTCTCCTTCTTCCAGGTGGACACCATTCCATTGTTTTTCAGGGTAACCTTTCTTCTTGCATTCGTCGTACGTGCCCATATCAATTTAGTTGCTTGTGTCTCATATAATCTACTACTGAACATATAATATTAATTTTGTCTCGTATGACAGTATTTCTTATTTTTTCTACTTTTGAACATCTTGGTTTAGTGTTTTCATTTCCTCTATGAAGTCAGCCATTTTATTTTGAATCCCCTGAATATTCCATGTTCCAACAAGAAATGTCATTTTCTTTTAGGCTTTTTAGCATTGTTATTTTTTTTTGCGACGAACAGGGAGCTGGCCTGATGCATCAATCCCGAACCTGGAGAACCAGGCGATTTTTGGTCAAGGTTTTCTTCCTCTAACCTTTATCAAACCAATGACGAACTGCAAGACATCCAGTATCTGTACCCTAGATAAGAGGTCTTCACAGGTACTGTAAGCCAGGTGTACTGAACCCCAGTTTTTAACGAGGTTGTTACTCCTCTCCCTCACCCTTTTCTAACCTGGCTTGGGACAGCCTTTGGCGGGATTCGAAATAAATAAATAAATAATATTAACAATAAATTTAATACATCTATTATTATTATTATTATTATTATTATTATTATTATTATTATTATTATTATTATTATTATTATTATAAGTTTGATATAGAGAGGGCCTTCGAAAAAGGTTGCAGCAATTTCAACAATCATAGCTCAGAAACTATTTGATATATTAACGATTATTTTTTTGTTATATCCACCAACTCAAAAGTTTTTTTCTTCTTACCTTAGAATGTTTCTATGTTCGCTCCGTGGTTGCTCTGCAAACATCCAGCCGATAGTCGATTTTGGTCCAACAGCGCTGGATTAACGCAGGAGTGATTTCTGCAACAGCACCGGTGATCCTTTGCCTTAAATATAGAAAATCTCTGATCGGTTCACTGTACACAAGGCTTTTTTACGTATTCCCATAAAAAGCCTAAGGGTGTCAAGTCGGGGCTTCTAGGAGGCCATTGAATAGGACCGGAGATGTTTACTTATACGTGATAGAACAGTACATTTTCCCGCAAGTAGACAAAATTGAAGAAGAAAATTACGTAACGTTATTATTTCAACAAGATGACTCGCCCCCACAGTTTGCTCTGCATGCAAGATTCCTTGATCGGTGGATTGGTAGGTCCGGTACTATTAAATGGCCTCCTAGAAGTCCCTACTTGGCACATCTAGACTTTTTATGGGGATACGTAAAAAAATCATTATGTACAGTGAACCGATCAGAGATCTGCAACATTTATTTAAGGCAAAGAATCACTGATGCTGTTGCAACAATCACGCCTCCGTTGATCCAGAGTTGTTGGGCCGAAATCGACTATCGGCTGGATGTTTGCAGAACAACCAACGGAGCACATATAGAAACATTCTTAGGTAAGAAAAAAACCTTTTGAGTTGGTGAACTTAACAAAAAATACTCATTTCAATATCTCAAATGGTTCCTGAGCTATGATTGTTTGGAATTGCTGCAACCTTTTTCGATGAACCTGTAGTTACGATTATTATTATAAATTTTAATATATTATATTCCGCCAATGAAAATATCTATGTATTCTGGGTGAGAAGTGAGAGAATTTTCTGGTATGTACACCTCCGAAAATATTTGCATTGGGGTTGCAATTTTTTTGGCAAAAGTTGGAAAAATCAACGAAAAAAGTCCAACACGCAGGAACTGTGCAAACTAAGCGAATTCCTCAGCAAATCAAATTTACAGTCCGATTTTGATTATTTATGGAATACATATTAATTTTGTTAATCCTTAAATTGGCGAAATACTAATTTATTGTGCCCGCTAATTAAATGTCACAGTATGGAGTTGTTTTTTTATTTCGGGTATGTCGTAAATCCCCATTTCAAATGATCGGAATACGTTGATTTTTGAAGAACTCCTTCCTCGTATTATTTCAATAATATATACCGAGTTTTGTTATGAAATATTTAAAATCGCGGTCGCAAGAGATATTTTTAATTTTCTATTGCAGATGAACCTCTACTGTTAATTGTCCGATTTTTTAGTAAACCTAATCATCCTTACTTTTTTTAATTGATTGCTACACGCAGTGTTTTGTTCCTAAAAACAAATATTGGGCCGATAATGCCTTATAAATATATATATATATATATATATATATATACCTTATCTCAATCCATAATAATTCTGCCCGAAGGCAGGTCTTTCATTGCAATCATAGCATTTTCATGCTATGCTTGCAGCTTTACTGGGGAATTCTAGGTGTGGTAGCTTCCCGTTGCTTTCCATACCGGTGAAGGATGGTGATGATGATGATGATAATGATAAGGATGATGACGATGATGGCCATATGATTTCGGGGACCGTTTGGGCCTTAAAGTTTTCTTGACATTTGTCTTACAGGTGAGGAAAAACCCTGATAAAAACCTCACCCGGAAAAACTGTCCTGACCGGGGATCGAACCCGAGCCCGCTGCGTGACAAGGCAGCACGCTACCGCGTACAAGTAACTCATTGGCACTATCCAACCCTCTTAGGTTCATAGCCGGGCGGAAATAAGCCCTACATACACCCATATCCTGAGCTAATGTTTTCAAATCAACCCCTGTATAATATACTTACCTATAAGCTTGCTTAATGTTATTGTTGACCTCGCTTTCCCTTTGGTTTTCCTACAAGGAGTTTCCACGCCCCTCTTTCATTTCACGTTCGTACCACATATCCTGCCCATCGTAGTCTATGAGACTTCGCTGTTCTCATTACATCTGGTTTCCCATAAAGATCGTGTAGCTCACTGTTACTATGTCTTCTCCATTCCCCTGTCTGCTCATCCCTCTTTGGTTCAAAAATATCCCTTAAAACTTTATTCTCAAATACTCCTACTCTTTTCGCTTCCCTTAAAGTAAGTGTCCATGTTTCGCATGTAAATAATAAAACTGGGAGAAGAATTGGTTTATACATATTCAGTTTAATGCTTTTCGAGAGAAGTTGAGATTACTAGAGTTTCTGTAATGCATAATAGCATACATTTCCAGAATTGAATCTATGACTAATTTCTTTGTGAACCATATTCCAGTTTGTAATTATTGTTCCTAGGTGTTTGAATCCAGTAATTTCTTCAAAATGTACCTCATTTATAATTAACTATCAGTTTCCGTTATATAATGTATTTCTGTGTGTGACTATAGTTTTATTGATGTATATTTCGAGACCCGGTGTTTTAATGTTATTCAATAGTGTGTTGCTTATGCCTATATATTTTTATTCTTCTGATCTTTGTTTTAGGTCCATGACCGATTCCATCCAGAATTAAGAGTCATTCCATCTATTTTTTCGTCTTCCAGGTTCCCATCTCCCATCCTCTGGCAACTTATCTCTTGCTACACGTATAATTCTATCTGGTGTCATGCTTAAGATACCAGAAATGAAGAGATCCGGACTTATATATTTTATGGTATAATTTTCTATATATACTAAGTAGGTCGGTGAAGATTTGTAAGATTTTCAAAAATATTTTCATGAAAAAACTACCATATTTTTTTTTATTTAGAGCCCCAATACCACCCCCCGGGTTACCTCGGGCATAATGCCCTTATCCCCGGGTCTGATCTATGTCCCTAACTACTATCTAATCTTTATTGAATAAATAAACATAATACATACAGTTTTCGGGTATGTGAAGTGTAGATGTTACATAAAGTAAAAAGTATTGTGTGTTTGTTTGTGTCTGTGAGTTTGTGTTTAGTGATACATAAAATAAATATACATAATACGTAAAGTAATGATAATTGTTTTGATGATAATTATCAGTACTTTAAGTATTATCTATATTTATTTTATGTATCACTAAACACAAACTCACAGACACAAACAAACACATAATACTTTTTACTTTATGTAACATCTGTAATAGCTATAAGAGACGATAGATTTCCAGATAGAGGTGTACACTGCATTTGAAGTTGAAATAAACATAGGATATATAATGAGAAATCCGCCACTGATCCCTGGAGCAGGGGTGTGGTCTATAGGAGATCTGAAACAGCAGTGATTCCAGCGCGCCTCTGCTCTTCAATTGAAACATAAACCTTGTCATTAACCACAAATAAAAGCATTTCTTTATATACTCAATCAAGCATCACTTGTTCTAAATATATTGAGAGGGCGGCAGAGTTTGGTCCACTACTTCAAATTACACTATATATGTTTCCTCGCACATACTACACGTCTGTAATACCAAGTGAAAATTCAATTTTTGGAAGTGAATATTCTAAATACACGTCCATTACAAAGGAATTTCGTAAACTAAGCAAATTTCCTCAGCTAATTAACTGGATGGTCCCATTTTGGTGTTTTACGGAATATACATTTTCTAAAAATTTAATAAAAGAGGTAAAAAAACAAGCTGATAAAGCAGCACAAATATCAGGATATGAAAAATTTAATTTGGCGTAACAAACATAATTATGTTAATAGAAAGCAAAATCCACATATACAAAAACGATAGTTCGACCAGTTATCGTACATGGAGAAGGAACTAGCGCTGATACAACAAAAACTAAAAAATAATAAGCACATGTGAAATGAAGATATTCACTATTCAGGGAAAAACATTACTTGATAAGATACACAAAACAGAAATCAGGGACAATTGTCTTATTAAAGACATATCCAAATTCATTATAGATGGACGAAAATATTGGGAAGGTCATATAGAAAGAATGTAACAGAACCGACTTGCAAAAAGAGCTAAAGAAGATAGAGATAAAGAAGATAGATAGAGGATAGAGAAGAACAAGAAGAAGTTCAGCCAATATATGATAGACAGTGAATGCACATCCAATACGTCTTCTTCCGAGGAGTGATTTTGGAAATAAACAGGATGAAAATTTTACAAATTATGAATAAGAAGAAGAAGAAGATATTTATCTTGTTAAATTGGAGAAACAATTTCTGATGCCAGATTATCTAAGATCGAACTGCAGTGAAAACAAATTATGCATAATATTAAGTTATTAGTTAATACATATTGCACATTGAATAATTGAACAACTCAAAGGATATCTACCAATTCATTTTTACTTCATTAAAATTATTTAATAAATTAAATTTATACAGGCTTATAGGATATGTCTCCAATTTAAGGGTCTATTAAATGTTATGGTATGCAGTGCACGAGCCAAACATGGCGATTGCTGAATTCAATTTTTAATTTTGGGTTTCAGAAAAATCCTCACTTCTAATTGTCGAATTTCACTGATTTTTGGAGAAAGCATTCCTTTGTTAATTTTAATATCATATATTGAGTTTCGTTAAGGAAGATAGAAAACTGCGACCGCTAGAGCTATATTAAAATTTTCGTTTCAGGTGAACTCCTACACCTAATGATCCGATTTTGCTGGTTAATGAAAGAGACCTACTTTTTTTAAATTAACTGTTACATATCAAGTTTGGTTTCAATTAAACAAAAATAGCAGCCGCTAGGGCGTTAACACACACACACACGCACGCACACACTTACATATATGACATGAAAAAAAAAATTAACGCCTGAACGGGACTTCAACCCGAGATTTATAACTTTATACGTGTGATACCACCTTCTCCACTCAGACTTATAGGGGGGCTTTAGGTCTTTCTATTTTAGTATCTATAATTCGAAGTTATGGAAATGATTTTTTTAATTCTTATAGAATACTACAATGTTAATAGTAATTTTCCGTTTAATTTTTTTAATCCCCATATGTTTTATAATGAACTATTGATTTATTCAGTCTATAATTTTTATTGTTATTTTTATATTTATATCTTTTTTTTTCTTTCCTTAAATAAAATTATGTATCATAAGAGGCAACGTAACATCATTCGCAATGTCATCTTACGGCTTCTATAACAAAAAATCATTTTTAATGAGAATATTTTACTTTATACCAGAAATGATTCTTTTATTTCGATGTTATAATTTAATTTTGACATATAGCAATGAAGTTGAAATTAGACACGAAAAGGAAAATTAACACCTGAACCGGGATTTCAATCCGAGACCTCTGAACTTTATACAGTAGTGAAATACCATCTTCTCCAATCAAGCCCCCAAATATATATATATATATATATATATATATATATATATGACATGAAAAGAAAAATAAATGCCTGAACCGGAATTTGTACCCAGGACATCTAACTTGATACTTACGCTATCCAGACTCCTAGCACAAATAATTATTTTTCTTTTATATATATTCTGTATCATTACAGGTAGCGGGAACTCGGTCTCACTACCCTCTAGTGGCTACTATAACAAGTAAGCAAATTAAAGAGAATTTTTACTTTATAGCAGTGATGCTTTTTTTTTTATTTCGATGTTATAATTAAATTATATCTATATGCGTATGCGTGTTTGTGTATGTATGTGCGTGCGTGCATGTGTCTAAATTTTGGTCATGATTATTTTCCATGTATACTAGAAAGGATCGACAAATATCTGCAACAATTTTCAAATTCTTTTCAACAGAATAACGTCAATTGCTTTATTCCTTCGGAATTCGCTAAAAAAATCGTCAGGCAGAATTTAGTAAAACTAAGCAAATCCTTCAGTAAGAAGGAACTAAGGTACGATTTTGCTGGTTTAACTCTTTTTTCTAGTTTCAAAATCATAAGTTTGAATTCTGCGCCTGATGAATAAGAGTAAGACGTTACTAACTCGCTAGCATTAAAGAACTCGGCGGTCCATGGCTGCGCGGACATAAGTTCCCCATACATTTCTATTCCGAGCTAATGTTTTCCAATCATTCTTCTTCTTCTTCTTCTTCTTCTTCTTCTTCTTCTTCACTTGACGGGCTAGGCAAAAATTGCCTGTTCCGCCTAACAGTTATTCTGTCCATCTTTTCATTGGCCTTCCTATATTCCTTGAACCTCTTGGCTTGTAGTTGAATGCTGCCCTTGGCAATCTTGTTACATCCATTCTTTTCACATGTCTAAACCATTTCTCTCTATATTATCTGATTTTCTCATTCAATGGATATATATTTAACTCTTATTATATCTTCATTCTTTATCCGATCCAATTTTGTTCAGCCTTTTGTTCTTCCGCGCTTTGTATTCTACTTTGTAATATTTTGGTCATTACCCAAGTTTCGCTCTCATAAAGTAATGCAGGAACTGCCAATGTTTTATAAAACTTCAATCTAGTATCTCTTCTTGTTTTATTCTTTAATGCCCCAGTGGGGGAGTTTTCCAACCATACTCTGTATAATTTACCTGTATAAAATAATTCTTGGCCTGCCTAC
This sequence comes from Diploptera punctata, assembly GCA_030220185.1. Taxonomy (NCBI): domain Eukaryota; kingdom Metazoa; phylum Arthropoda; class Insecta; order Blattodea; family Blaberidae; genus Diploptera; species Diploptera punctata. Next base: position 1,587,078 of record JASPKZ010000047.1, read on the forward strand.
TAGGAGCTTTCCATCAGAATTTCCTAAATGAACAGAAAATGTAGGTATTTTTACCAAAAATGCCAGAATTATTCTTAAATAAAAAAATCTAATCAAATCACCTGTAAATCCCATAAAAAAAGTTAAATTACTACTACAGAATGTTTTATGTCCTACTTCCATTCCATATTCTTGCCTCATGTACTCCCCATTGCAGTCTACGAGACTTAACTGCTCTTATTATATCTGGTTCCGCATAAAGATCATGTGGATCTCTGTTATTTAGTCTTCGCCATTTACTTAGCTACTCATCTCTTTTTTGGTTCAAAAACAAAAAGTTTTGTGTTAGAACTATATTCTCAAATTTACACGATTGTTTCTTTCTTTCTTGTAGTAAGAGACCATGTTTTGCATCCATAGCCTATAGTATAACGAAGCATGGTTTGTATATATTTTAAGTAAGAGTTTTTTTAGTGAAGTTAGGAAAACAAGATTTCCTGTAATGCGAAATAGCATACGTTTCCAGAGTTAAACATATATTTAATTTATTTCCGCATCTGATCCAACAACAAAATTGGGAAAAAAAAAGGAATGAAAAATGTTGGCAAAGAGAATAAAAGAAGAGGAAAAAGATCAATATGAAAGGAAGAAGATAAATAGAAAAGGGAGGAGAATTAATATTTTGTCTACCTTTAAGTAAGAGATCATCTTTCCCATCTATATAAAATAACTACATAGAAGAATAACCGTTTTACAAACAATTAGTTTAATATTTTAGAGAAATTGGAATGACAAGAATCTCTGTAATTCATAATAATATGCGTTTCTGAAGTTGAACATATGTTTAATTTATTTGCACCTCATTCAAGAATAAGATTAAGGAAAATAGGAATAAGAAAAGAGAATATAAGGAAGAATAATAAGAAAAGGAAAAAGATAAATGGAAAAGGAGAGAGAAGCATGGTAATAACTTCTAGTTCTACCGATTCTGTCTGTTTTACTTAAAAATTGAGAGTGAGAGAGAATTTTATGTTTTAATTTCGTCGTCCTTATCTTATAGATTTATAGATTTTTTAAGCTTACTGTACATCTTTTGTGTCAACACGACAAATCCGATCATGATGTATCCCTCCGCGAGTTTCAAAAAGTCCACATATTGACTCAAGTTGAAGCGTATCCAGTTATCAGTTGAAATCTCTCTTAAAAACGTGACAAAACCAGATTTTCACCATCCAAAAAAAAAAAAATCACTAAAACGATTGTTCAGATGCATGGATTATATCTGGACCCTTTCTCTCTTTAAATATCCGCCAGATTATCAAATTCACAGATCGTGTATTGGGACTTAGTATTTCTGTGCAAAAAACTGCCAGAAGCTTCTGTCTTATCAATAACATTTTATTGACTATTTAACTCATGCCCCAAATAGGAGTCGATGACCAATCACGTTTCAATTAATTTTGTTTTACAACCAATGACAACCGTGTTTTACCTCGCTCTTTATCGAATTCTCTTTACCAGCTCCTGCTTTTGTGATAAAGAAAGCTCCTCCTTTTTAATATTCTGAACAGGTCAGAGCATTATTTTGCAGTGACTGACTCTCCAACAAATACATTGAATATAGCAAATAATGAACAGATTCCTTCGAACTACATATTTGATAATTGTGTGTTCAATAATTGTGTTTTTAAATAATGATTTTACTGAGTTGATTACTAAAAAATAAATTAATAACCTATAACGTTTGTTATAATATACAGTTTGATGTGTTTCATTTTTTCTCCACTAGGGTGCGTTCTTACAATATTGCGATCCAGTGGGTTATCGCTGATAGCGATCCTATTTAGCAATAAGTAATATGATCAAGTTGCAGTGAGTAAACAAAATAAATAAATACAAATTTCTGATTTGTTTTCAAACATGCCGTTTACATTAAAAATATAATTATTTTAAGATACCGGTATCTATATTAAAATAATGATTTTTGAGTAAACAGTTTAATTTTATTCCTTAAATAGTACTAACAAATGCCACTCTTGATTTCCAAATCTCTAGATAAATTCACATGTCACTTCGTGACTCGTGCGTGAATTTATCGATGATTTGGAAATCACTCGTGACATTATTTATGATAGTGTGTAATACAATTTTATTATCACCAAGATGATCCTATTTATTAATATTAAAAACGATTGATTTTTAAATTTTATAGAATTTCATCTGATTTTTTGATAGAAGTATGCTACATAACGTCGACCGCGGTGGTCTAGTGGTTAGGTTTCTTGTCTCTAGTCCCGAAGGTCGCTGGTTCATACTCGGTCAGGGTCGATGGATTTTTAGGATGGAAAAATCAAAGGAATGAGTCCACCGAGAGAGACTTTAAGCCATGGATTCCGAGTGTGAAGATTTTTAGGCTCGTAAAATAACATTAAGCCCGAATAAAAGAGATCTGTAAGAAAACTTTGCATACTTTTATCATTCAAGTAATATCTTAGCTGCCTACTAGATGGTTCATTGGGTCGGTATGCCATATGCCATTCATGTATGGAAATAAGTAACTAAATAGCTTGGTCTAGAAACACCTAACAAAGGAGAGGCTATAAGTAAAGCAAAGTGATCCCACAACAGGCCCGGAGGCCCTTGGGGTAGTAGGAGGTTAAGGCTCCCACTTTTTCTAGACAATCGGCACTTTATGTCAGCCGGGTTGTCAGCCCTGCGTGACGGCCGCCTTTACGCCCAGAACAAGCATCTGGTACTCATTTCCGTTAGAGGCTGAGTCGACCCCAGGGCCCTAGTGCCGCTAGAGGGTTTGGGTCAGTTTTAAAAATCCTGACCCCAACGGGACTTGAACCCTCGACCCTCTGGCTTGTAGCTCAGTGCCTTAACCACTACGCTACGGCGTGCCATTCATGTATGGAAATAAGTAACTAAATAGCTTGGTCTAGAAACACCTAACAAAGGAGAGGCTATAAGTAAAGTAAAGTGATCCCACAACAGGCCCGGAGGCCCTTGGGGTAGTAGGAGGTTAAGGCTCCCACTTTTTCTAGACAATCGGCACTTTATGTCAGCCGGGTTGTCAGCCCTGCGTGACGGCCGCCTTTACCCCCAGAACAAGCATCTGGTACTCATTTCCGTTAGAGGCTGAGTCGACCCCAGGGCCCTAGTGCCGCTAGAGGGTTTGGGTCAGTTTTAAAAATCCTGACCCCAACGGGACTTGAACCCTCGACCCTCTGGCTTGTAAAGGAGAGGCTATGGCTGATCTAAAAGGGCCGTAAGTCAATAAGTAAGTACGTATGTTACATAACACAATGCGTCCGTCACGCAGGAACATTGAATAGTAATTTGCATTTATGGTCTGATTTTGCTGGTTTAAGGAATATATCTTCGTTTTGATAATTAAGTCAATTATACAAAGTTTCATTGTGACAAAATTAAAATTAAATCCAGTAGAGAATTGAAAATGAACTTACTAAAATTTCACCCTTTAGGTTAACCTCTCAATCTTAACGGTCCAATTTTGTAAATTGACAAATACGATATTATTTTCTTATCCAAATGTTACATTCTAAGTTTCGTTTCGAGAAAAACTTCGTTGTTCGTATTTAGTTAACTTTTATAAAATACCTTTCTCACTTTATTCCAATATTAAAAATCTAGTTTCATTGCGAAAAACCTGAAATTGAATCCACAAGAGCAATTTTTAAATTTCACTACATATTTTCACTGGTTCATCAGAAGATAAGTCCTTGTGTACTTAAATCTATCAGTTTAAATAAATTATTATTATTATTATTATTATTATTATTGGTCGCGGGTTCAAACTCGGCCGGGGTTGATGGATTTTTTAGGACGGAAAAATCCAAGGAGCAAGTCCTCCGGGAGGGACTTTAAGCCGTGTGTCCCGAGTCTGGATTTTCAGGCTCGTAAAAAATCCTTGAGCCTGAATGAAAAGGCCTCTAAGCAAAATTTACCGAATTTTCCCGTCCTAGTACTATCTTGGTTTCCTAGATGTCAGTATGAGGCGGAACGCTGACCACGTACCAATCAAAATGACATCTATACGAAAACAAGTGTAACTAAATTAGTATGGTTCAAATTCTTCCCTGTAGGGGGAGAGCGCCTAAATCTCTGTAAAGGGAAAATATAGGCTTACAATACAATAATAATAATAATAATAATAATTAATTATTATTATTATTATTATTATTATTATTATTATATAATGTAATAATAATACTAATTATTGTTATTATTTTATTACTTGTATTATATTACAAATAATCTATGCAAATGAAAAAAATCTTAGGACAGCATGAGAAATGTATTCAGATTGGATTATCATAGGTTGTTAGAAGTAAGAATTCTATTATAATATACATTTATTGAAGTTAAAATGCTACTATACACATACGAACAGGAGCACTTGAAGTGGTTTAAGGCACATTTGTTTGTTCATATTTATCCACATTTCAGGGTATAATAAATATTGTTACATGTTCGATAAAACATTACATAAATTTACAGAAGTGGACATTGTATTTTAAATATGTTCCATATTTGATGATTTAATAGTTGTTCTTGTCAGATAATCATTTAAAAGTAATTCTGCTATATAGCATCCGTATTTCAATGGTAGATTCTTGAATTTTTATGGAAAGTTGAAAACAAGTTCTGTTATATGCACTCTCTTCTCTTTATTGATTACCATCCTCAATCAATCCCCTGACAATAGAAATTCTTAACCTGACCACAGCAAGTCTGGTCGCGGCAATTAGCAGAGCTAGTTTAAGTAAATCACAGGGTTATTTGATACAATATTCGTAAATTGTTAAAATTTCAGTGGATAATAAATCATCTGTAAAATTATGATTGTATGTGATATTTATGAATGAAGAACTACGAACAAGTGGTAAAGTAATTATTTGTAATGCCTGCTATAAAATATTTGCACAGTTTACATAAAACTGTTTTACTCCACATTTTGAGAGCCTATGATTTAGTCACTTTTATTACGTACTAGCTAATACCTGGAGAGCGCTGCCACACCAAAATCAATGAAATTTATTTTTATGTTTAGTCCAATAATACTAAACTCATATCGTAATTATTTTTGGATACCCCGTAATGATTATCCGGCATTGACCGTAGAATATAGTTATTCCGACCTTCTTGGCATCAATAAGTTGAAAAACGATTATTTTGAGTTATTCTTAAAAGATAGACTTATGCTATCGCGGACTTTTTTGTAGATTTTTTGAGGTATTCAAATCTGTGTACATTAATTTGGCGTATTTGTTATGGTTTACCCCCGTGGACTATCACCTCGACTTGGTGGGGGCGCCGAGTACTCAATGAATCAGACGACCAAATCGGGGAAGTTTAGCTTTGCTAACTTGCCGATTGGTCAGAGGTGAGAGGAAACTAAGAATAGTCCGCAACGTGGGAGATGTCTGCCAGAAGGTTGACATCGACCAAGAAGTCTGCAACGGTCTACGAGGCGACGTGATACCAGGCGATCATCACAACGGCTCAAGGGTCGGAAGCAGCAACCCTCTCTAAAGCGGTTAATACTTAGAGGAGCATGGATAGATACTCTGAGACAGCAGCCCTGTCATTATCCTTACCCTGCACAGCGCTCGTAACGCGGTCAGGGGACATTTATTACTACTGATTCATCTCAAAGCAAAGGCCGAATTGGATTTCAGGATAATGGAAGGACCAATTCGACCTATAATGAGATCGGAAAAGGCCATTGGGCCTAAACCCTGTTGTTGATGATGATATGGTTCAGGGAGCGTAAGCCATTTAAGTGTTCAAAAAGTGACCTTTTTGTGCACGATGCACTTTCTTTTTAGCTCCGGCCCTATAGTACGTATGGTAATATATTATATATGTTAATTGTCCCAAAACATCTCTAAACATGATGGCAGAAGCCTTTCGAAATAATGGATACATAGTTTTTTCAGGACGTTCATGGTGTGGCCACTAATGGTAGTAACAGACGAATAGATATTATAGCATTTAGACCATCCTCTAAAATTGGTATGATATTAGATTCCACAATCCGTTTTCAGACTCAATAGTGGCCAACCTGAGGAAGTTAACTCTGAAAAGAAAGTCATATATATGAGCCAACAGTTGACTATTACAAAGATAAATACCAATTAGATAGTATAACTGTCACAAGATTGATGATTGGGGCAAGAGGTAGTATACCAGGATTCTTAGCTAAATTATGGAATTTCTTAGATTTGGACAGAGTGCATCTTTCTAAAATTTCCATCGCTGCCATTAGAGGATCAATTTCAATTTTAAGAAACCATTGTTGTTTGCAGATGATCAAATAATTGTTGCAGGGGATGAAGACGATATGAAACAAATGATAAATAAAGTAATGGAAGAATATAAAAAATGGAGACTGAATATAAATTTACAGTAAACAGAATATATGTGTTTAGGAAAGGACGTGGTTGACCTCATACCTGAAGCAGGGAAAATAAAAAAAAAAATGTGAATTTTTAAATATCTTGGGTCAATAATTACAAGTTTAGGTACCTGTGAGAGAGATGTATAGACTAAAATTGCAATGGCAAAAAAATGCAACTAAGAAAATACATGGAATAATTTGGAACAAAAAGAAAATTAAATGAAAATTTATAAGAGCATAATACAGAATATTTTTTCATATGGAAGTGAAACTTGGTCTTTGACAGAATTACAAAAGAATAAAATTATAACAGTTGAATTTTATTATTTTAGAAGAAGCCTCCAAAAAACAAGACAGGATAAAATAAGAAAATAATCCCTTTGGAGAGACATGAATGTCACCACATCTGTTGTTAAGAGGATTGAAAATTAAACGCTTAAATGGTATGGCCATGTACAAAGAATGGAAAATGAAAGATGGCCAAAATATATATACGAATGGTCACCCCCTGGAAGAAATATATGTGGCAGACCAAGATGGAAATGGAAAACGTTCGTCAGAACCATAATGGATGATAGGAATTTGGAAGAGGGAGTTTGGAATGATAGAGATAAATGGAAAGTTAAGACGGTAAATCTATAAGTGAGGGAAAGCCGAAGAGGAAGAGAAGAAGAGAAACCATCTTTACGAAGTTTCTGCTTTATAGAATATACTTCAATTATAATTTTAAATTTTAAATGTATCTACAAAATGTATTTACAAAATGTATTTCATCAATTTCGAGAATTGTCTGTCTCACTTTGTCCTTGTGGAAATTCTGTAATGAGAAAAGTTTTATATAATAAAAAAAATGGTGGAAACCCCATTTAAATTGGTCAACTAGTTTCCGAACCCATACAGGACAGACAAACTCAAACTCGCAGACTCACATACGTTAGTTTTATATACAAAGATAAATCGCCTATGATAGTGAAGTTAAGGCTATTCGCACAGCTCAGAATCAACCAATTCTACACATTGATGCATTTAGTAATGAAGTCATTCTTTCAGATTCCAGAGCTGCAATACAAGCCAATACATCAGAATAGGTCCAGGATTGTCTCAGAATCATAAACACGCTACAATAAGTCAGTCAAATAATAGTGTTGCATTGGATTCCAGCAGGACATTGAGAAATCTATGGCAATTCGCAGGCTGGTTATTTAGCTAAGAGACAAGCAAAGTTACCCCTTAACTTTCAAAAGCAATTTATAAACCTTTTAATAAAAAATCAAGTGAGGAAATCTACCACCGCACATACGCAAAAATGCACGATCTAGCTGGACAAAATTATTCGTTGAACTTATAACGAAATGTGAAAATGGTAGTGGATCATATACTATATGAATCAAGGTTTTAAACTGTATGTTCATTTTGACTATTTAACTCATGCCCCAAATGGGAGTCAATGACCAATAACATTTCAATTATTTTTTATTTACAACCAATCACAGTCGTGTTTCGCCTAGAATTTACCAACTAAAGTTTATCATAATAAAGAAAGCACCTCCTTTTTAACATTCTGAATAGGCCATAGCATTATTTTGCAGTGATTGACTCCCCAAGAAATACGGCTACCAGATTGTGTATATAGTGTATGAATGTCAACACATAGCGTATGCGGGAGTTAATATAAAAACGTTTGTAGCAATTGATTATACCACCAAAAAAAGAAACCACTGTTTGCACTTTCTTAAATGTATTTTTTCGCAGGTCATAACATTCCAGAAAATATAATTATATTTCATCATAGGCCATAAGAAATTAATTAATATACAGTTTGATGTGTTTCATTTTTTCTCCACTAGAGTGCATTCTTACAATATTGCGATCCTTTGGTAATAAATAATATGATATGGTTGCACTGATGAACAAAAGAAGCAAATGAAGCGTACCAATCGTTTTTCATTTGTTTTCAAACATTGCCGTTTACATTAAATATATAAATATTTTAAAATAACTATATTTAAATAATGATTTGTGAGTAAACAGCTTAATTTTATTCGTTAAATAGTCCTAACAAATGTCACTCTTGATTTCCAAATTCTCTAGATAAATTCACTCCTCACTTCGTGTGTCGTGAGTTTATCGATAATTTGGAAATCACTCGTGGCGTTACTTATGATTATGCTGTCAATGGCATCCCCGCTACAGTCAACGAAAGTTTTCGCTCCGAACGCCATGTGCGCAGAGTCTTTGAAAAATAAAATTTACTCTTGGATATTTCCTCGCAGTATTCGTGTTACTTCGTCGTGTGAGTGACTTGTTCGCATGGATTGTATAGTAGGGAGTATGCTCTATCATAATACAATAATTATTTCTAATTGTATTAATTTTTTATTAATTTATGACGCATTTTATAAAGTGCTGTAATTACATAAAATTACAATCAAAGAATAAGATTTGACATGGGTTATAAAAAATTATATCCTGGTCCATATTTTCTTTCTATGTTTGGATGTTTTCTACACTCATTTAGATTATTATACACAAAATTATATATCACTTTTAATCACTTTCTTAAATAGAGCCATTTATTTACAGGCAGCCTTGCTTGCACTCATACTAGTGATTCGGGGGCCGGTGTGAAAATCACAAAACATTAACTATTGTTACTACTTAAAGACATCCAATGTTCTTAATGATCCACTACCAAGTGTTCTCGAGGGATTTTCTATTATATTTTAAAGAAATGTAGAGTAAATAAGTGCCGTTCAGAGGTATAAAAATGTTTAGAACATAAGGTGAGGGCGTTTACATCAATCCTAATTGCGAAGAGGAAGGCACGTAGGCAAATAAATTAAAAATTTACAAAGAAAACTATCAGTGATTACACAGATATTAATTGACAGTATTAAGGAAAAACGAGGATGACCAAGAAAACTTTCAGTGAAAAGTTCGGAGAGAACAAAGACAAGGCCTGTATCTCCACTACTGTCAGACATATCTTCAGATAAAATTACTTATGCTACTCAAAAGTGTCTAAAGAAGAGTGGAAAAAAGGACAGCTGCTGAAATAGTGGATCTCTCTACAAATAGGCCCTATATCACCACGATGATTAAAAGATGAAGAGGGCAATAGAGCCGTGATCTATCCACACTTTGAATCCCTACACTTCGGAAGAAGCTATGACACTTATTGTTGATTTGGGGTTAGGAAAATATGATTATCCTCATATTCAGGCTACAGCAAAGACAAGAGGTGCAACCTATACCCACCATATAATATAATTACACGAGTAAAACAACAGTGTTATCCTGATAACAGAGAATGGAGCTGAGGTTCCTTTACAAGATTTTTTTAGATTATACAGTGCAACGATTAGTGCTTATTCAAGATGAGGTATTAGAACGTATTCTAGGTAAAGTAAGTGACATAAAATATTATTTATAAATGGGGAAATGTTCTAGTTTCGAGAAAATATGTTTAATAGGAGAGCAATTGTAAATTTTATAAAATTTCACCCTCCTGTAAGGGGTGGTTTATTCCAACAAAAGTACTGAGAGTTTCTATACATGCAGAAAATGCAATGGTTAACAAATGTGTGAAGTTTTCGTGAAAATATGTCTAATAGGAGAGCAATTAAAAATTTTATATTTCACCCTCCAGTAAGGGGTGTTTTGTTTTAATCAAACGAAAGTAATGAGAGTTTTTATGAATGCAGAAAATGCATTGGTTATACAAAAGTGTGAAGTTTCGTGAAATTATGTCTAATAGGAGAGCATTGTATTTTTTATAAAATTTCACCCTCCTATAAGGGATGTTTTTCAAACAAAAATATACATATATAAAATGTAATGGTTAACAACTGTGTGAAGTTTCGTGCAAATATGTCTAACAGGAGCGATGTCATTAACTTTGTTTTTGATTGAATATCATTAATGTTTATAGGATTTGTATGTTTTATTTATTTTCTAGTTATTTGTCCAGTTAGATCATGCATCCGTATGTGTATCGGTGAGATCGAATAAGGACAAAACTAAAGCAATAGAAAACCATTACATTGGACACACAAGATTGGTCGAGCGAGGAGGGATCGCTCAATTTCGACCCTACACTGGAAACGATCTTCTGGGGAAACACTGTTTTGGAATGGCACTTCTCCTAATTGTGAGTTCTGGAATGAAGAAGAAGATATGAAAAGATATCAACTCCAGAACTATCAACTCCTCTATCTGCAGAAGAAACTGACAGATATTGCGAAGCTCGTTCAAACATTTGTAATCAACGATTGGCCATTAGAATAAATAAATAAATAAATAAACTGCATATAAATCCTAGCCCAAGTCACAATAAACACCCCTATTCCTAGAACCACAGTTTCTTTAAAACCACATTTTAAATTAGTCCACCGCTGTGGTCTCGAGGCAGCTTATCACGCAGCGGGCCCGGGTTCGATCCTCGGTCGGGACAGTTTTTCTGGGTGAGGTTTTTATCGGGGTTTTTCCTCGCCTGTAAGACAAATGTCAGGAAAACTTTTAAGGCCCAAACGGTCCCCGAAATCATATGGCCATCGTAATCATCATCATTCATATTCATCTTAGATTAAGCTTAGGATTAGGGACTCTCCTGGCGCACCACTATCATCATCATCACCCGTCAAATCATCGGGACAACGTAACCCCGCCTTCAAGGCGCCCCAACATCAGACGTGGGCTATGCTAGGAGAAAACACCAGGAATGCCGAAAGACAACCTGGGCATTTGCAAAAAAAAAAAAACATTTTAAATTATGTGGTAATTTATCTCAATACAAATGTTTGCCTTTACACTTTTTTTTTGCAGGAGATCAAATTATAATCGCTAAATCAGAGGATGATTTTCAAGAAGCTGTACTACAGGCTGAGCCAATCCCAGGGTCATATTGCATCTGAAGGGTTTGGACCACTTTAAAAAATCCATATCCACCGAGACTCAAATCCATAACCCGACTTGTAGCTTATTGTCTTAACTAACTGCACTACGACGTGCCCCCTCTTCTGGTTTTAAGAAGTCTATAGTATAAAATAATAGTATGGGTCGTGAATTATATTATTTCCACGCGGTCCGACATATTTAAATCATATTGAGATTCGCCAATAAAAGGGCTAAGGCCGGAATCACTGTGTCAAATATATCTAAAAATTTGAGCATAGTCAGAACTGACTTGAAGGTAAAACGAAAACTTGTTTTTTTTAAGTTTGTCAGCGATAGGATATCATACATAATTATTAAGGGTGAACGAAATGATTTTGTGATGGTACATGTACATGGTCTCAAAGAAGATAAGGAAAAAGACATCAGATGATAGACAATGTTAAAATAAATGGTGTGTATGCGGTTACAAAAAGGAAAGCTGAGTAAGGAAAGAGCTGAGTTTGCAGTGAAAGACCTGCTCTTGGGCAAAGCACTATGTACACACTTAAACAAAAAAATGAGTCATCCATAGATTCTATCAACTGATCGGGGAACTTCGTGAGCGCTCGCAGAAGCCGTATTCACATCAACACGTTTTCAGTAATTATACTGGGTTGTTTGCTAGTTATCGCAGTGCACACTCAAGCAACACAAAAGAGAGAGCTTGGTTTATTGTGTTTCCGTGATCGAGAGGTTTAACAGATATCATCTGCGTTCGTAACCTCAGGGGTTCGATTCCAGTTCTATCTTTTTTTAACTGAATGTTAGAATAGCATTTCGCCTGTAATATAGTTTCATATTTAATTTTATATTTGAGTTGTATGGCTTTAATGCACACACAAAACACACAAAACACACAAAAAACATAAATTAAAATCTTCTTCTAATAAATAAATGGGGAAAAAAATATCTTCTAAAATGAAAACTTTAACAAAAACAAAATCAATATCGTGTGTATGAACCTTTAGCAACTATTACGGCCCTCAATCTGCGGAGCATTGAGTTTGCCTTGTGCCTGTGTCCTTGTGTATGCGCTGAGCCATGGTAAAACTCGATATGATTAATTATAAACAAACTTGTTAGAGGCTGTTGCTTTTGCGCAGACGTCTGCGCATCACAGTCTATTGAATGCAATACATTGAAATTACCTAGAACAAATCCTGAATGTGGTAAATATAATTGTTACAATAACGACATTAACATTGATTTAATCCAAATGTCAAAATAAAGTGTTGTATTTAATTCATAAAATATTTTAATACAAATATCACTCGAAAATAAAACTGCATACTTGAGGACGCGAACCTGCGAGCTTCATTAACAGAAACAGTGACTACATGCTTTACCGCTGACCTAACAGGGCACGTAGGAGGGTCTTCAGTTCATGCCACATAACACAGTAGCTGAGGGACTGCACAATTATGACTATTTTCCTAGTTTCAACCTAGCGCTGTGTCGAGGAGGACTTAAAAGAAATGTGCGTTGAAGAGACGACTCTATTTTTTTGTCTAAGGGTGTATGTATGTATGTATTTAGTAGTCTTTCACGATATCGTATGAAAATTGTCTTAGATTTTAATGCAAAAGGGTGAATGGAGAAGAATTTATTACAGAGAGCTGTATGATCTTTATGGGAAACCTGGTGTAATAAGAAGAATTAATTCTCGTAGACTGCTATGGGTAGCGCATATGGCACGAATGGAGAATGAAAGATGACCATGGAAACTCCTTGTAGGAAAACCAGGGGAACATATTTAGTAGGTAGGCCAAGAATGAGGTGGACAAATAATATTAACAATGATTTGAGGGAGGTTAATTATACAGAGGACGATTGGAAAACATTGGATGATGATAAGGATATTTTTAGAGCGTATGTCCTTATGGGTACGACAGTGCCAGTGAGTTAGAAATTCAAAAAGAGTTAGATTATAGTAAGTTACCATGATTAAGGTTTGGCGAAACCTCCTAAAAGAATGTTATTTTAGTTGTTCAGCTTAATTGCTGAAATTTAAAAAAATCATATAAAAAAGACAAATACTTATGATTGTGGGAATTTATTCGTAGAATTATCTGAATGATTCATTTATACACATGTAATTCTCATACATACAAGACTCAGAGGATAAAATCCCCTAAGAGCAAAATTCCCTCCTAAATACCATATCAATTCTATTCTCTGCTTCACAATTCCTGGGGGAGGAGGTTTGTACATAAAATTCTCCCTTATTTTCCCCCCTCCCATCGTATTTTACGTCACTATTCCAATGCTAAATGTGCTTAGCAATAAATTTCCTCTCTCTGTGGGAATTTTTATTATCACTTCGCATCTCTACTCTTATGTTGGTACTATTGTTTGTGAAACTAATGCCTAATGTTCCAAGGCTTATTTATTTAGGGTATTAATATTTTACTGCAAAGCTCTTTGAAAATTGTAATATTTTTATATAAGCTCTTCAGCGATATAAATATGTTTTCCTGTTTACTTTTTTGAATTGCTGATACCTTATTCCTCTAAGCTCTTTGGAAATATAAATAATTTATATTCTGTAAGCTTCCTGAAAATAAAATATATCGTTATCTTAATCTCTTTGAAGATATTTATACATTTGTGCTAAGCTCTTCGGAAACGCATGTGTGTACTTTCATAACATTATTTACCTTTTCGCAGAGAAAGTAAATAATAATGCATGTAGTTACATATCTCACAGTGATTATAATTATTTCGGATTATATAAAACTTTTTTGTTAATTCGAATAATCTTTACTTTATGGAAATGATCAAAAGTGATGCCAATTTAAATATTTATTATTTTTGTTATTATTACTATTATCATTGTTTTTAATCATTATTATTATCATTATTGAATTGATTATATTAAAAGATTGTTCGAATGGCCTAGAAAGAATGGTTGGAAAATGTTTTATAGATATTAACTTTCCTTTCCTGTAGTAGATAGTGGTTTTATCATCGTCATCAATCGTACCATTGTTTTTTATTAATATTCACAATTATAAATAGAAAGAAAGAATATCACTTGGGCGGAGAGTAATTGGCAGCTGAACTCAGTATTGTGGAGTAACATCATCATTTATAGAACAAAGTAATGTATTTATAAGGTCACTGTAGAGAGTATTATGTAAAATGAATCAGATATATGGACAATTAAAAGGTGCCAAGCTGGGAACAAGTTATTGGCACAGAGATGGATTATTGGAGATCATTGCGGAAGTTCAAATTAGAAAAATTGGAAATGTTAAAATAAAGAAAATTTATGAATGTTGAAACAAATGTGTTATATAGGCCTACAATTGAAAAAAGACGATTAAGAATGTACGGACATCTCAAGAGAATGCCGTCTGATAGAATCGCTAAGAAGATCTTGGAGTGGAGAATGGTTGGAAAAAAAGAAGATAGGAAGACCTAAAGAAGGTAGGAAGGGTAGAGTGGGAAGAAGCATGAATGAAATGGGACTTACAGATGAGGCTGTTCAGGACCGTTACCTCGTATAAATGGAGAAGGCGAATTTCTTGACGGTGCCGGAAAACCATCGTATTGTGGATAAATTCCAAAATAAAAAATAGTATTATAAATAATTTCATTTATATTATTGTTGTTATTTTATTGTTATTGTTATGAATACATAGAGTATTTTACATAGATATTTAATTATTTCATAGATTATTTTAATTATTCAAATAAAACAGTTGTTGAAATAAAGCTTTAGACATATTTCAGGATAGAGTTTTGATTATGGTATAACAAAGTTTTCAAGGCTAACTGTAAAATCTCTGCATTTAGACTGTGGAATGTTAGTACAGTTAAGTAGGAGTGATGCAAGTCAAAGCTCAGTATTTAACCCTGGCAAAGTATGGGACTCGGTCTGTCTGTGTAGTGTGCTGATGTAGTCTGCTACCATTTTTCTTAACAAATTCGCTAGGCACAGTTAGCAATGTAGTCAAGTATCATAAACATTTTAAGACTTTTTTTTCAAAGTGTAGGAATTAGTAGGCCTATATACTTATTAAAATGCAAATTAGGGTAGATTGACAATCCCCCATCTCCCTCTCAAACCTTAAGGAAGTACGAATGTAGGTTTTCTTAATATAAGCTTAGATTAGTTATTTAGGGTTAGAATACTTAGGGTTATTGTAATCATTATTCTTTAGAAATAAAAATATATAAATTAAGAATCCATGTATTTATGTTCTAAAACACGTATGCCTTTATAAATAATACATCCACATACTAACGCTCGGCTAGAACCTCATGCTACCAAAAATTCCAGGTACCGAAGGTCCTTTAAGCCCTAAGAAAACAGGCAGTTCGTAATAGTTATTATTGTTATAATAATATTATTATAATTATTATTTTTTTATTATTAAGGAGAAATAAGATTTAAGCCTCTCATTAACAGAAGTCACCAACAAACTTTCATCCGGTGCAGACGGCGACAAGCTCTGGCCCTAATGGTTAATATTAATGAACAATAACCAACAATACTATATTGTCTTATGAGTCTGTTATGAAGAAGGGTGTAGATGGCAGGGGTAGGAGAGGGTAGTAGTAATAATTTTATATCCTCCCCTCTGGTTGAGGCTGTATAAATGTATTCTGTTCCATGGGGTTGTTAGCCTGAAGGGTTCGTTTTCAAATAAACAAGGCTGGGGTTTAAATCTAGCTGCCTGTAGAGGAAGTTAAACAAGCCCAGCGGGACATCAAGTTGATATGTTGGTACCACCATCTCGGCCAATAAGAAATCCGATAATGTGCACTCTTCAATGTAAGTAAAACTCTCACGAATACCAAGAAGATAAAAATGCTACTCCAAATTAATCATACAAGAACTAGAGACTTTTAAATTCATCATTTTCTGATAATGAATTATCGTAGATTCTATGTCCGGACGCCTACCAGCAGGGTGCTGACCTTACATTCACTTGTGTTAATCACATAGGTTTTCACGATCTGAAGTCGCTACTAATGTAGCTACCTAATTCTACCCGATGTTGGATGGAAACCGGTCCCATATTTATCTATTTATCATAAGTAATGTCACGAGTGATTTCCAAATCACGACTCACGAAGTGAGAAGTGAATTTATCTAGAACATTTGGAAATCAAGAGTGACATTTGTTAGGAATATTTCTTCTTCTTCCTTCCAAGTATTAGGCCAAGGCCTGTTACGATCCTATAGAAAATTTTCCCTCCAGCGTTTCATAGGACTACCCAGTGATCTTCGTCCTCTTGGTATATAATTATAAATAGCTTTGGGGATCCGATTTGAACTCATTCTTTCAAGATGGTGTTTCCAATTTAGTTGGTACTGTGTAATATATTCCAAAATTGGTGTAGTCTTCAATTCTTTTAAGATATCGGTGTTCCTTTTCCGATCCCATCTGGTGTAACCCGCTGTTCTGCGCATGAATCTCATTTCACAAGCCGTTATTCTGCTTTCATGTTGTTTTCTTAGTGTCCATGCTTCACTACCATAGGTCAACACTGGTCTAGCCAAAGTGTTATATAAACGTAATCTGGTGTTTTTTTTGTACAAGGGATGGTTTCATAACTTGATTAATAATTCCTAAACTTTTATTATAACTAGTAACTTTTTCAGGGATATCCTTTTCATCCCAGATAGAGAGATAATATCCAAGATATTTAAATTGATTAGATCTCTCTAAAATTTTATTCTGGAGACAGATTTTACTTTGTATGGGGTCCTTCCCATGAAATGCCATAATTTTAGTTTTGTTAATTGATATGTTAGGAATATTTAACGAATAATATTAAGCTGTTTACTCACAAAATATTATTTGAATATAGTTATTTTAAAATATTTGTACATTTAATGTAAACGGCGATGTTTGAAAACAAATGAGAAACAATTGGTACGCTTCATCTACTTCTTTTGTTTATCACTGCAACCAGATCATATTATTTATTGCCAAAGGAACGCAATATTGTAAGAATGCACTCTAGTGGTGAAAAAATGAAACACATCAAACTGTATATTAATTCATTTCCGATGTCCTATGACAATTATATTTTTCTGGAATGTTATTACCTGGGGAAAAAATACATTTAACAAAGTGCAAACAGTGGTTTCTTTTTTTGGTGGTATAATCAATGCACTGTGTGTAGTAGAGATCAGTAATTGACTAAGACCATGATGGT
This sequence comes from Diploptera punctata, assembly GCA_030220185.1. Taxonomy (NCBI): domain Eukaryota; kingdom Metazoa; phylum Arthropoda; class Insecta; order Blattodea; family Blaberidae; genus Diploptera; species Diploptera punctata. The sequence continues at coordinate 1,604,593 of JASPKZ010000047.1, forward strand.
TCTGTTAGAATTGACACTTACTATCAGCAAGTCCGAAACAGTAAAATTGACATTACTTCAATAACTGAATAAATTATGGACTCCTGTTTAAATGGACTATATAAACATAATAATATCCAGGAAAACATAGGCCTAAATGAAAGAATACAAAATGCTAAGAAATGTTATTTTTCAATAAATTAAGTATTTAAATTCAAAATATCCGACACGCCGAAACAAAAACCAGATTGCATAAAACCCTAGCTAACACCTGGCGTGCGCTGCTGCGCCGGAAAAAATGAAAATGAACATGTTCTTATGTTTAATTGATTAAATGAAAGGAAAAAATAATTATAAATGTATAACAAAATTATTTTAGATATCCCGAGCAGAGTATCCGGCGATACCGGGAATCTACTTATGCCGTTCTTCTTGACATAAATGAGCTGAAAGACGAAAAGTAATGTACTTTTATGTTTAGTTGAATAAGTATGAGCGAAAAATTTTATCGTAGTTATTTTTTGATACCCCGTGTTGTTTACTCGGCATTGCCCGCGAATCTTTATCCCGATCATCTTGGCATAAATGAGCTGAAAGGTGAAAATTAATGTGTTTTTATGTTTAGTTGAATAATTGGAGGGTACCATTTATTTCGTAATTTTCTTATGATACCTCGTACTGATTACAGGGCGTTGCCCGGAAATCTACTTATTCCAATCATCCTGGCATAAATGAGGTGAAAGACGAAAATTAATGTGTTTTTATGTTTAGATGAATAATTAAAGGCAAAATAATTATAAATTTGTATCGTAATTATTTTAGATACCCCGTGCTGATTACTCATCGTTGACCGGGAATCTACTTATCCCGTTCTTCTTAGCATAAATCAGCTAAAAGACAAAACTGAATGTGTTTTGATGTTTAGTTAAATAAATAGATAGAAAAATGTATATCGTAATTATTGTCAGATACCCCTTGCTGATTAACCGGCATGCCCGGGAATCTTTCCCGATCTTCTTGGCATAAATGAACTGAAAGGTGAAAATTAATGTTTTTATGTTTAGTTGAATAATTGATTGGGAACATTTGTATCCTAATTATTTTTATTTGCCCCATGCTGATTACCCAGCGTTGCCGGGAATCTACTTATCCCGGGCTTTTTGGCATAAATGAGTTGAAAGTCGAAAAGTAAAGTGGTTTTATGTACAGTTGAATACGTAAAAGGAAAAAATTATACCGTAATTATTTTATATACCCCGTGCTGATTACCCGGCCTTCTTGGCATAAATGAGCTGAAATCTGAAAATTAATGTATTTTTATGTTCAAGTAAAAGAGAAAAATTAAATCGAAATTATTTTTAGAGACCCCCTACTGATTATCCGACATTTCCCGGAAATCCCGATCTTCTTGGCATAGATCAGCGTAGAGGAAAAATTCGTTATTGAGAGTTATCCGTAAAAGAATACCCGCCGTTCGCTGCTACGCTTGCCCAGTAATCTAATTATCCCAATCTTCTTGGCAACAATGAAAGACAAAAATGGTTATTGTGAGTTTTCCGTAAAAGATAAACATATGTTTAGGCGGCCTTTTTTTTGTAAAGTTATTTTAGATGTTCAATTCTGCGTAAATTTTTTTGTTTTAGGTAGCGTAAGCCATTTAAGTGTCCAAAAAGCTACATTTCTCACGTTTTTCACTACAAAGGGTGATTTTTAAGGGTGTAAGAGTTGAGTATCACAACTCTCCTATAGCCTATGTTCATCCCGGGAATCTCCTGAACATTTTGCAAAAAGCCCCATCACAGTCGAATGAACGATGTGACTAATTTCTTATACTTACCAATATTGTTTTTACTGGAAGTAAGTCAACGTTCCCACATCTAACCTGGTTGCTATGCAAACAAAAGAAATCACAATGCTGATATGGACTCAAAAAAGCACACGTTCGGTAAATAAAATTAAACATTTCTTGAATGTTTTGTACACTAACTCGTACCTTTCTTTAGACTTTTCCGGAATTAATGCAGAACATCCCACTCTCCAGGCTTCTTCAATTTCTCTTTCATCTACCACGACTCCTTCCATAATAAGATTATCAAACAGATTCTAATCACGGTACTACATATAAAAATGTCTCCACAGATAACAATCCTTGCTTATAATAAAACAAATGAAAAGCTACATAGCAACGATCACCAAACATTTCTTTCTCATAGAAGTAATTTACATCCAACCAACATTTTAATTCATTTATTACTATATTTAATAAAAATTAGTCACACCGACCAAAAAATAGTATGCAATACACATGAGGTAAGCACGTAACAGACCTCGAAAATTGAAAAAAACTTGGCGCAAGAGCCTTGTTTTTTTTTTCAAACTTTTTGTCGACCAGTAACAAGTGCTTACCTCACTTGTATCGCAATATACTATTAAGTTGCACAACATGTTTTCCTGCGTTGAGCCTACGTTTATTTTCTGCACCTCATTAACTAAAACACTGGTACTCTCGAACAGGTAGGTTCATAGCCGCGCGGACATAAGCTCTCCATACATCCCTCTCCTGAGCTAATGTTTTCCAATCATTTCCTGTATAATCTACTTCCCTCAAATCATAATTAATGTTATTCTCCCACCTCATTCTTGGTCTACCAACTGGGCGTTTTCCCTCTGGTTTTCCTACAAGAAGCTTCTATGCACGTCTTTCATTCCCCATTCGTGTCACATGCCCTGCCCGTCACAGTCTACGAGACTTAACTGTTCTTATTATATCTGGTTTCCTATAAAGACCACGTACTTCAGTGTTATGTAATCTTCTCCATTCACCTGTCTCATTCCTCTTTGTAATTATTGTCCCTAGATGTTTGAATCCAATAACTTCTTTAAAATTTTCCTCATTTATTATTAACTGATCATTTATATTATATAATATATTTCTACGTGCAAACATGTATTTAGTTTTATTGATGTTTGCTTGCGACTCCCGTCTCTTAATGTTACTCAGTAGCTTGCGTGCGTTGGCTTTTTGTTTCTAATCGCTATTGCCTAATAATACGTCATCAGTTTATAACAACTGATTCTTATTTCCATTGAGTTATACGTTCTATTCATTTTTATAATATTTGATGAGGTGCTGTAATGCAAAATTGAATAGCAGAGAAGAAAGTATATCTCCACCTTTAACCCATTGTGAATTTCAAAAGTATCTAAAAGCTGTGTCCACCGCTGTGGTCTCGAGGTAGCGTGCTGCCTTGTCACGCAGCGGGCCCGGGTTCGATCCCCGGTCGGGGCAGTTTTTCTGGGTTAGGTTTTTATTGGGGTTTTTCCTTACCTGTAAGACAAATGTCAGGAAAACTTTAAGGTCCAAACGGTCCCCGAAATCATATGGCCATCATCATCATCATCCTTACCATTATCATCATCATAATCATCCTTCACCGGTGTGGAAAAAAACGGGAAGCTACCACACCTACAATTCCCTAGTAAAGCTGCAAGCATAGCATGAAAATGCTATGATTGCAATGAAGGACCTGCCTTCGGGCAGAATTACTATGGGTGGATCTAAAAGCTGTTCACTTACCCGCACCCAACACTTTGTGGCATTTAGACATATTCAAATAACGAACTTTACTCCCGGTTTCGGCATTTTTTATCTTTAGTTACATTAACTAGTGCATGTGAAGAGCAATTCTGAATATGTTGATTTCAATATTAAGTTTGTAATTAGCTGATATGGCACGGAATAAATCCCATCATAATATCTTCTTAGTAGTTCGACTCTGTTTTAATGTGAATAGAGTTCACACGGGAGTTTCAAATAGAGAAAGATTTGTCTGCTCCTGGACTGTCTCAGCTGCACAATGATCCAGCGCGAAAAACTGGAGACCTTGGGTTAAAATCCTGGTTTGGTCAATATTCTTTTCTCTCCAGTTGTATTAACATTCGAATAAATCTCACTTTTTATCATCATCATTATAGTCCATTCACGAATTTAGGCAATTTAATTACCTGTTTCGGCCTCAGTAGAAACACCATCCGTAAGTATTTTGAGTGGACGTCCTGGTCTTCTTCTTCCTGCAGTTTAAAAATATAAAGATAGATACCTGGATTTCAGTCTTCCTCAACATTGGCTGTAAGACATGGAGTACTTTCAGAGCATATGCTCGATCTTCAGCTTGTAAATTAGCACTAGTTTTTCGTGAGAATCTTGTATAGAGGGTTGACGTCATTGGGTGTGTTTTCATTAAGCATTTTCATTTTAATATCTCGATCTCTTCGATAATGTTGATCTTCAATTTGTTGTTTTTTCTACGAATGATCGATAATGTGTTATCGATGGTATGAAATTGATGACCTGTTTCTGTGACATGTTTTGCAACACTATATTTACCTTAATTAAATCTGAAGTCCTTAAGCTGTTCATTGATTCCTCCTGTAGGTTGATAGCTTATCATTTATTTATTTGTTTGTATATCCTGTGATCCTGTGATTGCATCCATCTTGACTTATAATCGGAAATTTTATTTTCTAAAGGTTCCATGTGTAATTCTTCTAAGATGTCTTCCATTTTTTTTATGATGTAGTAGTATGTATCCAGCAGTTCTTCGAAGATATCTCATTTCAGCAGATCTAAATTTCTGTGTATCCTTCTGTTTCAGTGTCCATTATTTCGCTACAACACAAAACATTTACTTTTTAGGAATTCCAAATTCCAGCAGAATACTATTCAATTCTATACAATCGTATGCCTTTTTAAAGTCTATAGGTAACTGATGTACAAATTTATGCAATGGAAAATTAACTACTATATATATATATATATATATATATATATATATATATATATATCACTGCTCAACTAATGCTTTGTTTCAGCAGATTTTTAGATTATCTGTAGTTCTAAGTGCTTGTATATTTGCTGTATAGTTTGTTAACATCCTATATAATTCGCTGCCCATAAAATAAAATGAAAATAATTTTGCTCTGTGTGGTTTTGAAGCTTGGTAGAGATATTTCAGCAGCTGAAGCTAGCGTACAATACTGAAAGTGTTGCGGATATTGTATATAGCTATATGACCAGAGGGTTGACAAGGTTGCCGATGAAATTGGAAGTAGTGAGGGGGTTGGGGTAGCTTTTGTGGGTCTGGATTCACTTCCCCGGCGGCACTGTCGCTTTCTTGTGACACACACACACACACACACACACACACACATATACTGTATTGATCTGGCTCACACACACAAGAAGTCTGGATAAGATACCTCAAAGTTTTACTATATTGCTGATGCAGCGATTCTCAGGGCTTGTACTAAGTGCAGAAAAGTGTGGTCAAGTCCTTAATACACCGCACAAGTACTCTGTACACTATTTACAACAGTCATTTTTTCATTAATAAAATATAGCGTGTGTAATAAGTGATCGTATATTTAAACATGTTACTAAAGGTCTAAAATATTGTCAATCGATGAAAAGAATTAATACAAAGTATATTTTTCGGATGTTGCATGGAATTGACAAATGTGGACATTTTTAAATGGTGAATTCAAATACCTAGAAACAATAATTAGAAACAGGCAAGAGATGGAGAAAGAAATTAAAAATAGGCACAATTCTGGAAATGCATGCTATTACCCACTACAGGGACACTTGTCCCAACTTGTCTATAAAAAAAAAATGTACACTAAGAATACATAATAAAACTACCATTCTTCCAGTTATATGCATGTGAAATAAAGAAATAAAGAAATAAAGAGATAAAGAGAATTAAGGGAGAATATTTCAGAGTAAAATTCTTACGATTTTTTTAATAAAAAAGAGACAGACAGATGAATGGACAAGACTGCAGAGTGATTCAGAAATATGGCTATACGTTTGATGGCACTTTGTGACAAAAATATTATTATTATAGGAAATATTATGTTATAATTGGAAAGAGAATCCTTCAAATTACAACAATAGAACAAAATAAAACAACTCACTGCTCACGTGCTGCTTGGCGGGTTGATTTTTATGGGCTAGCGTCGAACGCCTCCACAATTCCCTTCGTTATTTCTGCATCCGTGCTAATGCGAGGCCTTCCAGGAGGTTTGATTTTCTGCATCCTTCCCGTTTCCAGCAGTCGTTTTCTCCACTTCCCCACAGTCGACGGCTGCCATGCTACGTTAAACTCACGTCTTGCGGCCTGACGATCATTAGCATACGTTTTGCCCATGCAGCAATTGTAATTTGCTGTTGCATATTCAACGCCATTTTGACTAATGACGGAAGTTGTACACTGTTTTGTTTTATTCCATTATTATAATTTGAATAATTGCCTTTCCAATGGTAATTTCATATTTCATGTAATGGTAATATTTTCATCACACAACGCGAATAAACGTATAGCCATATTTATGATTCAGCCCGTACATAACAGTGAGCTACACGATCTTTATGGGAAACCAGATAAAATAAGAACTTCTTGTAGGAATACTAGAATAATTCAGTAGGCAGACCAAGAAAGAGATGGGAGTATAGTAACCATTATATTAGGGAAGTTAATTTACATCAGATATAAGAACAGTTAAATCTAGTAGACTGCGATGGGCAGGACATGTGCACGAATGGGGGACTGAAAGACGGGCATAGAAATATGTAGTAAAACCAGAGAATCTACTCTACGGTCTTACGTAGTTTATTATGGTGTTCCTGATTTCGACGCACATCAACGAATCACACATACTACTACTAAGTGGCGGCGAACACTATGCTTCGCCCACTGTGCTGCACGTTGAAACCTTAGAAGCTTCTTGGCAGCCAAATTCCTTTGGTGTTATCAATTGGGAGTTCGGCCATTTAATTCATGCGTGTTTAACGGCGAAGTTTAGGTTGACACAGATATGGGTGAAATGAGGTGTTATCCCCACTGGTCCAGGGCATCAGAAACCGTGCTCGCCGGACAAGCAGAGTGTCCGAAAGCAGGCGGCACGGAATGAGCCACGCTACTCTAGCCGCTTCACAGCACTTATTTCATAAGACCATCCGGGGAATTGGGAAATGTGCTTCGATGGATAGCACTTTGCTGTAGCATATGCCCTATATTGCGAACAATTGAGTTTGTGTGATTATAGGGAGCGGATTTTTATGTACTAAAAGTTAAGATTTCTTTTGTTTTGGTTTCACACACAAACAGTTGAATAGTATAATGAGAAGTAAGATTTTGACTGTCTTTTATATTGTTTCACACACAAACAGTTGAATATTATATACTATCTATCCTATCTATCCTAATTTGACACTCAGGCTCGGAGCCATGTGGAAACGTATGAAGGCTCTAGAGGGAAAGATCTAGGTAAGTTCTTTTTTTTAATGTAGTTTGAGGTGAGTTAAATTGCCCATGGAAAGCAGTTTTAGACAGTAAAAGACACAGTTTAGTCGTGGACATATTTATCTCCAAAGTTTATCATTCAGGTACAGAAGTATGCAAGTTGTCCCACTATAAGTATACGTTCCAGGTTTTTAGAAAAAGTGATTTATCCGTTTCTCACCTAGGGAGTTCATGACCTTATAGTTAGTAGCGGGGTTTGAGTACCTCGAAAACCCTGAGAGCTATACCGGCTTAGCGTAGCTATTGGTAGGGTTACCCTTGCCGGACAAGTCAAAGGAGAGCGGTCAGACTAAGAAGCACTCCAGATGAGGATGTCCAATGGCTTTGTAGGCTGATGAAGAGCTTGCTCTCAACGGCGAAGAAAGCAGATGAGACTATCTCAAAGTTAGGGAGCTGCTGCCTTGTAGGACGGGAATTAATTTTCTAAAGGCTATGGAAAGAAAACCCAGAAAGAAAATCACCTGGTCCTCCAGGTTAGGGTTGAGACACGGGGCTGACAACCCTATTCTTGTAAAAAAATATTGTTGAGAAACTGTTTGGAACATTAGCCGGCTGCCTTTCTGTAAAATGACCTTTGGCGAAGAAAAAAGGACAATGATCTAAATAGAGGAGGACCTCCGAAAGCTTGGGTTCCGGGGATGGACGTTGGATAGGGATGCGTGGAGGAGTGTCCTAACAGCAGCCAGGGCTCATAAAGGGCTGTAGAGCTGGAAGAAGAAGAAGAAGATTTACCTGTTTTCTTCCCTGTACCATTCATATGAGAGTTACCCCTATTAGAACACCGCACCCACATATTTTAAACACCTGGATTTGCTAAACTGTAATATTTTTACCTAACCTGAGATGAAATGAAAGATGATATGAAATTAATTAATTAAGGTGAAATGACATGATGGGCGATAGAGAGTGTTGGTAGAATTTTATTCGAGAAACGGGAAAAATCTCGAGAACTAAAAAATCCCGGTATGGCCCACCACCAATATCCCTCCGGAACCGCCAGTACCGGTACACTTCTTGTTTCATAAATAATAACTAATTATATAAAATATTTCATTAATCCATTCGCCTCAAAAGACGAGGTAGACTCGCCGGCTGTTAAATGGCCTTCAACTCAGAAGACGAGGAACACTCGCTTAACTCTGCAGTTACATATTTTGCAATACTTTGTACATCCCTTGGCAGTGTAATATTTTGTTAACATTCATGAATAGTAGAGGAATATGTTTTGGCCTTCACCCTTATTGTGATCTCAAGTACCGTTATCTTTTGTTTGTTTTGAATGTCTGAAAATATAACAATATAATTTACGTAACTTAAATCCGGTTTCTGGGGAAGTGCATTGAGCATTTAAACCTGAATGCGAATAGGTTAACAATAGTATTACGGTTTGTAAGAACGCAGGACTTGAGAGAGTATTAGGTCTGTCCTTAAGATAATGGAACACGAGGGATGAGACTGAAGAAGGCCGGGGATGAAGAGAGCGTAAAAGATAAAGGGATAATTTGTGAGGAGTGAAAACAGTGTAGAATGAAGTGAAATAACAAAGATAAACTAGAAAAATCTTTAGGCCCATATAAACATGGGGAAGAATTCCGCCACATGATGTTAAAATTCGCCAATAACACTTGGTTTGTTGAAGAAACAACAGTTCTATATATATAAGCTACATTTTTCCATGTGATGCACGTACAGTCTCATCCGACTTTCGAGAATTTTTCTTTCTTTTATAAAAACACTTTAACATCAGTCTTCTAGTGGTTGTGTTCCTTGCTTATACTCCCGAGGGTTGGAGGTTCAAACCCGTGCGGAGTCGGTGGATTTTTTTGTTGGAAAATCCAAGGGCCAAGTCCTCCGAGATGAACTTGATGCCTTGTGTCCCGAGTCTGAAAATATTCGGGCCATAAAAGAACCTCAAGCATAAATATGTGCTCTGAGCAAAATTTAACCGACCTTTCCCATCTAAATAATATCTTAATTGCCTAGTATTTAAAGATTTCGGGCTATGTGGCCGTGGTAAGAAACTGGTGTTTCTTCCAGTCGTTTCTCCCTCAACTGCGGACGACATCTTCAGTGGCGAGTGCTTCTAGATGATGTTCCCTTGTAAACTCTACAGTCGAGCCTACAACAAGGGAACATCGCCCAGAAGCACTCGCCACTGAAGATATCCTCCGCAGTTGAGGGAACGTCTGGAAGAAACACCAATTATAGACCAAGGCCAAATAGTCCGGAATATTTTTAATATTATGATTACCGGCCGTGAAAGCCTGCATTTCACAATCATAATTGCCTACTAGATGTTTCATTCATTCGATCTCCTGACCACATATCAGTCATAGATAACATTTCTCGGGAAAAATCGTAAATAAATTAAAAGAAACTCCTGTTAGGGGATCACCCATATCTCCGTAAGGGTTATATACACTTAATACCTAAGGTGATATCGCGTCTTTTCAATTAATTCCGAAGGACGAAGCTATTCAGGTTGTTTTCATGAAAAAATGTATACTTTTTTAAATTTATATATATTCGCATATCTAGTAGATACCGAAAATGACCGTGACAAAAATTATATATATATATATATATATATATATATGTGTGTGTGTGTGTGTGTGTGTGTGTGTGTGTGTGTGTGTGTGTGTAAAAGCTCTAGAGGGCCATTCTTGTTTTTTTTCGGTACCAAACTCGGCACATACCAATCAATTAAAACAGTGAGGTCGCAACGAACATAGCTATCTTAACCTAACGTTTTCCTATCATATTCTGTATAATTAATCTCCTCAAATAATGATTAATGTTATTCTCCCACCTCATTTTAGTCTACCTACTAAGCGCTTTCACTCTAATTTTCCTACGAGAAGTTTTATGCCTCTTTTTCATTACTCATTCGTCTCGCATGCCCTGCCCATCGCCGTCTATGAGATTTAACTCCACTTATTACAATTGGTTCCTCATAAAGATAACATAGTTCACTGTTATGTAATCTTCTACATTCGCCTGTCTGTTTTGTCTCTCTTTTTAATAATTCTACATAACCAAATTAATTTGTAATGTAATTTTATTGTTCTCTAATTGTAATATTATTAATCAATTGAGTTGGTGTTTACTTGATGAAAATCCATATATATTTATTAAATAAAAATAAAACTTAGTTTAATTTGATTTTCTTATTTATTAAGAAATAAATATCGTTATGTAGATAATGTCATAGCAGGCTTCATAGGAATTAAAAGACAATTGAATTCATTTTAAATTTTATTAATAACATTCACAGAAATATTAATTTCACAATGGAATTAGAAACAAATAATAGTATAAATTTCTTGGATTTATCAATAAAACACATTGACAATAAGTTTGAGTTTGGTACCTTTCCAAACCATCTCATACTGATACCACTATTCATAGTCCTTCTCTTCACCCATATACTCATAAGATGATAGCCTTTAATAGTTTCATTAATAGATTTTTAACTATCTCTCTTTCACCCTTGGAATATAATAATGAATTGAATATTATTAAACAATTAGCTATTAATAATAACTACGACCTTAAAATTATAGAATATTTAATTAAGAAAGTTCATTACAAAAAAGCAATTAACAAAGTTTTTCCTTTACACAAAGAAAACATAAAGAAATATGTCGTAATGTCATACATAGGCCCACTTTCAAATAAAATATCTAAACACTTTAAAAAGTTTAACATTAATGTGGCATTTAAAACTAATAAAACTTTACAAAATATAAATAAAAACAAAAAAACCAAAATAAAAAAAATAAAAATTATCAGGTGTATATAAATTGAAGTGTGGCACATGTGACAATGTCTATATAGGACAAACTGGTAGACCTTTTATCTCTCGGATAAAGGAACACATGAGAGCATATAACAGAAATTTATAATATTCTAAATATGCTAACCACATATTCCAATTTAATCATTGTTTCGATACAAATTTTGAAATTTTACGTGTTTGTGATAAGGGTAAGAAGTTAGATATTTTGGAGGCTGTAGAAATTAATAAATTGGAAAGTAGTAATAAAGTGGTAAATTCTCAATTTGATTTGAATGAATCGCCTTTGTTAAATTTAAAAATGTAAATAAATTATTGTTGTATTGTTTCTTAGATCAGTTGATATGTACTATAACAACACAATTCATAATTTGTTAACATGTCTGAAGAAGGTACAGTGTACCGAAACAGCTGTCGCTGAATTATTTCTTACTAAATATGAAAATCAAATTAAACTAAGTTTTATTTTAATTTAATTAAATGTAATATTATTGTGTTTTCTTTTTTGTTTCGCGTTATATTATTAGTATTACCAAACATTAACTTATTGTAACGGACTGTCAACGGCACGTAAGGCTTACTGCCCGTACGACCCATATTTATAAATAAAATTGTATGTATCTTACTTTTAGTCTAATAAAGTCCTACTATATATATATTCCTCCCAAGTAAGAAACTATATGAAAGTCGTAGCAGAATAACTGTTTTGTTTACAGGCCCTATATATTTTAATATATGTTATTGTTAAGTATAATTATCTAATTAACTAACTCACTGGCACTATCGAACCCATAGGTTCATTGCCGCGCGGAACTAAGCTCTCCACACAACCCTGTCTTAGTCTAATATGTTTCCAATCATCCCCTGCATGACCTACTTCCGTCAAATCTTGGTTGTTATTCTCCCACCTCATTATTGGTGTAACAACTGAGTTTTTCTTAAACGGAAAAATAATTCACATGAAATAGGCCTATATGGCGTAAAGATGAATAATTATATGGACAAACATGTTAACAATGATGTCAGTACCACGAAAATATGGACACACATTTTAACAATGATGTCAGTACCACGCAAATATCGACAGACATGTTAACAATTATGTCAGTACCACACAAATATGGACAGACATGTTAACAAAGGTGTCAGTACCACGAAAATATGGACGGACATGTTAACAAAGATGTCAGTACCACGAAATTATGGACAAACATGTTAACAAAGATGTCAGTACCACGCAAATATCGACAGACATGTTAACAATTATGTCAGTACCACACAAATATCGACAGACATGTTAACAATTATGTCAGTACCACACAAATATCGACAGACATGTTAACAATGATGTCAGTACCACGCAAATATCGACAGACATGTTAACAATTATGTCAGTACCACACAAATATGGACAGACATGTTAACAAAGGTGTCAGTACCACGAAAATATGGACGGACATGTTAACAAAGATGTCAGTACCACGAAATTATGGACAAACATGTTAACAAAGATGTCAGTACCACGCAAATATCGACAGACATGTTAACAATTATGTCAGTACCACACAAATATCGACAGACATGTTAACAATTATGTCAGTACCACACAAATATCGACAGACATGTTAACAATGATGTCAGTACCACGCAAATATCGACAGACATGTTAACAATTATGTCAGTACCACACAAATATGGACAGACATGTTAACAAAGGTGTCAGTACCACGAAAATATGGACGGACATGTTAACAAAGATGTCAGTACCACGAAATTATGGACAAACATGTTAACAAAGATGTCAGTACCACGAAATGCCTAAGTAAGGAATAAAATTGTAGTATAGATAGGTATTGATAAGTATAGATACGTCTATATTTGCTAACACGTTTTATAAGAATCGTGGATTGTCATTTGCGCTAGAATAGATGATACTTGATTTTTAAGAGTAATGCTCACTTATATCTAACATGTTTTCTTTGTTTCTCTCTATCTCTATGTTTAACCTATGCCTGCGAGGTTATATCGATTGCTATGGAGCATATAAAATTGATCAGTGCCGCAAGATGGCTGTTTAATTCAACACAACATGGCTGAATTATACATGCTCGACCCTGCCACAGCATGTTCTCATTACCTCCTTAAACAAACACTTGATAGTAACCCCTTCAATGCAGACTAACACATATTTCCAGAATTTGATGCTCTCTTTTACATATCGCTTATATATTAACTAAACACCAGCAACATCAAAACCGGAAGTTCATGTCCACGCGGACATAACCTCTCCATAAATTCTTATTCTGAGCTAATGTTTTCGATTCATCCCCTGTATAATTCCTCTCCCTCAAATCATACTTACTTACTCACTGGCACTATCGAACCCGTAGGTACATGGCCGCGCTAACATAAGCTCTCCATACATCCCTATCCTGAGCTAATGCTTTCCAATCATTCCCTGTATAATCTACTTCCTCAAATCATAGTTAATGTTGTTCTCCCACCTCATTCTTGGTCTACCAACTGGGCGTTTTCCCTCTGGCTTTCCTACAAGAAGCTTCCATGCAAATCTTTCATTCCCCATACGTGCAACATGTCCTGCCCACCGCAGTCTACGAGACTTAACTGTTTTTATTATATCTTGCGTCCTATAAAGACCATGTAGTTCATTGTTATGTAATCTTCTCCATTCACCTGTCTGTTCATCTCTCTTTGGTCCAAAAATTGTCCTAAGTACTTCATTCTCAAATACTTGTAATCTCCTTTCCTCCCTTATAGTAAGAGTCCATGTTTCGCACCCATATAATATAACTGGTAGAATAATAGTTTTATATATTTTCGTTTTAACGTTTTTTGAAAGGAGTTGGGACATCAAGAGTCTCTGCAATGCATAATAGCACGCATTTCCAGAATTCAGCGTATGTTTAATTTCCTTGTGCATCTCATTCCTATTTGTGATTATTGTTCCTAGGTATTCGAATTCAGCCACTTCCTCAAAATTTCCCTTCATTTGTCATTAGCTGTACATTTCCATTATAATATAACTGGTACTCCCTCAAATCATAGAAAATATAATTCCCCCACCTCACTCTTGGCCTATCAACTGAGCATTTTCTCTCCGATTTTCCTACAAAAAGTTTTCGGGCTATTTCATTTCTCATTCGTTCCACAAGTCATGCCCATCGCAGTCAAATGAGTCTGGATTGTTCTTATTACGTACAACTTGGCTTCCCGTAAATATCACGTAGCTCACTATTGTGTAGTCTTCTCTAATCACCTATCCGTTCGTCTGTCTTTGGTCCAAACATTTTCCTAAGAACTTTATTCTCAAATACCTGTAATCGTTTCTCCTCCCTTAAAGTAATAGTCCATGTTTCGATTCCATATAGGTCTAATATAACTGGAATAATAATAGTTTTATACAAATTACTTTAACGATTTTTTAGAGAGGTTAGGACAACAAGAGTTTTTGTATGCGTAATACCATGCGTTTCAAGATTTGAGCCTATGATTCATTTCTTACTGGACCGCATTCCTATATTCAATTATTGTTCTTAGATAGCCTATTTCAATTGATCCATTTCTTCAAAATACCCTTCATATGTCATTAACTGTTAATTTCGATTGCATAATGTATTTATATGATAAATTATGTAAATTAAATAAACCGAAGATATACAAATTGTTGTAGAAAAGTTGCAATGAACTTGGACGTCTAGGGGTTAAGTTCCTTGCCTCCGATCCAGAGAGTCGCGAGTATAGCTCATCCGGAGACGAATTTATTTACATAAAAAATTCAAGGCACAAGTACTCAGTTAGAGACATATAACTGAAATATATGTTTCATGTCAGAAGAAACCATAAGCTATGATGTCATAAGAACAATATAATATATAGTTAAAATCTAAGTTTAGAAATAAATCTAAGATTAATTTATTATTTAAAAACTCGTTAATTACATAGTATGGACTACGATTTAGCAATTTCCTTAATATAATAATTACAAAATGGTAAAACTTACTAAATTAAAATGGAATTCCACTACACTGATAACAGTACCGGTAATTAAAGAAATGTATGAAAAAACAAAAATAAAAAATAAATCAAAGGAAACCAATAAATATAACAGGAGAAGTTAGACAAGGTTGTCCACTATCAACCACTCTTTTTAACATTTATTTTGACGACATGACTGATCAAGGAAACAAATAACTACTGGGGGTATTAATTTAGGAAATCTAATAATAAAACATTAGCTTTTGCAGATGATCAGATTTTAATAGCAAAATCAGAAGAAGAATTACAAAGAATGCTGTATAAACTACACGAAATATAAAAAAATATAATATGGAAATATCATCAGAAAAATAAAAAACAATGACTTTCAAGGGCGATCAACCAGTTCGGACGAAGATAATATATTAGAAAATAAACCAATAGAACAAGTGACAAAATATAACTTCCTTGGTTGTGAAATACCATACACCACGGATACAGATATAAATAACAAACTAAGCTAGTTTAATTATATAACAGGAACACTAAAAAAAGAACTTAAAAAAATAAGGCCAGAAATGACTTTATAATGAAATTATACAAGACAATGGTAGTTCCTATTATTACTTACGGATCCGAAACATGGACAGTGAAAACACAAAAATCTGCCAGAATACAAGCTGCTGAAATGAAATTACTCAGAGCAATAGCAGGATATCAAAGAACAGACAAAAAACACAACACAGAAATAAGACATCAAGTAAAAGTAGAGGACTTAAACACAACAATAGTGAAAACAGAACAAAGTGGAAAGAATACTTAGCAAGGATGACTTAGAACAGAATACCAAAAAGCAGCATACAACTATTCACCAAGAGGAAGATGAAGTTTGGGAAGTCCAAAGAAAAGGTGGAAAGAGCAGCAATTTGGAGCCCGAACAGGCTATCAAAAAGCCTAAACCGTGACGAAGAAGAAGAAGATAAAACTTACAGCGGTCATTAGGATACAATTTATTAAAACAATTAAAGCGTGTTGGAATAAAATATCATAGATTTAAAGAGTCCAACTTTAGGAACAAAGTATAAAATTATTTATGACAGAGTAATTATGCGTATCATTTTTTTACCAAACTTTGATATATGTAAAGATTAACAATAGTAAAATTCCGGTCTTTATAAACAAAGGTCTGTAAAGGGCATCATTAGCACAACAACTCTGGGTGGGTCAAGGCTTTCTTCAGAATTTTTCCCCAGGCTTCTAGAACTCTAACCGTTCGCCAATTCTTGAGTTTTAAAAATCTCAAATTCGGTCTTCCATTTTTCCGCCTTCCTTTTGGCTCACCATCTATTATTATTGTGATTGCATATTTTGTGACCGTACTCTGTGTATGCCCTGTCCATTTTATTCTGTTTACTTTAATATCTGTAATGATATCTGATGATTTATACAACTCATATAATTCCCTGTTGTATCTCATTCGCCATTTCCTATTTTCCTTAACAGATACATATATCTTCCTGAGTATCTTTCTTTCAATAGCAGCCAGTTGTGATTTGTCATGTTCAGTCAGAAGCCAGGTTTCATTCTTGTAAGTTAACACTGGTTTAATTAGCGTTTTATACAATCTGGTTTCTGTTTCACGTGACGGATAATTTGAATTTAAATACTTTATTTATTGAAAAATAATATTTCTCTCTTATTTATTTATTTATTTCTGGATAATATTATGTTTACTTAGTCCCATTAAACATGTGTCCATAAATTAATCATTTATGAAGAAATGCCTATTTTACTGTTTGGGACTCGCTAATGCTAAGTGCCAATTCTAACAAAATCATCAGAGTCTGATTCAATTCAATCTCTGCTGCACCTGGACAGAAAATCCTAACCTTAAACTAGCAAAACTATAATATCTCCAGTCAGTTATTTAAATGTTCCGGACCGCAAAGGAAACAAGATCTTGTAAAACTCTAAGATATTATTGAATATTATTATATAATTTGACACAAATGTAAGTAATTCCTACTCGTTCTTCTATTGTTTTATAATAATAGCTATGTATGTAAGAAAAGAAGTAAATAATATGTACCCTCACTATGATGGTTGTCCAGCTGCTCACTTTGTTTCCTCGCAGCTCTTATAAATAATTAAATACAAAGATGCCGACTACCGCCACTATAATAATTGCTCATGTCAATCATTGTCAAGTATTGTCGCGCGGCATCCGCATTTATATCAATGGACAACCATCATAGTAAGGCGATAACACATTACTAGTCGAGGACGTGTTTGAGTTCGAGCTTCAGCGAAGGCTAGCAAGTAAGTTCCAGACTAGTAATGTACTTACTCACTGATTTGCGTATATAATTTTCCTGTCTTAACCATTGTATCATTCAATGTACCATTAATTTAATTTTAATTGTATTTAGTTTCATACTATTATTAGACATTAATTTCATTATTATTCAATATGACAGATAATTAATTGTTCAATGACTATCATTGTAATTTTTTTGTATTCATGTGTAACATATGTTTGTCCTGTTTAATATGACTATTATTGTAATGTTTTTGTATTCATATGTAACATATGTTTGTCCTGTTTAATATGACTATTATTGTAATTTTTTTGTATTCATATGTAACATATCTTTGTCCTGTTTACTATTACTATTCTTTTCATTTTTTTGTATTCATATTTAACATAATGCTTGTCTGGGTTAGTGTAGTGGAAGAGAAGGCCACATGGCCTTAACTCCACCAGGCTAAATAAATCTAAATCTAAAAATAAATCTAAAAATCTAAATCTATAATTTTGTTCTCTCCTATACTAATAATTATGTTCAATGTTTATATTTCGTGTGAGTTTACATCTTGGTTTGAAGAGCTCAATTGTTTGATAGCAAGGCAATGTTGATAAAACAACTGCAGTTGTTTATTGTTGTCTGAATTAGTGGCAGACATTTTAAATAACAGTTTCAGACTGCATATTAATTACAAATATGATTAACTGTGATGTAGAGGAAACTTCCAAGGATTTGGCAACGTACAGTTGTCTTGGCAGGAGGCTATAAATAAGTTTGTAATGTCAAAAGTAAGCTAAATATTTTTTTGTGATGTTAGAGCAGTGCTGTCATTACTTATCGAATGTCCTATTATTTTTACATTCCCCTAGTACTGAATACATATTAAAGAGCTTTACTAAAAAACAGTTTCTAAGAATTGTATCTTAATAATTGCATCCGCACAGTAATCAACAAGATAATTAAAGGATTCAATAACTGCATCTACCGAAACGCCTTCACAGTGCAAAGTGTTAACAGGGTTGGCCAAAATTGCTTAATTGAGCTAATATACTGCAAACGTGTAAGAGCATCCGTGGTGAAAATAATTAGTTACTCGAATCCACCTCTGGGACCCGAATTCGCGCCTTGGTAACTCCATGTGGGGTTCATGGTGGATGAATAGGAGCCACGGCAACTTTCTCTCGGGGTTCATCCCATATTTTCGTGCCAAAAAATTAATTCGACTACTTCTCCATACACATGAATTTAGTTTCATTTCATTCGCTCCTGTGATGATGTTACAGGTCTTCTCACGGACTTTCAATAATACGAGCTTCTTCTCATTGCATCCCTCTATCGGACATTATGCTAGACACAAATATCCATCCATCCATCCATCCATAGTAATTCTGCCTGAAGGCAGGTCTTTCACTGCAATCGTAGCATTTTCACGCTATGCTTTGCAGCTTTACTAGGGAATTTTAGGTATGGTAGCTTCCCGTTGCTTTCCACTCCAACGAAGGATGATGATAAGATGAATATGAATGATGATGATTGCGATGGCCATATGATTTCGGGGACCGTTTGGGCATTAAAGTTCCCTGACGTTTGTCTTACAAGTGAGGAAAAACCCCGATAAAAACCTCACCCAGAAAAACTGTCCCGAGCGGGGATCGAACCCGGACCCACTGCGTAACAAGGCAGTACGCTACCTCGAGACCACAGCGGTGGACTAGGCACAAATATGGGGTTCACATTTACGTTGAACTTGTAAAAAGGTTTTCTCTCCCAATACATATTTATTTCGTTTCATTTTAGCTTTCACTTAGCATATTTAAGAGGAAATTTATTCAATTACAAATTCAATATTTATTTTATTATAGAATAGATATTTTGTATTTTATTTTATCTGGAATTATTAGGATAGCAGAAATCAAAACGTTTGTCCTTCTGTGTTGAATCTACAGCTAACTGAATAGTAGATTAACTAACTAACTCACATGGCCGCTCTCCCTATATCTCAATCCTGAGCTAATGTTTTACAATCATCCCCTGTATATTCTACTTCCCTCAAATCATGGATGTTATTCTCCCACCTCATTCTTGACCTACTAACTGGGCATCTTTCTTTTGGTTTTCCTACAAGAAACTTCCATGCACGTCATTTATTCCCCATGCGTGCAACATGTCCTGCCCATCGCAATCTACGAGACTTAACTCTTATTATATTTGGCTTCCTATACATACCATGCAGCTTACTATTAATCAGTTTTCTCCATTCACCTGTCTGTTCATCTCTTTTTGGTCGAAAATGTTTCCTAAGAACTTCATTCTCAAATACTCATAATATTCTTTCCTCCCTTAAAGTAAGAGTCAATGTTTTGCATCCATGTAATGTAACTGGGAGAATAACAGTTTTATATATTTTCTGTTTAACGTTTTTTAAGGAGTTGGGACAACAAAATTACCTATAATGCATAATAGTATTCATGCACATAATTGAGTCTATGTTTAATTTCTTTGTGCATCTCGTTCCTACTTGTAATTATTGTTCCTAGACATTTCAATTCAGCTACTTTTTCAAAATTTCCCTGATTTTTCTTTAGTTGTCAATTTCGATTATATTGTATAATGCATTTCTTTGTGTGAACATCTATTTGCTTTTATTGATGTTTACTTCCAGTCTCAATTTATTAGTGTTACTCCATAGAGTGTTCGCCCTTAGTATCTCCTCGCTATCGCTCAATTGTACTACATCATCAGCATAAACCAACGGCCTATTAATACCAAAAAAACTACAGTAAAACAATCTCAAATCAAGTTAAAATTTGACTGTGTTACGCCACAACCAGCTATGCACCAATATATAAGTTCCGAGAAAAATACGTTTAAGTTTTGTTTTCACAATTTAAACTCTAGCAAGAGCTATATAATTATTTCTGACTTGATATTCGCTCATATTAGATAATATATTTTTATTTTTTAATGCCCCCTGTTTTTGTCCTCTGACATTTCTGATATTCTCTCCTGGCATTGGCGTAATTGTAACCCACTTCTGAGGTTGGGGCGCCTGGAAGGCGGGGATACGTTGCCCTGATGATATGATGGGTGATGATGATGATAGTGGTGCGCCAGGAGAGCCCCTAATCCTAAGCTTAATCTAAGATGAATATGAATGATGATGATTGCGATGGCCATATGATTTCGGGGACCGTTTGGGCCTTTAAGTATTCCTGACATTTGTCTTACAGGTGAGGAAAAACCCGATAAAAACCTCACCCAGAAAAACTGTCCCGAGATGGAACCCGGGCCCACTGCGTGCAAAGTTCCGTTAGATGAAATACGTTATTAATTAGATAATATTGTACATACTGATTCATACTGATGAGCTGTATGAATAAAAACAATTTATATTTATTTTAACGGTCAATATTTTAATACTGCAATTAGACGTAATGAGAATGGTGCCATAATTGTTCTATATCAATCAGTTAAGCGCCGCAAGAGGGCGTTCACACTGTTGATGCGAATTAGTGTGGGGCATTTTATTATGCGTAAATCAATCAAGCGTCAATGTAATGCGTATACACTGTTGATGTAAAATATCGTATCATAATATCAGTAGAGTTTGTATGCACAATACACTTATTATTGATATGTGTTTATATATTGCATAGTTTTGTAATATTTCATACATATTATATTATGAAATGTACGTGTTAAAATAATGTTTTTTAATAAATCAAATAATGTATTCATACAATTACAGTACATAAGAAATACAATTAAAAAAGAACAAGAAATCTGTAACAATTTTGCGAAATCATTTGTTTTAATCCTTAGAGTTAAAAATATCGATAGACATCCATCAATTTGCACACTAAGGTTTCATTTTGAACCATAATACGATTTTAAAAGGCATATGCATGACTAATAACATGCTTATGTAACTGTAAACAATAATTAAAATAAGTGAAACAACAGTAAATAATACAAATAATTTATCTCATATTTTTAAACTGAATTATTCACATTGAAAATTTATATATTTTTAAATTATCCTATAACAGATTAAAAAAAAATAAACATTTTTCATTTCACAAAAAATAGAAGGAATTTTTCTAACTGATGAACAGTGGATCCTCTAACTCCGTCTCCTGTTACAATAACCTCTGAATTGTCAAGTGCGTGATTTATTTTATCCTTATGTTTAAAAAATAGGAGTATATTGGCTTCACATACGAAAAATATATAATTCACATTATAAATAAAACTCTTACATACCTGCAATGAGACAGAAGATACCTTTCCATTTTAAGGGCAGTTCCTATAATCCAGGGGGCACGCCGTAGCGTAGTGTTTAAGGCACTGAGCTACAAGCCGGAGGGTCGAGGGTTCAAGTCCCGTTGGGGTCAGGATTTTTAAACTGTCCCAAACCCTCTGGCGGTACTATGGCCCTGGGGTCGACTCAGCCTCTAACGGAAATGAGTACCAGACGCTTGTTCTGGGGTAAAGGCGGCCGTCACGCAGGGCTGATAACCCGACTGACATAAAGTGGCCCAATTGTTATAGAAAAAAAGTGGGAGGCCTTAAAAACTACTAATACCCCAAGGGCGCCTAAGAGGCATGTTGTGGGATCACTTTACTTTTTTTTCTTCTTATAATCCATGTCTAAAATTGTTTGAACTCTGGATGTCATCATAACATAAAAATTCACACTGAGTTGAAAATCTTCACTATTTATTGTAGCGCCAAACCAACAATACTCAGCTGCACATCAACAATATAAGAGCGGAAACGTGGCACTAAGCTGCATGATGCAAAATTAGGTTAGTATTTATGAAGATCTAGTTTCATAGCCGTTTGTTACACAACACAGAATCTCTGATAGGAGTGACGGCGTTTACATTTTCCTTTAATAATAAGTTTAATAGGGCTATATTTACATCATGAGACAGTAAAACAGATGTCATCAAAATAGCATATTTTTAAATGGCGCTTAGCCGGTTGATATATAACGCCGTCCAATTGTCAATTGAGAAGTATATAAAATTTTCTTAGATATCTTTTGGACTAAGGGTGATAGGAAAAAATCCAAAGTCAAGTCATTTTCGAAATCAGCGCATCGTTTCCCATTAGAATCAGTTATTTTCACTTCGGAGGTAAAATCTGTGTTGGGTTGTATTATTAATTTCCTTTACATTTAGTAAATTAAGTAATTACATTTTATACATTTTTAATGGTCCATGTTTGTCTTTTTTGGACATTTCTGGTGTTCTCTCCTGGCATTGGTGTAATCGTAACCCACTTCTGAAGTTGGGGTGCCTGGAAGGCGGGGTTACACTAAGCTTCCTGACATTTGTCTTACAGGTGAAGAAAAACCCCGAAAGAAACCTCATCCAGGAGCCTGCCCGACCGAGAATCGAACCTGGGCCCGCTGCGTGACAAGGCAGCACACTACCTCGAAAGCACAGCGGTGGACTGGGATAATATAGTAGCCTTCATTTGAGAGAGGAGAATTATACTGGAAAACATTAACTGAGGATAGGGCTGAATGCAGAGCATCCGTCCGCGCGGCCTTAGTTGGATAATGCCAACGTGTTAGTTAGTAAACAGGGCATGGACTAGATATTATTTTGAGAGAAGAATGAAACTTACTACCTTATTATATTGCAGGCCGGAGCGCATCTCAAGTGAAACACCGCACAAAGTAATATTCAAATGGAAAATGTGAACAAGAAGCCATATACATTTTATTATACAAATTCATGAAAGAATCTGTTATTTTAAATATTTGATCAGTTTAAAAATTCCTCTCGCATCTCTTTGTACTTTTTTCCTCCCTTATTTTTGCATTGTCTTTCAGCTCTCCCTCGGGGATAGGATTTTTTTGTCACGGTTTCCGACTTTTATACGGAATGTAGCATACGCCTGCAGTATCCTCTGCACCGCAGTACACTATCTCACTCCTCTTGCAAAAAGTAATATGAAAGATGCAACGAAAGTCTGCTCTGTTGTGTTTTAATTATATGGATAATTAAACTTTTATTTTGAATGTAAAATTGTACGTCCTATTTTCATTAATTTTATTATTTGCAATTTATTTATACTTGGTAAATTTTTAATTTCTGTCTCTTTTGACCATTCTTTGAAGAGCTTTGCAGATAATAATAATAATAATAATAATAATAATAGTAATAATAATAATAATAGTAATAATAATAATAGTAATAATAATAATAGTAATATAATAATGTACTAAAATCAATAGTAATAATATAATAGTCATAATACTAATATATAATAATAACGTCATAATAATAATAGTAATACTAATACTCGTAATCAATCCTCCTCGTCCTCATCCTCCTCGTCCTCCTCCTCCTCGTCCTCCTCCTCCTCGTTCCTCCTCCTCATCCTCCTCCTCCTCTCTCCTCCTCCTCCTCATCCTCCTCTCCTCCTCCTCCTCCTCCTCCTCGTCCTCCTCCTCCTCCCTCCTCCTCCTCCTCGTCCTCCTCCTCCTCGTCCTCCTCCTCCCGTCCTCCTCTCCTCGTCCTCCTCCTCCTCGTCCCCTCCTCCTCGTCCTCCTCCTCCGTCCTCCTCCTCCTCCCTCCTCCCACTCCTCCTCCTCCCCCCCTCCTTCCCCCTCCCCCCCCGTCCTCCTTCTTCCCTCTCCTTTCCCTCTTCCCTTCCCCGGTTGTCATTTATGGTGTTATCTCCCGGCATTGGCGTAATTGTAAACCACTTCTGAAGTTGGCACGCCTGGAAGGCGGGGTTACGCTGCCCCAATGATATGATGGGTGGTGATGATGATAGTGGTGCGCCAGGAGAGTACTTAAACCGAAACATAATCTTAAGGCGAATATGAACGTAGTTGATTATGATGGTCATATGCCTATGATGTTCGGAAACCGTTAGTGCCTTAAAGTTTTCTGACATTTGTCTTACAGGTGAGGAAAAACCTCACTTAGGAAGCTTGTCCCAACCGAGACTTAAACTAGATCCGCTGCTTGACAAGGCAGCACGCCACCTCGAGTCCATAATTAGAGCCATTTTTACATTTTGTTTTTAGAATCCATACGCCTAATGATCCGATTTTGCTAGTTTACGAACTCGATCTGACACACACACACACACATACTAATAGTAATAACAATAATACAAACAATAGTAATAATAATGCAAACAATAGTAATAACAATAATGCAAATAATAGTAATAACAATAATGCAAATAATAGTAATAACAATAATGCAAATAATAGTAATAACAATAATGCAAATAATAGTAATAACAATAATGCAAATAATAGTAATAACAATAATACAAATAATAGTAATAACAATAATACAAATAATAGTTATAACAATAATACAAATAATAGTAATAACAATAATACAAATAATAGTAATAACAATAATACAAATAATAGTAATAATAATAGTAATAACAATAATACAAATAATAGTAATAACAATAATACAAACAATAGTAATAACAATAATACAATAATAGTAATAACAATAATACAAACAATAGTAATAACAATAATACAAACAATAGTAATAATAATGCAACATAGTAATAACAATAATGCAAATAATAGTAATAACAATAATGCAAATAATAGTAATAACAATAATGCAAATAATAGTAATAACAATAATGCAAATAATAGTAATAACATAATGCAAATATAGTAATAACAATAATGCAAATAATAGTAATAACAATAATACAAATAATAGTAATAACAATAATACAAATAATAGTAATAACAATAATACAAATAATAGTAATAATAATAGTAATAACAATAATACAAATAATAGTAATAACAATAATACAAATAATAGCAATAACAATAATACAAATAATAGTAATAATATTTGTAGTCATATTCAAAGGAAATTATTCAACTTTCTTCAAGACGGCATGAATTAAGAGCAGTTGCCACTGTGTCATATTTGTAGTAACCGTCTGCTAAATGTTTTCTATCTATAGAGCCGGTTTGATTTCTGGGATTCTAACTCGTAATTCTAATTCACACAATTAATTTTAGAAGTATAATAATAATAATATCTAATGGTCTGAACTAATGTTTTCTATACATTCCCTGCATAATTCACCTTCCACAAATCATGATTAATGTTATTATGCCACCTCATCCTTGGCCGACCTACTGAGTAAGTCTTACTAAAAGAAGTTTCCATGTCCATCTCTCATTCCCCATTGTGTCAGTTCCTGTCCAACTCAGTCTATGAGACTTTCCTTAATTACAACTGGCTTCCCATGAAAACATTTATCTCACCGTTATGTAAGTATTTTTCAATTATCTGTCTGTTCTTCTGTCTTGGTCCAAAATTTTTCGTAAGCACTTCATCCTCAAAAATACTTTTATCCTCCCTTAAAATGTGAGGCCTTTCCTTAACCATATAATATAACTGGAACAATAACTTTTTTTTAATATTTTCCAGTTTAACGTTTTTTTATATCAGATACGATGACAAGTGTCCCTAACTAATTCACTAAGTCATTGGCACTATCGAACCCATAGGTTCATATCCGTGCGGACATAAGCTCTCCATACATCCCTATGCTAAGCTAATGTTTTCCAATCATTCTACTCCCCTCAAATCATGGATAATGTTATTCTCCCACCTCATTCTTGGTCTACCAACTGGGCGTTTTCCCTCTGGTTTACCTATAAGAAGCTATCAGGCTCGTATTCCATTCCCCATTCGTGCCACATGTCCTGCTCATCGCAGTCTACGAGAATTAACTGTTCTTATTATATCTGGCTTCCTTATAAAGACCATGCACTTCACTGTTATGACAAGTGTCCCTATAGTACATAATAGCATTCGTTTCCAGAGTTGAGCCCATGTTTAATTTCTTTATGCGCCCTATTCCTGCTTGTAATATTATTAATCCTAGGTATTTGAATTCAGCCACTTCAACAAACTGTGCCTCATTTGTTGTTAAGTGACTATTCTCATTTAATAATATATTTAGTGTATAAATATACGCTCAGAAAATTCAAGCTCTGTTCCGATGATGAAATCTGGTGATGATATCCAGTAAAATAATCGGCGACTGCCAAATTGCATTTATGGGGTCATATCGAGAAAATAAATAATTTTATGGTGTATGGTGCGGTAAACAATAACCGGCGAATGACATATATTAAAAGAGAGAGGTGATACGAGAAGGGCAGTCTGGCACAAAGTAGAATAATTTGCCTATAGAATCAAAAGCCCAATTAAATGTTATAATATAGACTCTTTAACTCATGCCCCAAATTGGAGTGAATGACCAATCACATTTCAATGAATTTTGATTTACAACCAATCACAGTCGTGTTTCACCTCGATTTTATCAACTTAATTTTATCATATTAAAACAAGCTCTTCCTTTTCAACATTCTGAATATGTCAGAGCATTATTTTTTAGCGACTGACTCTCTAAGAAATACATTAAATATAACAATTTATATATTAAGATGTAAGAATCATAGAATGCAAGTGGCTGCCAATATATATATATATATATATATATATATATATATATATAGTGTGCAAGAATGCAACCAGTTAGCGCTTGCGGGATATAATATAAAACATTTGTAGCAATTGATTATACTACAAAAAAAAATAAACTAGGTGTTTGCACTTTCTTGAACGTATTATTTCCCAGGTATTTACGTTCCAGAAAAATATAATTTACATATTTACATCATAGGACATCAGAAATTAATTAATAACCTATAATGTTGGTTATAAACAGTTTGATGCGTTTAATTTGTTTCCACTAGGGTGCATTCTTACAATATTACGATCCTTTGCAATAAATAATATAATCTGGTTGCAGTGGTGAACAAATGAAACATAATAAACGTTTCTCAATTGTTTTCAAACATCGCCGTTTACATTAAATAAATAAATATTTTAAAATAACTATGTTTAAATAACGATTTGTAAGTAAACAGCTTAATTTTATTGGTTAAATTCCACTTTTTATTCCCAAATTCTCTAGATAAATTCACTCTTCACTTCGTGACATCGTAAATATATCGATAATTTGGAAATCACTCGTGGCATTACTTATGATAAAATTTGAGGAATGTAATAAGTTGTGTTGAGAAACAAGCTCACAAGGTAGGAGCGATATAGGAAGCGAACAAGTGCTGTAACAAGACTAGCTTTACGTTCTTTATCATGCAGTTTCAAACTCGTAAACTTGAATACCTCTCACAATCCCCTGTCTTCCTGCTAACATATTTCTCTTTGTTCCTCAATTTACATACATTGTTTACCACTTCATACTTCAATTTACATTTTACTTTTACTTCAAACAACTTTAAAACGTCAGTTGTTTAACTAACTTTAATTTAATAATGTCCACCGCTGTGGTCTCGAGGTAACGAGCTGCCTTGTCACGCAGCGGGCCCGGGTTCGATCCCCGGTCGGGGCAGTTTTTCTGGGTGAGGTTTTTATCGGGGTTTTTCCTCACCTGTAAGACAAATGTCAGGAAAACTTTAAGGCCCAAACGGTCCCCGAAATCATATGGCCATCATGATCATCATTATCACATCATCATCATCATCATCCTTCACCGGTGTGGAAAGCAACGGGAAGCTACCACACCTACACAATTCCCTAGTAAAGCTGCAAGCATAGCATGGAAATGCTATGACTGCAGTGAAGGACCTGGCTTCGGGCAGAATTACTATGGAGAATTTAATAATAGCGTACATATTTTTTATTATTTCTTACTACCTTGAATTTGATACCTTTACGTTATTAAAATGAGTGTGGAAAATTAACAATTACAGTTCTCAAACACTTTACCACACACACAAAATTACTCTGTTGTATATATACGACAGTAATTCAGAGTCGTTACCTTTAAATAGGCATTGTTTACTTTTACTTATTTATTTACTCACTCACTGGCACTATCGAGCCCATAGGTTCATGGCCGCGCGGACATAAGCTCTCCATACTTCCCTGTATAATCTACTTCACTCAAATCATAGATATTCTCCCATCTCATTCTTGGTCTACCAACTGGGCGTTTTCCTCTGGCCTTCCTACAAGAAGCTTCCATGCACGTCTTTTATTCCCCATACGCGCAACATGTCCTGCACAACGTAGTCTACGAGACTCAATTGTTCGTATTATATCTGGCTTCCTATAAAGACCATGTAGTTCATTGTTTGTAGTCTTCACCATTCATCTGTCTGTTCATCTCTCTTTGGTCCAAAAATTTTCCTAAGTACTTTATTCTCAAAAACTCGTAATCTCATTTCCTCCCTTAAAGTAAGAGTCCATGTTTCGCACTCATATGATATAACTGGTAGAATAATGGTTTTATATATTTTCAGTTTAACGTTTTTGAAAGGAGTTGGGACATCAAAAGTCTCTGCAATGCATAATAGCACGCATTTCCAGAATTGAGCCTATGTTTAATTTCTTTGTGCATCTCATTCCTATTTGTGATTATTGTTCCTAGATGTTTGAATTCAGCCACTTCCTCAAAATTTCCTTCATTTGTCATTAGCTGTCCATTTCCATTATATAATGCATTTCTACGTATTTACTTTTACGACACCTTATTATGAAAATGTACACCGCTATGGTCTCGAACTAGCGTGCTGCCTTTTTCGGGTTTTTTCTTCACCTATAAGAACAAATGTCTGGATGCTTAGGGCCCAACGGTCCCCGAAAATCATGTAGCCATCATAATCCTTATCATTATCATCTTTCACCGGTGTGAAAAGCAACGGGAAGCTACCACACCTATAATTCCCTAGTAAAGCTGCAAATGTTAGCATGAAATGCTAAGATTGCAGTGAAAGACCTGCTCTCGGGCAGAATTACTATGGATGGATGAATGGACAATGAATATAAACCTTTCTTGCACAGAACTCAGCTCATATAGCTCTTAATCAACATTAATAAAATTCCGCTCAGGTATTAATCACAAAAATTAAAATTATATTATAAAATTGTTACCTAACAGGCTCGTGTCCTCAACTGTGTAAACTATTAATTCTCTGTAGGTTTTTTGGGACTAGCTCCATCATCAGCAGAAAGACCAGGAGATAGTTCTGTATCTACCGACCCTGGATCAGGCCTACACAGAATTAATAAAGTGGTAAAAAAAATTAGATGATATTTCCAGCTTTCTTAGGTTACTTCACTATATCCCCTAATTTTTTGACCAGTGTAGCCTTAGTCCAAGATCCGGCTGCAAGATTACTACGTTCATCGAGTGTATGAAAAAAATCTATTTTTTCATAAAATTGTCGATGACTGAATACATTTTTGCCAAGTTGCCTATTAAAATATGGTCGCCATATGTTTAATTAAAATATAAGTTATTTATTTATTCGAAATAATTTGATTCACTTGTTATTAAAATAAATTAGGTCTATAATCCAGTTCGCAGCTTGACAATTTTTGGTTGCCATTGCAAACTTGGCCGTAACCTCCTCGCAATGGGAAATAGAATGTATATACAAAAATATATCCAAAAGGTAGCGTTAATATACATTATTCGAAACAAATCATAGCAATTTAAATGAACTGAACTTTATTTGAAACAATATAAAACAATAAATACGTACTTACCGCCATTTTATTATTGATTGGTGTCACAGCCTGCTGTAGCTGCGAGGAGGTTGACGGCCAAGTTTGCAATGGCAACCAAAACTTTTCAAGCTCTGTACATCGATTTATGCGAACTGCATTATAATTTATTTTAATAACAAGTGAAACAAATTATTTCGAATAAATAAATAAATTATATGTTAATTAAACATACTGGCGGCCGAATTTTAATACACAACTCGGCAAAGATATATTCAGTCATCCACAATTTTATGAAAAATATTAATTTTGTTCATACACTCGATGAAGTAGTAATCTTGCAGCCGGATCTTTGACTATTTACAGAGTTGGAGCCATTAGATAATTTTATAAGTTTGTATTTATAATTTTATAACTGCAAATGTAACTAATAATTACGTGTCCATCAAATCTCTAGAGGATGAAGAAGGCCTACAACTCAATGGTATTAATGAGCTGTTAGTTTATGCTGATGATGTAGCACTTCTGGTCGATAGCGAGGGGATACTAAAGGCACACACTACTGAGTAACACTAAGAAATTGGGACTGGAAGTAAATATCAATAAAACTAAATACATGGTCACACATAAAAATACATTATATAATGAAAATAGACAGCTAATGACAAATGAGGGAAATTTTGAGGAAGTGGCTGAATTCAAATACCTAGGAACAATAATCACAAACAGGAACGAGATGCACAAGGAAATTAAACATAGGCTCAATTCTGGAAATTCATGTTGTTATGCATTACAGAGACTCTTGACTTCCCAACTCCTTTCAAAAAACGTTAAACTGAAAATATATAAAACTATTATTATACCAGTTATATTATATGGATGCGAAACATGGACTCTTACTTTAGGGGAGGAAATGAGATTACGAGTATTTGAGAGTAAAGTTCTTAGGAACATTTTTGGACCAAAGAGATATGAACAGACAGGTGAAGACTTGCATAACAGTGAATTACATGGTCTTTATAGGAAGCCAGATATAATAAGAACAGTTAAGTCTCGTAGACTGCGATGGGCAGGACATTGACACGAATGGGGAATGAAAGTCGTGCATGGAAGCTTCTTGTAGGAAAACCAGAGGGAAAACGCCCAGTTGGTAGATCAAGAAAGAGGTGGGAGAATAACATTAACTATGATTTGAAGGAAGTAGAATATACAGTGGATGATTGGAAAACATTGGCTCTGGATAGGGCTATATGGAGAGCTTATGTCCGCGCGGCCATGAACCTACGGGTTCGATTGTGCCAGTGAGTTAGTTTTTATACATCACGCTGTGTCCAAGTAGCTCCAAATACATTTTCCGACCAAATTATTACAAAAATATCAAATTTCACAGTGAACTTCTGAATCGTGTATCGGTACAGTACTTGGCTTTGTTAATTCTTGTTGAAATCTTGCTCCACTTACCGTCTGTATAATATATCTTCAATATATTATTTTATTTAACAGGAATAGCGTGTGATCATGTTTGATAGTGAAGTATTCTGTATCGTAGCGAAGCGATGTAGTGGACGTAATTGTAATTAATCGATTCCCATTTGATCGCACATCATAAATCTCAAACTATCAATAACTGTGGATTACACGCATCAGTTATTATTGCTGCATTGGACACTCTTCAATGCAGCCTGATGTGAAGGTCAGCCACACAAAACTCGTGTTAAAGAAGTTGTAATCAATCAAAGCAGTTCAAATGAACTCTATGAGTTGTTTCCTTATCAAGTCCGTCACGCAAAAACTGCATGAACTAAGTGAATTACTCTGGCTGATTTTCTAGGCCGATTTTTCTGATGTACGGATTCCATATTTATTTTTTCGTAATTAAATCGTATAAAATAAAAATTTATAAGAGCATAATACATGGAGAGCTTATGTCCGCGCGGTCATGAACCTACGGGTTCGACAGTGCCAGTGAGTAAGTAAGTATAAGAGCATAATACAGAATATTTTGTCATATGGGAGTGAAACTTGGTCTTTGACAGAATTACAAAAGAATAAAATTAGAACAGTTGAATTATATTATTTTAGAAGAAGCCTCCAAAAAAACAAGACAGGATAAAATAAGAAAAGAATTCCTTTGGAGAGAAATGAATGTCACCACATCTGTTTTTAAGAGGATTGAAAATAAAACGCTTAAATGGTATGGCCATGTACAAAAAATGGAAAATGAAAGATGGCCAAAAAATATATACCAATGGTCACCCCCTGGAAGAAATAAACGTGGCAGACCAAGATGGAAATGGAAAACCTACGTCAAAACCATAATGGATGATAGGAATTTGGAAGAGGGAGATTGGAATGATAGAGATAAATGGAAACTGAAGACGGCAAACCTATAAGTGGGGGAAAGCCGAAGAAGAAGAAGAGAGAATTAAATCGTATATAACCAGTTATGTTGCAAGCAAATAAATATATCGAACTATACAGCAATTTAAAATTATATCTTTCGAATTACAAGTTCGAACGAAGGATTTTTTTTTCAGTTACCCATCTCATTTTATTTCATTGATATAAATTGTGTTTCTTTACGAAAAATCGACCATTGCGGCCGCTAGAGCGATTTGTAAATTTTCGTTTCAGGTGAACTTCTACACCTAATGGTCAGATTTTGCTGATTAACGAATTTGACTATGTATATGCGTTTGATTATATATACAACTTTTCGTGGTGGAAGAAACGGAGCTTCAGCAGGTTTTCTCCCGTTTTCCCCTGCCACAATTTATTTTCACCATTTTCTCCATACTCATCTCATCCATTTCATTTCGTTCATCTGCCCCTGTCATGGTGCATCAGGCGTGGTTGGCCGGCACCCTTGTCATTCACAGACCTCTATATATACAGAGGTTCATCTCATCTCATCCCTCGACTAGACCCTAAGCTGGACACGAGTTAACATTTATTTTATATTTATATAAAACTTGCTGGCACTATCGAACCCTTAGGTTCTTGATTGCGCGAACATAAGCTTTCCATATATCCCTATCCTGAGCAAATACTTTTCAATTATCCCCTGTATAATTTTTCTCTCTCAGATCATGGTTAATGTTACTCTCCCACCTAATTCATGGCCTATCTACTTGGCGCTTTCCCTCTCGTTTTCCGAGTCTTTCATTTCTCCAAATCTCGATTTCTAGAACTTTCGCCTTCTCGGAGGCTCGATAGAGGCATATGCGCGCGCTGCTCGGACGATAATGAACTTTCGACATCCCGTATATATATAAGTCTTGACAGGCGAAACCTCGAAAGGTGAGTGAACTTGGTTGTGGTTTGAAAGTTACAGAGCTCTGATAGTGTATCAGCGAGGTGAGAGAGAGACTTAAGTCATACTGAGAGATTTGCAGAATAATTTTAAGGGATTGTAAACAGAATAATTGTGCAATAACAAAGTCAAAATGGAGAATTTAGTACAAAAAGTGTTGTTCTGATTGAAAAAAAGGGCAAGATACAACATCGTAGGGATAATCTAACTTCTCGTTCCAGGCACCCTATTCTCAAAACTGCTTTACAATTCCGTGAAAGGCAGGAGAGAATTACAATTTTAGCTCTTCTGGCTTGTAGTCCTTTGAGTACGATGACTTCAGTTTTAATTTTGTAGAAATAATCATGTTGCATTTATGAGCAACCTGACTTAGTTAATGGATTGTTACTTGCGCTTTATTTTCTGTTCTCCCTATAATAATCTGAATATCAGCAAAGAGTAATGCTGTAAACTATACTTCATCTAATAGTATAACTAGAGCTAGGATTTTTATGTACTAAAAGGTAATATTGCAACTAGTATAATGGAGAAGTTAGACTTATGACTGTCTTTTATTTTGATTTCAAACAGTTGAATAGTATTATGAGAAGTTAGATTGTCTTTTGTCTTGGTTTCAAACACAAACAGTTGAATAATATATACACTTTGTATTGCAATCTTATCTTTTATTACATAAAAATCCTAGCCCTAGTTATAACAATCAGTGACGCTTTAGTTCGTAGTTACGTGTTATTGGTAAATCCAGAAAATTGGATAAACTTGGGCAAATTTCTGGACAAGACGCGGAAAATAAGAACAACACTCATTCATGAATAAATGTATGTTATGAAAATGCAATACCATTAATTCTTAATAATTATACATAACTTAATTAGTGTACAATGCTATTGTATTATCATGTAATTGTAATATTATTGTGTTTTCTTTATGTAATAGTAACGTTATTGTTTTTTTTCTTTATACTATTACCAATTATTACTTTAAAATTAATATAAAATTATAGAATATTCACCTGAAAGGTCCGTCTCCTCAACTTAATTATCATTTAACTGTAGCGCTTTCGGGACTTGTCCCATCATCGGCAGGATTCAAAACTGGTGTTTCACTGAAGATATGGTAGAGGGGGTTGCATGTATTGGGTTCGTTTTCATTTATCAGGCTGTCGTTGTGAGCTGCTTTCATGATTTCCATCTCTTCGAGTACGTTTATCTTCGCTCTCTTCGAGTACGTTTATCTTCATGAATCCTGCCGATGATTGGACAAGTCCCGAAAGCGCTACAGTTAAATGATAATTAAGTTGAGGAGACGGACCTTTCAGGTGAATATTCTATAATTTTATATTAATTTTGAATAAACCTCAACGGAACACATCATGAATCTTATAAAAATTATTACTTTATTGTAACGGACTGTCAACAGCACGTACGGCTTACCGTCCGTGCGACCCATATTTGTAAATAATATTGTAAATATCCTCCTTTTTGTCTAATAAAGTTCTACTACTACTACTTCGTAGTTAATAGGCGACAAACGTATACTTCATATTCTAAAAAAACACAAAACTACACTTTAATGATGATTCATAATTATTGTAATATTACAATATAACAACATTATTTGTTAATTTATTGTGTGGGATTTATTTATTTTTCCCAAAGCCCACATTACTCTGTATCTAAACATATGGTTTCCGCACTAAATAAATTTGATTAAAATATACTAAATATATAACATATAGGCCTACTACATTCTGAACGTAGACAACTCTTAACTCCAAGCGCGACAGGCCTAGAAGGCCTTTGGCCTACCAGCCGGCTGCTGGCCTCACATCCACATGTGCTAATCACAGAGGTCATCGAACCAGTGTAGGGGTGACATGTGGTCAGCATGTCGGATCCCCAGCAGTTATAGCTGGTCTTCTCAACCTGGAGGCTCTACTTACTGTAGCTACCCAAATGCTGGATGGGCTTTGGTCCTATACTGACCGAAATTCCACGAGAAAATGTCTTTCCCCATGGGGACTCGAACCAGCGCAAGTCCCGTAGCTTTGCGCTAAGGCATCTTGCCTTAACTACTTGGCTACGGGAACGTAGGTAACTTACTAACTCTGGCACTATCGAACCCGTAGGTTCATGGCCGCACGGACATAAGCTCTCCATACATCCCTATCCTGAGCTAATGCTTTCCAATCATTCCCTGTATAATATACTTCCCTCAAATCATAGTTAATGTTATTCTCCCACCTCATTCTTGGTCTACCAACTGGACGTTTTCCCTCTGGGTTTCCTACAAGAAGCTTCCATGCAAGTCTTTCATTCTACATACGTGCAACATGTCCTGCCCATCGCATTCTACCAGACTTAACTGTTCTTATTATATCTGGCTTCCTATAAAGACCATGTAGTTCATTGTTATGTAATCTTCTCCATTCACCTGTCTGTTCATCTCTCTTTGGTCCAAAAATTTTCCTAAGTAGAACGTAGGCAACATGTTACAAAATTAGCTTTATAGTCCAACCACTGAGTCTCCGGCCAAGACGTTTTCACGACAGTGTTGCCGATATCGATATTCAGTGGGGGGGCGCTTAATGTACGTGGTTAGCAGA
Organism: Diploptera punctata; assembly: GCA_030220185.1. Taxonomy (NCBI): domain Eukaryota; kingdom Metazoa; phylum Arthropoda; class Insecta; order Blattodea; family Blaberidae; genus Diploptera; species Diploptera punctata. Next base: position 1,640,524 of record JASPKZ010000047.1, read on the forward strand.
CATACAGCTGACAAGATCTCAGCAATTTCAAACCTTACTAGCGCGCTATACTGGCGTTAATAGCAGTGATTGGTTGTGACAGACGTCCACTCCCACTTCAACTATTTCCTTATTGGCAGTAGAAGGCGAGTTTGTTATTTCACCCCTCTTACAACTTAAAAATCAGGGCCGGGGATTCAGCGGCTGGACTTTAGTAACTGGAAGCTCCCTTCGGTCGTTCTAACTTGAGCACCTCGTTACGAAACCTCTGCATTTGTAACTAGTCGTCTAAATAACTATTGTTAATAGTTAAAATGTTTCAAGATTTTTAAAATACATTACGAAACTCCGTTGAGGTCACTGTGTTAAAGTTTTAATAATTGTAAAATAGTACCTGATATCTCAGTCGTCCTCAATAATTTGCAGTGTTGTTTTATAGAAGGCATTTCTATAACTTATGTATCATCTTCTGCTTTCATTTTGGTCCTAACTGCTGTTGGTAATTATTTTGTACAGGGGGGTTTACATTGGTGGGTATGTTCTCATTCAGAAGGTGTTTATTTGTTGTTTCTTTGATAATTTCTAACTCTTCGAGAACATAGATTTTCGATGTAACTTTTCTCTATGCAGACTATTGTGTTGAATTGATGTCCTGCTTCTACTATATGTTTTGAAAAACTGGATTTACCTTCATTCTTCATTAAATTTCTGAATTGTTCATTAAATCTAGTCGGGAAGTTTCTAATAGTTCTTCAAATATAAAACTTGTCACAGCTGTTGCAATTAAATTTTTAAACTCCTTTATTTTTATATATGTTCGTTTCTTATATTTTATTTAAAATTATATTATTTATTTTGTTATTTGTTCTGTGGGCAATTTTTATTTTTTATCATTTCTTAGGACGACTGAGATATCAGGTACTGTTTCACAATTATTAAAACTTTAAGTTAAAATGTTATTTAAAATCATTATAAACAATTTTCAACGATATCGTCAATATGAACATTTAAAAATTATGGGTGAAAGTAAACACCCTTGTCAGCTGTAATATTTTCATTGATAGAAGTTCTTATTCTTATTAAATTATTATATTACTATTATTATAATTACTATTATTATTACAATTACTATTACTATTATTATTATTACTATTATTATTATTACAATTACTATTATTATTATTATTATTATTATTATTATTATTATTATTATTATTATTATTATTATTATTATTAAATATATAGAATTAAATGTTGCATACAGGAAAATCTGAAGACGTCGGAACAGGCTAAAACGCATAATTCTTGAGGCTTTGAATGCGATGATGATGCCAACAGTAAGTACCAGAAATGTTTTAAGACAACCTGCGACTCTGGGCAAAAAAAAGGGGGGTGCAAAATATAGCTTAACATAGATGGTAGGATAAGCATATTTGGAAAGACACAAAAAAAATATGTTGGTAAAACATTGGTGAAATCTGTTGCAATGTACGGAAGTGAAGAATGAACAATCAATAAGTATTACAAGAATAGACTGATAGCTCTAGAAATGGATTATTTACGCAGAAGTGCCAGAAAGTCAAAATTAGTAGGCTACATGTCACAAATAAGGAAATTAGAAACATAATGGAAACAGAAGAAGGCATAATTAAGAGAACTGAAGAGAAGCAATTAAAATGGTTAGGATATTTTAAGAATGGAAGATGAGGGATGGCCGAAACTACTATATCAATGGCAACTGACAAGAAAGAAGAAAAGAGGGAGACCACAGTTAACTTGGAAGGAAAACATAAGGATAGTAATGCAAGCAAGAGGGCTAAACGTTGAAGATGCCCAAGATCGTAGGCTTTGGAGGTTTGGCACGGGAAGACGGCAGCAGCTGTAAAAATCCGAAGATAGAGAAAAAATAGACTTGATTATAAGTTGGCACACATTCTCCACGTATAAATTCCGCCCTTCTTTTTTCTGTTTAAAATGTAGGTATACCAATTCCTGTTATGTTTAATATGTCCGAGAGAACAGCTACAGTTAGGTTATGCTCTTCAGGAACATTGAAAGAAATTAGATCCACAAATCCAGCGGACGGAAGTAGACGAGCTATTTCTTGTAAACATAAAGTATTTGACGAATCCGGAGTTTCGAGACTATATTCTCCATACATCCATATCCTGAATAACATTTTCCAATCATTTCCTGTTCAATTCACCTTACTCAAATTACAGTTAATGTTATTCTTACACCTCATTTTTTGGCAACCTACTCGTCGCTCTCTTTATTGTTTTTCATTGTCTTCTTTCACTCCCCATTTGCACCACATGTCCTGCCTACCGCAACTAACGATACTTACTCAATGGCACTATCGAACCCGTAGGTTAATGACTGCGCAGACAAAAGCTCTCCATTCATCCCTATCCTGAGCTGATGCTTTTCAATCCTTCCCTGTATAATCTACTTCCCTCAAATCAGTTAATGTTATTATCCCACCTCAATCTTGGTCTACCAACTGGACGTTTTCCCTCTGGTTTTCCTACAAGAAGCTTCCATGCACGTCTTTCATTTCCCATTAGTGCCACATGCTCTGCCCATCGGAGTCTAAGATACTTAACTGTTGTTATTATATCTGGCTTCTTATAAAGACCATGTAGTTAATTGTTATGGAGTCTTCTCCATTCACCTGTCTGTTCATCTCTCTTTGGTCCAAACATTTTCCTAAATACTTTATTCTCAAATACTCGTAATCTCCTTTCCTCCCTTAAAGTAAGAGTCCATGTTTCGCATCCATATAATATAACTGGTAGAATAATAGTTTTAAATATTTTCAGTTTAAGGTTTTTGAAAGGAGTTGGGACATCAAAAGTCTCTGTGATGCATAATAGCACGCATTTCCAGAATTCAGCCTATGTTTAATTTCCTTGTTCATCTCATTCCCACTTGTGATTATTGTTCCTAAGTAATTGAATTTAGCCACTTCTTCAAAATTTTCCTCATTTGTCATTAGCTGTCTATTTCCATTACATAATGTATTTCTACGTCTGACCATATATTTTTATTGATATTTAACGAGACTTAGCTGTTTTTATTATTACTGATTTCCTATGAAGATCATGTAGTTCATTGTATTTTCCATTCTCTGCCTGTTCGTCTCTCCTTAGCCCATTTTTGCCCTAAGAACTTCTTTCCAATATAACCCTACTCGTAACCTTCTTCCTCCTCTTAAAGTAAGATACATATTTCTTATATATATAGTATACTGGAAAAATAACCTTCATATATATATTTTTAGTTTGACATTTTAGAGAAGTTGAGATAGCAAGAGTCTATGTAATGCATAATAACATGCATTTCCAGAACTGGCCCTATGATGAATGTATTTCTGTCTCTTATTCCAGTTTGAAATTATTGTTCTTAGTTATTTGAATTATTCCACTATTTTAAAATTTCTCACATTCTTGTTAAATATTTCTTATAAATATGCAATTTTAAATTTGTATTTAATTGCAATGCTCTACAATTATACATGGTTTATAAGCAAATTTGTTTCATTTCGTCTAGTTAAACAGAGGCGTCTAGTGACAGAACAAAATTACTTTAGCCACTATACCTCATACATATTTCAACAGTATATAAATTTACATCGGTTGTTTCGCAAAAACCTGTGTGTTTCCCAGACTGTAACTAAATTTATGTGTGTGTGTTTCTTTGTGTCGCCTAAAACCTCATGTTTGTATTCATAGCGAATCTAACTTTCTGTTACCATAGCAACCAAAGTGATGTCGCTTTTATTTTAGTTACACTTTCCTCTTATGAATTCAAAACTTTGCTTTTTGATGTTCCTTCCTTCTCCCACCTCTTTATCAATACTTTGACTACAACACCATGCTGTATTCTATATTACCATGTTCTCAAATTATGCATGATCTCTCTCAAATATAGAGGGTGTAAGTAAATATTCATATGAAACAGTACATAGTCCTACACCCATTTAATTATCACAATTGTAGATATGTTAATTAATAGACTATTTAATTCATAGACCGATAATTTTGTCTCTTCCTGTTGATAATTTTGCCCCTTACTATTCGTAATGAGAGGTATGTCCGCTAATTAACTTATTTGACAAGGTTATCGATTCAACAATGTACGATCGATATGGTATAGCAAGAAATGACAAAAGAAAACAACTTGAAAAAAAAACAAAAAAAAAGAAAGAAAAAGTTAGTTCTGTTGCTCTAAAAAATATTAAATGTATAATTAATCTGCATTATTTTTAATAGTCGTTTCTCATGCAATTATCTGTTATTGATTTAACAGTAAAGATGTGCTATTTATAACTATACAGTCGGCTTAGAAATTGCCTGGAAGTAAGATCGGAATACATAACTTCACATTTGGTAAATATTCATCATCTTCATCTGCATTCATGGATTAGGCCTATTGACCCGTTCCGACTTCAGCCCATCTCTTTCTAGGTCTGCCCACATCTCGGGTGCCGTTAGGTTTGTATTTTGTTATTTGTTTTGGATATCTATCCTCATTCATTCTGTCTGTGTGTTGCTTCCATTTTTGTCTATATGTATCTATTTTATCAGTTATTGCAAATATTTCAAGTTCCTGTCTTATTTCTGTGTTCTTGATTCTGTCTTCCTTAGTACACCCTTTAACAGATCTCAAAAATTTCATTTCTGCCGCCGTTATCCTACTTAGATCTTGTCTTTTATGTATCCAGGCTTCTGAACCATAGAGCAGTACCGGTACTGCCAATGTTTTATAAAATTTCAATTGCGTCTCTCTTGTTGTTTTATTATTTTGTGATCGTTTCAATGTACCACATATTCCCTGGAATTTTGCTATTTTATTTGGTAAATATTAAACATTATAATTACTTATAGCTTCTGATGATGTATTATTCGCTAAATAGTCACTCCAAATCCAACGCGAGGTTGAGTTTTTCATCAGACATAATCACTCGCGACTTTGTTGCTCGTGATTTTTCAGAAAAAACACAACCTCTTGTTAGATTACTGTTGAAAACTTTTTGTTTATTATGATTATTTTACATAACATATAAACCCATATGAAATAATAAATTTTAAATAATATTAATCATTGTACAATGATTTTATTCCAAAATAAAATCAAGGATTTGAAGAATTAAATGAAATATGGATAAATATAACCTATAAGTATAATAAACGGTTTATGAACGGATATTCAATAATTATATAAGTTATAATTTCAGCTTTGATAGGTAAAATTCTTAAAATGTTTATAACATAGAAAAGCAGATTAAAAAGGGTTCAAGCCATTCAATAGTTTTCCATACTAAAAATCAGCGGGAAGTAATGTTTTATTACATCCAGATTTTAAAAATATTATAAAGAAACAAGTAACATAAAAGTGATGTACTTCATATCACAGCCAAAGTAAATAACCTGTCAGCACTCTTCAAACTAATTAATAGTTAGGAGTGTATGTTTAAAATTGGGTTATACTGCAAGACCGTTGATAGAAATCATAATTTTGAAAACGTCAATGCAAAAAAAAATGTACAACGCACGTTTGTGAAGTGTTTTACAGAATCTCTGATATTAAAAACCTTGCTTCTGTAAAAACCACTTCCCAACCTCGGATTGTAATATACTATTTTAGTTTACTCACATATATTAAATTTGGAGAAAATTGTTTAAATGAAAATGGAGAACAACTCAATTTGAAACATTAACCAAATTAGAAGTAACCAACTATTTTTGTATTATTGTATTGTAAGCCCATGTTTTCCCTTTTCAGAGATTTAGGCGCTCCCCCCCTACAGGGAAGAAATTGAACCATACTAATTTAGTTACGCTTGTCTTCGTATAGATGTCATTTTTGAGTTGTCCATGATCAGCGTTCCGCCCCATACTGACATCTAGGAAACCAAGGTAGCACTAGGACGGGAAAATTCGGTAAATTTTGCTTAGAGGCCTTTTCATTCAGGCTTAAGGATTTTTTACGAGCCTGAAAATCTTCAGACTCGGGACCCACGGTTTAAAGTCCCTCCCGGAGGACTTGCTCGTTGGATTTTTCCGTCCTAAAAAATCCATCGACCCCGGCCGGGTTTGAACCCGCGACCAGAGGCAAGGAGCATAACCACTAGTCCACCGCGGCCGATACCAACTATTTTTCAGATGTAAAAGTATCCATAAATATACATGAAGTTAATGAGAATACCACTTATTGATTATATTATTGTCAATCACAAATTCAACTCACAGATGTCGGAAGAACAGTGGCCTAAACGGGTGTTTGATTGAATGGTAGCACGCAGAAGGAAGAGGGAGAGAAAAAGAAGAACATAGTGTGAAGGAATATTTGATCCCATGATGAAGAGGGGTATGGAAGATGGACAATGGGAAGATAGGAATCTCTGGAAAACAGGAATTAAGGGCGACTTGATGTAAAGTGGAAAGCCTGTATTAAGAATTAAATAAGCACATATGAGTAACAAACGCTACCGTCTGAGCCATCTCGCGAAGTAGAATATACGTTTCAACTTAATTCGAATGTTCAATAAACAATGGCCTCTCTCTCCCTCTCCTTTACCAACATACCTTTACTCATTGTCAGAATTTTGATTCTCTCTTTTGGATGCAATGCACTTGACCAAGCGTTTCTACAACTCTAACAAAAACAAAATGCTGGAAATATTTTTTGACAGATCTTTCAGAAGCGCCTCCGCAGCCTTCACTACTGTTTCTGAAGTTTGAAAACGCCTCCCATGAAGATGTTTCTTTAGGTTAGGGAATAAAAATCACACGGAGCTAAATACGGACTATCAGCAAGGTGAGGGACACGCTTCATTTTGATTATGTCATGATATTCAGCAACAACAATAGCGATATGCGGCCTCGTATTATCGTCGTGCAGCATCCAGCTTGTTTTCTGTCCCAACATGTGGGGGGTGACACCCAGTGAAGTTTCCAAAATTTGAGACAGTGATCTTAAGGTTATTTATTTGTCGACTCTCTGCCACTCAGACAGCAGCGGTGTTGCTGTTTTCTTCCGTAAGAACGATAACTGAAGCACCGCGTACACTTTGCTTTGAATATTCGAGCTGTGCCCTAACTCTTTATAGGCCTCCTGTTACATTACATACGCATCAGCTGAAGGTTTGATGAGAGGGAGACAAGATTTCAGAGCAGAATATTGTAGCCTTATCCGGTACAGAATAAAATGTCTCGACTTGCACGCCTCTCCTCCCGTTCCAGTAACCGAATGGTTTAATGTTGATACCTTGATGCAGAGCTAAGGGCACTTCTCTGGTTCAAGTCCCCATTGGGCAAAAGATTTTCTCATGGATCGGCGTTCACTCTGCATCATGAGGAATTTGGGAAGTGCCGACTAGAAGTTGAGAAAAATACCAATAACTGCTGGAGGAGTCAACATGCTGAACACAATTCATCCTTATACTGGCTATGATCGTCTACCTCTGTGATTTGCACATGTGAGTGTGAGACCAGCAGCCAGTTAGTGTGCCATGAGTCTTCTAGGCCATGTAATTTACACGCCTTCCATAGAAACGAACCGGGATGGTTGATCTTGAAACTTTTATCATGTGTACATGAAGCATTAAGCTAACAAATATCTCAAAACTAATATTTTGCGCGTTAAATTATTACTTTAAAACATAATTATAACTCTTTATTGAAAAGTTATTGTGTTGTGTGACGTTGTTCCATTTTCACATGACTTTTATATTTGTGATATGATATTCCTGTGACAACGAATTGTGTAATATTTTTCCAATCTTGTTTGGCAAACTTTTCACTCCAGTGCTTTACATCACTTGAACTTTCTATCGATATGTATCTCATATAAAGTTATATATAGCGGATATGAATTCATGTCTGACTATATCCACGCGAGAACTTTACATTATGCAGAATACACTACGTTTTTTCTTCTTCCTTCCAAGTAACGTCTTTCCGAAAGATATAAATAAGAATTTATGAAATAAAATACCCGTCGCATATTTCCGATTATATTATCACTTACAGACTCTGATTGTTGAATTCCGAAGGAATGAAGCTATTGAGGTTGTTCTCATGAAAATATATAACTAACTAACTCACTGGCACTATCGAACCCGTAGGTTCATGACCGCGCGGACATAAGCTCTCCATACATCCCTATACGAGCTTTACAATCATTCCCTGTATAATCTACTTCCCTCAAATCATAGTTAATGTTATTCTCCCACCTCATTCTTGGTCTACCAACTGAGCGTTTTCCATCTGGTTTTCCTACAAGAAGCTTCCATGCACGTCCTTCATTTCCCATTCGTGCCACATGTCCTGCCCATCGCAGTCTAAGAGACTTAACTGTTATTATATCTGACTTCCTGTAAAGACCATGTAGGCCTAGTTCACTATTATGTAGTCTTCTCCATTCACCTGTCTGTTCATCTCTCTTTTGTCCAAAAATGTTTCTAAAAACTTTATTAACTTCTTAAATACTCCTAATATACTTTCCTCTCTTAAAGTAATATATTTTTTTAATTTAAAAATCTTCAGCAATCATATCCAGTAGACACCAAAAAGTATATACATATATATATCGAAACCAAACTTGACATACAGCAATCAAAGAGTAAGGTCGAGTTCGTCAATTTAAAAAAATCGGATCATTACGTGTAAGGATCGGTTTCACCAAAAGAAGTAACTGCATTACGCCAGTTTTCCCCGTGTATAATGCATAGCTTAAACTGGCGTAATACAGTTACCTCTGTTCGTGAAACCGATCCTTAGAGTTCATCTGAAACAAACATTTAAAAATAGCTCTAACGCTCTCATTTTTCGGTGTTTTACAACGAAACTCAGTATGTGATATTAAAATAAACGGAACAAGATATTCTTCAAACATTAAGAAATCCGACTATTAGAAGTGGTGGCTTACCCGAAACCCAAATTAAAAACTGAATAGCAACCGCCATGTTTAGTTTGTCGTGATGAATATATTTATTACAATTAAATTGGTAGTAAATCCTAAAATATAGATTGCTTTAATTAATTTAATACATTTAATAAAGTAATGGAAAAATGCCCTCCATCGCATATTTATCTTGTCGTGTAGAAGTGGAGTGCGTGCTTAAATAACCCCGAGAGCCATGCCGGCTGTAACACTGCCAAAAGAGTTACCTATGCCGGATTAGTCAAAAGCGATAAGCCAGACAAAAAAAAAAAACCTTGATCGAAAGAGTGACGATCTTTCACCGTAAAAAATAAAAATGTCAAGATATCCCCCATTCGGTTCTCCGGGCGGTGACTACTTCAGGATTTTCATGCCAGGGGCTCAAACACAGAGACATATTCCTATGAACATGGAATGTTAGGGCATTATATAGTAGTGTGACACTAGAAATAGTAACGCAAGAATTAGGTAAACCTCCCTTGGATATAGTCGCTTTACAGGAACTTAAATGGCCGGGAGAATGTAGTCAGAAATCAGGAAGATTTGCATTATACTACGGGGGTGTAGCAAGACCTGAATTTGGAACGGACTATTTTAGTCCGAAGGTGGATCCTCTCCGTTATCCGAAATATCAAGTTTATCATCGATAGGATATCTAACATAATTCTACAGGGTAAAATAACCTGATTTTGTAATTGTAAATGTTCATGGTCCCACAGAAGAAAAAGATGACAAGATTAAGGATGAGTTCTATGAAGAGTTATGAGTACCGTATTTTTTGATAGTCTTTCACGATATCATATGAAAATTGTCTTAGGTGATTTAAATGCAAAAATGGGGAGGGAAGATATATTCTGGCCAACAACATGCAAATTCAGTCTTCATGAAGATAGTAACGACAATAGGTTAGATATACTCATCAAAGAAGCTTATTGTTTCGAGCACAACATTCCAGCATAATGATAATCATAAATACGCCTGGACGTCTCCAGATGGTGAAACTCGAACCAGAGAGATCATGTATTAGTGGACAAACGTTGGCACAGTAGCATCATTGATGTTAGATCAGTTAGAGGGACAAACTGAAATTCGGATCATATGGCCAGGATGAAAATCAGATAACAATTATCGCTTATGAGAGTAACAAACGCTAAAGATAAGTCTGAAAAATTTGAATTAAAAGAATTGATAAATTACGAACTGCGGCAAGAAAATCAGATCAAAATTGCTAATAGATTGTATATACCGTACTAGAATCTTCAGATGAGAAGACGGAAACCAAAGAAAAATGAGGGGCTATAAATTTGGCAGCATCAGAGCCCGTACATTATTTAAAAAAAGAGGCAAAACATTTTTTTTATGAGGGATGTACCAACAATATAAAGAAAAGGAAGTCAGCAAAAATGAATTGGTTACATGAGCCAAACGAAATTACTGTATACAGTATTATCGACTCACTATAATGGTTGTCCAGCGGCTCGCTTTGTTTCCCTACAGCTGTTATATATAAGTACAAAGATGCCGACTACCGCCACTATAATAATTCCGCATGTTAATTATTGTTAATCATTGTCGCGCTGCACCCGCTTTTATATAAACGGACAACTATCATAGTGAGGCGATAATAGTAATTACAGTTTTACTTGATTTTGTTTTCACTGCGGTCCGACATATTTAAATAACTGACACGAGGAATGGTCATGGCGCCGAAAGGTCGACGGCACCAGCACAGAACACCATAAGTGTTTAAAATTTAGTGCCGTGACTTATTGATACTCCATAGGAAGTCCAGTAGTTAGCGTGATGCAATCCCTCAGCCTCAGTTGAGCTTTAAAAAAAATATTTTAATAAATTACTAACGAAAACAAAAAGTAATCTCTCATACAATTATTTCTGTTTGTTTAATATTATTGTAGCCTTGCTTTTCTCTCGAATATCGTAACAAGAATTGTAGCCAGATTTTCCATGCCATTTCAATTGAATACGTTCCATTTAACAAAATTCATAAATTCAACTTTATGTGAAACAATAAAAGTATTTTATTAGCTTTGTAATGGTTCAACAATATTTTACAATATAAATACATTTTTACTTTATCTGCAAATGGCTCCATTTGTCACAAAATTATGAGCAAAGAAATATTTTCCATAGCTGCCAACTATAAAAATTATAAATTGCACACTGATGCTGTTATAACAGTTTTAAAATATTTTTTCTGGCTTTGTTACGTTCCATCGGCCTGGTATGAATGTCGTTGTAGCCTGGCTAGTGTTCGATCCCACTAAGGAAAAGTTTCTTGGTGAGGTATTTTAGATTTTTCCTCAACTGTAGAGCAAAAATCAGAAAAATATTATGGAGAGTTTGCTGTGAAGAGGGGAAAATAGGAAGCTCGTAACCAAAAAATAACATATCTAATTCGGATACTTTTGGAGTTCACAATGTATTAAGCAAAGTGATCCACTGTCTCCTCTGCTATTAATTTTTTTACTACAGCATACAACAAAATTATTCGAGGATAAATAAGGCGTACAATTGATTGGTATTAATAAACTGTTGGCATATGCTGATGATATAGTACTATTAGGCGATAGCGAGGAAATATTAAATGTCAAACAAACACATCCTATTAAATAAAACTAAGAAACTGGGATTGGAAGTACATATCAATAAAACTAAATATATTATACATTATATAGTGGAAACTAGTTAGTGACAAATGACGAAATTTTAAAGAAGTGACTGAATTCAAATACCTTGAAACAATGATTACAAACAGGAATATGGTTTAGAGAGAAATTAAAAATAGGCCAAACTATGAAAATGCATGCTATTATTAATTATAGGGACTCTTGCCATTCCAATTTTTCTGAAAGTTATTTAATTGAAAATGATAAAACTGTTATTCTTTCAGATATCATATGGATGCGAGACATTGTTCCTTACTTTAAGGGAGGAAAAAATATTACGATAATTTAAGAATAAAGTTCTTAGGATAGAAGAACAAGCAGGGTTATTTAACCTGCCAACATATTTGTTGTTCATTGATTTTGAAAAGGCCTTTGACAGGGTAAATATATCTATACTATGGGAAATAATGAAGGAACGAGGATATCCACACCATCTAATAAAATCAGTCCAAGGCTTATATGAAGAAACTAAAGTAGTGATAAAAACTGATGGAAAAAGGTCAGAAGAAATTTTAATAAATCAAGGAGTTAGGCAAGGGTGTAGTCTATCGCCCACTCTTTTTAATATATATATATATATATATATATATATATATATATCGACGACATTATGAAACAATGGAAAATTATAATGGACAAAGGCCTTAGATTGAACAATAACTCAAATATTAATAACTTAATTTTCGCTGATGATTTAGTCTTACTACACCATGATGAAGATCTGTTACAAATGGCTGCTTACAAACTAAATGCAATATGTAGCGATTAAAATTTTTAAATTTCAATAAGTAAAACAAAAGTAATGGCATTTTGTCGAAGAAATACTCTGCGTGCAAAAATAGTAATTAGAGACGAAATTATTGAACAAGTATCCCACTTTAAATATTTAGTATGTGACATCAGCTAAGGGTATGATACAGATATTGAACACAAAACACATCAGTTTCAAGCTATTTGTGGTACAATAAATAGAACTTTGAATAATAAAGCCCATAAACAAACAAACTTAAAATTTTATAAAACAATGGCTGTCCCTGTCCTTTTGTATGGGAGTGAATCTTGGATTACCACTACCAAAATCCAAGCAGCCGAGATGAAATTTTTAAGAAGAGTAAAAGGCTGCACTAGAATGGACCAGATAAGAAACGAGGATATCCGTGAAGAACTGCAGATCTACTCCATAAAAGAAAAGATATTTAACAACAAGATACAGTGGAAAGAACATGTAGAAAGAATGGAAGAAAGTAGATTACCTAATAAAATCTTCCATTATTTTCCAAGAGGAAGAAGAGATGTCGGACGTCCTCGGAAGAGATGGTCTTAGATCTATTAGTGAAGACGGAACTGGCAACTCTTGCCTAAACCAGGAAGTGAAGAAGAAATTTAATTTTTTGCACCAAAGAGGGAATAGAAAGCTGAATATAGAAGACTACATAACAGCAAGCTTCATGAACTTAACGAGAAATCAAATGTAATGTGAACAGTCAGGCCTAAGTCTCGTGTGCTTCGATTCCCTGTCGGGACAAGTTCCTGGGTGAGGTTTTTTTTCGCGGTTTTCCTCACCTGTAAAGACAAATGTTAGGAAGCTTAGAGCTCAAGGGTCCCCCGAAAATCATCCGGCCATCATTATCATCATCATCATCATCATCCCTCACCGGTGTGGAAAGCAACGGGAAGCTTCCACACCTATAATCCCTTAGTAAAGCTGCAAAGCATACCATGAAAATGCTATGATTGCAGTGAAAGACCTGCCCTCGGGCAGAATTACTATGGATGGATATATATATATATATATATATATATATATATATGGAATAAAAAGAACGATTGGGACTTCATGACTCATGTGGACACTCGCTTTCCACTCCTGGGATACGAGTTCAATCTCGGTCACTCTCGTATGTGGGTTCGTGTTGGACGAATCTAGGCTAGAGCAGATTTTTTTCGGCTTTTTTCAACCTTTTTTTTCCCCAAAAGCTTCAATTTAACTAATTCTCCATTCTCATGTCATTCATTTCGTTTAATTTCATCTGTCCCCATGATGATGTAACAGACCTGCTCAGCCGACTCCCTTGTATATCACACACTTTCAATAAGGAGCTTCATCTCATCTCACCCTTCGACATAGCAATACGCTGGACACGTGTAGAATATTTACAAAAAAATATGGATAATAATTCCAAACAAAAAACAAATAAAAACTGAGATAAAGTCGGGTTTTTGGGGTGACATTATATCTCTTTATCTGGGTCCATTCTCTCACCCTTCTCACTGCCACTGACTTCCCTCTTCCCAGGGTCATTATTTTCCAATGTTTACCCACTTCTTATCTACACCAGTTACTCTCCAACCTTTTGTCTCTCTCTCTCTCTCTTTCTCTCTCCATTGTCTTTCTATGTTTATTCGAACGTTATCTTCAGTCCATTTTACAATGCTTATTCCACTCTTGGATACAGTCGCTTGGGAAATTCCTCTCCCGTAAATCTCATCCCCTTAAAGTTAAAATAATCGAACTTCTACACAAGTTGGAGTTGCTGCAAGAAGTCGCCGCTATTTCAAACTGTTTTGAATTTAAAAAGAAAACAAAACTGATGTTAAATATCGGAAGCTTTCTTTTTCCTTACTGGATTTACATAAATGGAAGATAATTAAACTATAGAACTCAGTTTAAGAAAAAGGGAGTCACAAAGTTTTAGCTCTTTCCCTCGGGGCAAGAGGTCATGTGATTAATAACTGTTTTATCAGACATTAATTTGAAAGCAAATTAAGTTCTGTTCTAGACAGATTCTCATTAATTTTAACGTATTCTGATTATCATGTAAAATATATCCTAGGACCAGAAAATAAATTATAATAGCCTATCTCATTTACTCTCAAGAAAAATGAACTTTTTTTTAACTTCATAATTATTTACAGACATTTTAAGGGAGGAATAATTAAGATGGATAAAAAGTCACTCTTAGTAAAAACATTCTGATTCTAATAATCTGTTTTTTACAATATTTTGTCACAAATATTATTATTTTAATTAATTTTAAATAATAATTATAGTTTTTAAATAATTATAGTTTGGCCATCACACACCTACATTAACGGTCAATGTTGTCATATTCTATAATCCATCCATAGTAATTCTGCCCGAAGGCAGGTCCTTCACTGCAATCATAGCATTTGCATGCTATGCTTGCAGCTTTACTTGGGAATTGTGTAGGTGTGGTAGCTTCCCGTTGCTTTCCACACCGGTGAAGGATGATGATGATAATGGTAAGGATGATAATGATAAGGATGATGGCCATATGATTTTCGGGAACCGTTTGGGCCTTAAAGTTTTCCAGACATTTGTCTTACAGGTGAGGAAAAACCCCGATAAAAACCTCACCCAGAAAAACTGCCCCGACCGGGGATCGAACCCGGGCCCGCTGCGTGAGAAGGCAGCACGCTACCTCGAGACCACAGCGGTGGACTATTCTATAATAATAAGAGTAAAATTTTAAGCACAGTTAGTGTCAGGTAGGTACATCCAATTTCGTCTTTAGTAACTTCTACTATATTTTACAAATCTTAATTTAAATATTAGTCGACCGCGGTGGACTAGTGGTTATGCTCCTTCCCTCTGGTACCGAGAGTCGTGGGGTTCAAACCCGGCCGCGGTGGACTAGTGGTTATGCTCCTTCCCTCTGGTCCCGAGAGTCGTGGGGTTCAAACCCGGCCGTGGTCGATGGATTTTTTAGGACCCAAAAATCCAAGGAGCAAGTCCTCCGGAAGGGACTTTAAGCCGCGGGTCCCGAGTCTGAAGATTTTCTGGCTCGTAAAAAATTCTTAAGCCTAAATGAAAAGGCCTCTAAGCAAAATTTACCAACTTTTCCCGTCCTAGTACTACCTTGGTTTCCTAGATGTCAGTATGAGGCGGAACGCTGACCACGGACCACTCAAAATTACATCTATACGAAAACAAGTGTAACTAAATTAGTATGGTTCAAATTCTTCCCTGTAGGGGGAGAGCGCCTAAATCTCTGTAAAGGGAAAACATAGGCTTACAATACAAAAAATAAAATTTAAATATTATCACTAGGCAAGGATTTTAATGCGCTAAAAGTTAAGTTTGCAACACAGATAGTATATATTATTCACTTGTTCCTGTGTGAATCCAAGACAAAAGATAGTCATAAGTCAAACTTCTCATTATATTATTCAACTGTTTGTATGTGAAATCAAGACAAAAGACAGTCAGAAGTCTAACTTCTTATTATATTATTCAACTGTTTGTACGGTATGTGAAACCAAGACAAAAGACAGTCAGAAGTCTTACTTCTAATTATACTATAAGATGTTAAACATAAAATCGGTACCTAGTAAGTCAGTCCTCAACTATATTATTAAATATTTCCGATATGGAGGCCTTTCAAAATCAATGTTTCATCTTCTGCATTTAACTGGTATTGGTGTTGTTGTACAGGTTGTACAATGGGTTTATGTATGTACAACCTGTACAACAACATGAGTACCAGTTAAAATTCAGAAGATGAAACATTGATTTTGGAAGGTTTCCATATTAGAAACATTTAATAATTTAGTTGAGGACGACTGACTTACCAGGTACCAATTTTATATTTAACATCTTATTACATAACCTCAACTGTGCTTTAATATGAATTTTAAAAGTATTGATAATTATACTATATTATAATCTTAACTTTTACTGCATTAAAATCCTTGCCCTAATTATCAGATTTTAGAAATACGTTCACGCAGGAACTGCATATAATGAGAGAAATCCGCAGCAAATCGAAGTTTTGATCCGATTTCCCTGGTTTATGCAGTACGTCATTATTTTGTTAAATTGGAGAAACCCAATTCCTTATGCTAACTTATTTAAAGGTGTCGATCTGTAGAGAAAACAAATCTATTACAACCTAAATTATTATATTTTTAATTTTGTCGTATACGGTAGGAAGACCAAGAAAGCGCTGGGCTCAACAGATGTGCGATCGGAATAGGCAAAGACCTATTCAGTGAAAGAAGGTGATAATGTTATTATATAATGACACAAATTTAAATAATTTATACTGATAACTTTTCGTATTACTTTATTATAACATTAAATAAATGAAACACTGCTAATTTGAGAGTTAATTAAATATATTATATCGTCGTGGTGACTGCAAAAGGTTGTATATAATTTTCTTTAAACTTTTCAGTATACTAAAAAAAAGCCGATAATCTCTACAAATATTAATATATTTAAGGTGATTGTTATAATTATAATAGTATGTATTATTCCTGGATGACATAGAACCATTTGCAGCTTGTGCAAAGGTGAATGCTGATTACAATGATGCAATAAAACACAATTCTGATTTTTTGGTGACATGCTAGCCGTCGCAGTCATCCCGACGAATTAGCCTATACCGATTCATTGAGACGAAGCAAATATGGGGGCTATAGAGTGATTTTTTTAAATTTCGGGTTTCAGATAAATCTGTATTGGTTATGGTACTATTGCTCTGATTTTCGGAGAATACCGTCCTCGTTTCATCTTAATAACATATGCTGAGGTTCGTTTCGAAACTTCATAAATTGCGTCCGCTAGAGCGATTTTTAAATTTTCGTTTCAGGTGACATCTAATGTCCAAATTCGCTGATTAACGAATTCGACTTTACTTTTTTAATCTATTTCTATATGCCAAGTTTGGTTCTAATAAAACAAACATTTCGGCAGTAAAATGGTTAACGAACATAACTATAATGTATACACTCCTCACGTCCCGTGTGCGGTCACGAGTGCTCCCTAGTGGGAGTTTCTTAACCAAGTTAATCTAATTACGCTTATTTAGTATATATATGTTAAAGAGTGGCATGTGTTAGCACACCGTCTCAATGAGACGATCTAGTAAGCAACTAAAATATTACTTGGATAGATGAATATCGGTTAAATTTTGCACAGAGGACTTTTTATTCAGGTTTGCAGTTATTTTACTCGCCTAAAAATTTTCAAACACAGGATCCACGGCTTTATGATGTTCGGCGACCGTTTGGGCATTAAAGTTCCCAGACATTTGTCTTACAGGTGAGGAAAAACCCCGATAAAAACCTCACTCAGAAAAACTGCCCCGACCGGGGATCGATCCCGGGCCCGCTTCGTGAGACCACAGCGGTGGACCTTTATGAATAAAATAAAGTTATGAAAAAATGAATTATTTACAATTTTATTAGACATTATAAAACTAGAATTGTATTTTCATGTACGTTAAATTAGGTGTATGTACAAAGTATGAGTTATTGTATATTATACTATTTCTGAATTAAAAAAAAATAACTGATAAGTGTCGATGAGCTTCAAACATGCACACAATATAATTCATAGTTCAAACTGTAAGTTGTACGTTTTACTTTGACCCTGGGCTGCCACGATTATATTCTTTTTTCATCTTTTTATTCAATACCCCCAGGTTGTCATTTCGACATTTCAGGTGTTCTCTCCTGGTACTGGCGAGGTTTGGGTGCCTGGAAGGTGGGGTTACGCTTTCACGATGATATAATAGATTCTACCAGTTATATTATATGGGTGCGAAACATGGACTCTTACTTTAAGGGAGGAAAGGAGATTGCGAGTATTTGAGAATAAAGTTCTTAGGAATTTTTTTGGACCAAAGAGAGATGAACAAACAGGTGAATGGGGAAGACTACTTAACAATGAACTACATGGTCTTTATAGGAAGCCAGATATAATAAGAACAGTTAAGTCTCGTAGACTGCGATGGGCAGGACATGTTGCACGTATGGGGAATGAAAGACTTGCATGGAAGCTTCTTGTAGCAAAGCCAGAGGAAAAACGCCCAGTTGGTAGACCAAGAATGAGGTGGGAGAATAACATTAACTATGATTTGAGGGAAGTAGATTATACAGGGAATGATTGGAAAGCATTTGCTCATGTTAGGGATGTATGGAGAGCTTATGTCCGCGTGGCCATGAACCTACGGGTTCGATAATGCCAGTGAGTAAGTAAGTAAGTAATAATAGACGATGATGATGATGGGAGAATATGAATGATGATTATGATATTAAGGGCGGTTTGCGCCTGAAGGTTCCCTGACATTTGTCTTACAGGTGAGGAAAAATCCTGAAAAAACTATTCCAGGAAACTTGTCCCTACCGAGACTAGAACTCGTGCCCGCTGCATGAAAAGACAGCACGCTACCTCCAGATCACACGGGTGAACACGATTGTATTCTAGCACAGACTAACTGAAAGTCAAACCATTACAGAGTCCTTTATGATTGTACTTTGACCTGACATGAGTGATAAGTGATACAGTAGTGTGTGTGAGATATTATATAAATCGGCGTGGATTTTGAAGTAAAGGCAGACAGGAACTACTATTCAACTGTATAGGCGCTACCTTCATATCGGTCTCAAAGTTATATTCAAGGAATCTACTGACAGTCTACATCAGCTGCCTCGTTATCTCCTGAAATCGGAGTTAGCTCTGAATTCCGGACCTACTCACTCCAGGAAATATTTTGCTTTGGGTTTTCCTCTAAATACATAACCTTAAGAAGAAATTCCTAAGGCTTTAAAATTGTTCAGTGCTACACAAGAACTTAAACTTAAATACCTACCGTAACAATTTGCTAACATCCCTATTCTATTTTTATACTTATTTGACAATAGCCTCTACTCGTTTCTGGAATTCCTTCCCTCAAGATATCAGTAGTTGCCGCACACTTGACATTTTTAAGTCTACGATTATATTGTTTATATGTCACTAATAGTTTTTTTCTCATTTTTCTACCGTGTACATTTTATATTTCATTTATTAAATCTAGATAAATCAAAACATATTGTAAATAATAATTATAGTGTAGATATACCATGTAATAATTTTGTTTATAATCATTTAGATGTAATAATAATTTCTGTATTTTTCTATCCTGGTTGAGTGATAGGTAAAGCTTTAAGGCCTTAACTGAGCGAGGTAAAATAAAGCTATTATTATTATTATTATTATTATTATTATTATTATTATTTATTGAGGATTTTCTCTACATTACAGTAGTTATCCTTCAGCCCAAATGTATTTTACTCCGCCACTGATTTCTATCCTCAGCATCTTCTTCTTTGAGGTCTCTGCTGATTATTTTTCATCTCACTTCATCCATTCACTTTTCCCTGGGTTTCCCCCTCCTCCTCCTGCCTTCAGCATTCCAATCCAGTATCATTCTTGGGATTATATTATTCTCCATCCTCTTCAAATGCCCATACCATTTCAATCTTCGTTCTTCTTATATTATTATTATTATTATTATTATTATTATTATTATTATTATTATTATTATTATTATTATTATTATTATTATTATTATTATTATTATTATCATCATCATCATCATCATCATCATTATTAACAAATCACCCTACATGCTAATCTATATACCTGATACTACAACAATAATCCATCCATAGTAATTCTGCCCGAAAGCAAGTCCATCACTGCAATTATAGCATTTTTGTGCTATGCTTGCAGCTTTACTAGGGAATTGTAGGTGTGGTAGCTTCCCGTTGCTTTCCACACCGGTGAAGGATGATGATGATGATGATATGGATAATGACAAGAATGATTATGATGGCCATATGATTTCGGTGACCGTTTGGGCCTTAAAATTTTCCTGACATTTGTCTTACAGGTGAGGAAAAACCCCGATATAAACCTCACCCAGAAAAACTGCCCCGACCGGGGATCGAACCCGTGCCCGCTGCGTGACAAGGCAGCACGCTACCTCGAGCCACAGCGGTGGACACAACAATAATAGATTGATAAAAAAGTAAAGGATAAGTGCAGTTTCGAAATTATCACACAGTGGTTTCCAATTTCGCCACTAAAGTTCATAACGGTTTTGAACGTCAAACAATGATTATAACAAACTAAGAGAGACATTTAGGTAAAATAAACTTTTAAATGCTTCTTTGTATATACTTATTCGATCAAACAATAGAGAATAGTTATTCAGAGGAGTGAAACAGCAGTGGGAATGACCACTCGTTAGCTCATTCCCCATGAGGAAAACCGTGATACTCCAAAATTTATTTTCGATTAAGAAACGGGTGTGTAACTAGTATCTGTCGATGTGATTCTGCAGTCTACAGAGAATAAATCGTGGCAAATTTGCATGCTATGGAAATTAGATGCTGGTAGGCCTACCTTATATAAAAATATGCCTTTTCTACTTTTACCGTTGTAAAAGCATAATATAATGAAATTTAATTTCGATAAACATATAATTTTCAGCAAATTCCGAAGAAATTAAACTATATATATCCCTAAAAGCTCTAGCGGCCACAATTTTCATTTCTTCGAAACGAAACTTGGCATATAGTAGTTCATTAAAAAATGTAAGATCGACTTTGTTAACCAACGAAGTTGAAATATTAGCTGTAGGAGTTCACCTGAAACGAAAATTTAAAAATCGCTCTAATGGTTGCAAATCTCTGTTTCACAACGAAAATCAGTATATAATAATTGAATAAACCAGGAAAGGCATTCTCTAAACTTTAGCGAAATCCGACTATTATAACTGGGGATATACTTGAAACCTTATATAAAAATTGGCTTCCACGTTTGCTTCGTCGCAAATTACATCGTACAAATTATATCAACCCTTAAATGTGCAAATTATTGTATAAAGTACATTAGTATAATTTATTCAATATTCAAATAACTTAATGGAAAAATGAATAGATACATATTTAAATTGGTGTCAAATTGTACAACAATACGCAAAACAGTAGTCTAATAATAATTACGGTCATGCATGATTTGTTTTATCTGCAGTCCGACACTTTTAAATAAGCTGGTATCATAAATTGAGTTTCACCAATTTCCGATTGAGGGTCTTTCCACTTTTCAGCGGTTGCCCTTTTACCAGCCGGCTGCTGGCCCTTCACATCTACCTGTGTCAATCACAGAAGTAGATGATCAACAGCCAGTGTAGGGGTGACATGTGGTTAGCATGTCGAGTCCCCCAGCCGTTATAGCTGGTTCCTCAACCTGGAGCCGCTACTTATTGTAGCTACCCAATTGCCTCACGATGCTGGGTGGGCACCGGTCCCATACTGGCCGAAATACCATGAGAAAATTTCTTCCCCCATGGAGACTCGAACCAGCGCAAGTCCCGTAGCTCTGCGCCAAGGCTTCCTACCTTAACCGCTCGGGTATTTTAACAAAATAAATATCCATAGCAATTCTGCCCGAGGGCAAGTCTTTCACTGCAGTCACAGCATTACTGGGGAATTATAGGTGTGGTAACTTCCCGTTGCTTTCCACACCCGTGAAAGATGAGGATGATAATGATAAGGATGATGGCCGGATGATTTTCGGGGACCGTTGGGCCCTAAGCTTCCTGACATTTGTTTTGCAGGTGAGGTAGAACCCCGAAAAACCTCGCCCAGGAGCCTGTCCCAACAGGAATCGAACCGCTGCGTGACAAGGCTGCACGCTACCTCAAGACACAGCGGTGGATTATGTTCCGTAAATTATCAATATGTGAACATAAATTTGACTTGCTGAACAATTCGCTTAGTTTATTCATTTCCGTCGTGACGGACGTTTTAATCATATTAGATTCCGATGCAATGTTATTTATAGACTGTTAACATCTGAAGTCTACAATTGTTTATATTGTGTGTCCTTGAAAAAATCGCAAATTTAGTTATTTACTTAGCACTAGCTAATACCGGACGTGCACTGTTACACCTAAATAAATTAAATGCGTTATGTTTAGTTGCTGTGGTCTCGAGGTCTTTGTCACGCAGCGGGCCCGGGTTCGATTCCCGGTCGGGACAGGCTCCTGGGTGAGGTTTCTCGGGGTTTTTCCTCACCTGTAAGACAAATGTCAGGAACCTGAGGGCCCAAGGGTCCCCGAAAATCATCCGGCCATCATCATCACCCTTATCATTATCGTTATCCTTCACCGGTGTGGAAAGCAACGGGAAGTTACCACACCTATAATTACCTAGTAAAGCTGCAAAGCATAGCACGAAAATGCTATGATTGCAGTGAAATACCTGCCGTCGGGCAGGATTACTATGGATGCAACTTGGTTTAACCTCTCCTTATAGGCACTTTTTATATATCACACTCCACTCGGGCCTTACAGTGGCACAACATGTCGGGAAAAATATTTTAAACGGTGAATCTCACAATACGTTTTTGACCACACAAAGATATGGAGGGCCTCCTCGAATGAGTGATCAGCCCAATGCCAGGGCGTCCTCCGAGATAAGACAACATTATGACGAAACACACCAGTTACAAACACACATTCATACCAAATATGGCGAATATATATTTATAATTATGGCCAGATAATGTTCGGGGACCGTTTGGCTCTTAATGTTTGATGATATTTGTCTTACAAATGAATGAAAAACCCATCATCCAAGATTTGCATGACCATCAACTTTTTTTTTCACGAAATCCACAATCGAAGTTTGAACATTAATCTTTTGTTTAATTACACTATTTCTTATTTTATTTGTTCTAGAAATTCCACCTGAATATCTCCTAAAAACAATTTCTGCAGAATTTAATTTACTTATTTTTCTAAAGTTCAAGTCCCATATTTCTGCATAATATATCATTGTATATGTTATTATTGTACTATTTAACAAAATTTAAAACAAAATGTAGATAATTTATTTAAGAAATAAAAGAGCAAATATAACATTTTCTACTCGTAATTCCACAAGAACATTGTTTTCATGTAATCGCTAGGAAACATATAACATGTGTTATAGGTGGTTAGATAGATTTATTTCTATTATACCATCAATTAACAGTGGGATTCAGGACTACTTTACCGCAGCGCGCACGGATACAGTGTATCAATAACTCTCAGGATAATCTCTTTCACAGTATTTATAGCAATCATTATCACACGCCGCCGCTATATACAATTCTAAATTGTACCTTTATATCTTTTTAATCTCTCTATTCACAATACATTGTAACAAGACGCGATCATTAACTGAAGCCATCTGCTACAAATTCGTATTACAGCCTACCTCTAAAGAAGTCAAAACAAACCCCATGGCTGGACAGGCCTAGAAGGCCCTTGGCCTACCAGCCGGCTGCTGACCTCACATACACATTTGCTAATCACAGAGGTAGACAATCATCCAGCCAGTGTATGGGTGATATGTCGAGTCTCCCAGCCGTTATATGTGATTTTCTCATCTTGGAGCAGCTACTTTTTACAGCTATCCAAATTCCTCACAATGCTGGGTGGGCACCGGTCCCATACTAACTAACTCACTGGCACTATCGAACCCGCAGGTTCATGAGCCAATGTTTTCCAATCATCCCCTGTATAATCTACTTCCCTCAAATCATAGTTAATATTCTTCTCCTACCTCATTCTTGGCCTACCAACTGGGCGTTTTCGCTCTGGTTTTCCTATATGAAGCTTCCATGCATGTCCTCATTCGTGCCACATGTCCTGCCCATCGTAGTCTACGAGACTGTTCTTATTATATCTGGCTTCCTATAAAGACCAAGTAATTCACTCTTATGCAGTCTTCTCCATTCGCCTGTCTGTTCATTTCTCTTCGGTCCTAAATTTTTCTTAGAACTTTATTCTCAAATAGTTGTAATCTCATCTCCCTTAAAGTAAGAGTCAACGTTTAGCATCCATATAATATAACTGGCAGAATAACAGTTTTATATATTTTCAGTTTAACGTTTTTTGAAAGGAGTTGGGACGTCGAGAGTCTCTGCAATGCATAATAGCACGCATTTCCAGAATTGAGCCTATGTTTAATTTCTTTGTGCATCTCATTCTTATTTGTGATTATTGTTCCTAGGTATTTGAATTCAGCCACTTCCTCAAAATTTCCCCCATTTGTCATTAGTTGTCCATTACCATTATATAATGTATTTCTATGTGTGACCGGTCCCATACTGGCCGAAAATTTCTTCTCCCATTGAAATGCGAACCAGTGCAAGTCCCGTAGCTCTGCGCCAAGGCATCTTGCCTTAACTACTCGTCTACGGCGCGGGACTTGTAAACAGATACACATTTTGATATCTGTATTGTTAAAAAACTATCATATCTAAGTCGGCTGCGGTGATCTAGTGGTTATGTTTCTTGCCTGTTGTACAGAGGGTCATGGGTTGAAACCAGCCAGGGACGATGGATTTTTGGGTTGGAAAAATCTAAGGGACAAATCCTTCGGGAGAAACTTTAAGTCGTGGGTCCCGAGTCTAAAGATTTTCAGGCTTTTTGTTAAAGAAACACAAGCCTGAATAAAAACACCTCTGTGTAAAATTTGACCAAACTTAATCCATACAAGAAACTTTAAACTGTCTACAAGATGTCTCTTTGAGGTGATATGGTAACCACATGTCACTCACTGACATCTATAAGTAAATCAGATTAGCAAAATTAGCTTTGTTAAGAAACTCCCGCTAGGGAACATCCGTATCACCACATATGGGTTATATATTAGTCTACATATATTGTATCTATGCTGACGACTGATGGCTCGTATGATGCATTGGTGATTAAGGTTTTCATTTCATATTATGACGAAATCGATATGTTTACTTTATTGAAGTGAGTATGGGAAATTAAATATTACAGTTCTTAAACTCTTTACCACACGCAATTTTCGTCAAAATACAAATTAAAATGTGGATTGTAAAGATACTAAAGGCCAATACTAACATTATATTGAGTAGCACTAAGAATTGGGACTGGAAGTAAACATGAGTAAAACTAAATATATGTTTACACACAGAAATGTATTATATAACGGAAATACACATTTAATGACAAATGAGGTAAATTTGGAAGAAATGGCTCAATTCAAATACCTAGGAACAATAATTAATTACAAAGACGAATGAGATGCACGAAGTAATTAAACATAGGCCCAATTCTGGAAATATATGATATTATGCATTACAGGGACTCTTGTCGTCCGAACGTTTCTCAAAAAATGTTAAACTGAAAAAAAATATAAAACTGTTACTCTCGTAGTTATATGGATGCGAAACATGGACTCTTACTTTAAGGGAGGAGAAAATATTACTACAAATATTTGATAATAAAGTTCTTAGGAAAATGTTTGGACCAAAGAGAGATAAAAAGACAGTCGAATGGAGAAGATTACATAACAGTCAGCTACATGATCTTTATAGGAAAACAAAAATGATCAGAATAATTAAGTCTCGTAGATCGCGATGAGTAGGACATGTGAACGAATGGGGAATGAAAGAGGGGTATGGAAACTTCTTGCAGGAAAACCAGAGGTAAAACGCCATGTTGGTAGACCAAGATTGAGGTAGGAGAATAACATAATCATGATTTGAGGGAAGTCAATTATATAGGGGATAATTGGAAAACATTAACTCAGGATAAGGATGTGTGTAGAGATTATGTCCGTGCGGTTATGAATCTACGGGTTCGATAGTGCCAGCGAGTTAATGATTAATTTTAATGTAAGTAATATTAAGAATATTCTGTAAGACTATTGCACACCAGTAACAATATCAATCAATCTACCGGCCAACTAACTAGATAACAAAAATGTTATTCGTAATTTGTTAAAAGTTAGTGTTTTTATGCTAAGTTACAACATCCAAATAAAACAAATGCCAAAAAAGGGTATTTTCAATAATGCCCCCTTTAAATAGATTCAAACACGTTCTTCAAGCTGATCTCAAACTAATTATATTGCAAACTCTCGTATTGCCCCATTTTGATGATCGCGATATCTTATTGACAGACAATGATGGACTTGAACATAAACTGCAACGTATTTATAACGTGTATATCAGATATATGTTTTTCTTCTTCATTGCACGGGCTAGGCAAATTGTCTGTTCCGCCTCACAGTCCACCTTTTCACTGGCCTTCCTACATTCCGTGAACCTCTTGGCTTATAGTTAAATGCTGCTTTTGGTAATCTTGTTACATTCATTCTTTCTACATGTCTAAACCATTTTTCTCTATATTCTTTGATTTTATCAATCGATGGATATATATATATATATATATATAAAACTCTGTTCTTATATAATCACCATTCTTGTGCAGCCTTTTCTTCGTCTAAGGAAGTTAATTTCTACGCTTTGTATTCTACTTTGTACTTTTTGGTCATTACCCAAGTTTCACTCCATAAAGTAATGCAGGAACTGCCAATGTTTTATAAAACTTCAGTCTAGTATCTCTTCTTGTTTTGTTCTTTAATGTTCTATGTATAGTTCCAATATTTTCAATATTCGTAATATGATCATATTTCTTCACACTTCCACCAACCATGCTGGCTCTAGATCACAGAAAAAATCGCTATTCAAAATTATACATACTCTACACCAAAATACTTACCCACTCGCTTTCTTCTCCTATCCTTCGATCACTATTTGAATACACCATTTTACCAGAACCTTCTATTTCACATTCCACAACATCTCTTTATTCTAGTTCCTATTATGTATCTACTCATATACTCTGAAACCCCTTAACTCAAGAAACAAGATACTGCCGGATATCAGCTTCACTTAAAATAAATTTAAATCTCTTTATTTTATAACTGGTCTTTCAGTTGACTAAATTATACTTTTTTTTTTTGCTTCCTTAATAATATTAACTTGATTGATCATAATTTTAGTTTAATCTATACAAATGTTAATTTCATATATGTGCTGACAACCCGGCTGATATAAAGTGCCGATTGTCTAGAAAAAAAGTGGGAGCCTTAACCTCCTACTACCCCAAGGGCCTCCGGGCCTGTTGTGGGATCACTTTACTTTTTATCTTTTATATTCTTACGTAAACATTTTCTCTATTTGACATGTTTTCTCTGGTTGAGTGGAAGAAAAGGCATAATGTCCTTTCTGCCAGTTTAAATAAATAATAAATATTATCGATATCCATCCATAGTAATTCTGCCCGAAGGCAGGTCCTTCACTGTAAATCATAATATTTTCATGCTATGCTTGCAGCTTTACTAGGGAATTCTAGGTGTGGTAGTTTCCCGCTGCTTTCCACACCGATGAAGGATGATGATGATGACCATATGATTTCGGGGACCGTTTGGGCCTTAAAGTTTTCCTGACATTTGTCTTACGGGTGAGGAAAAACCCCGATAAAAACCTCACCCAAAAACTGACCCAATCGGGGATCGAACCCGGGCCCGCTGCGTGAGAAGGCAGCACGCTACCTCGAGACCTCAGCGGTGGACTTTTCAATGTAGAATTGTTATTTAGTTTCAGAACCGTCGCCTTTAAATAGGAGTTGTTTACCCTTAAAATCCGTTCACGGCACGTTACTATGAATACTTCTCAAAAACGTCACGCGACACCACTGTCAATTACTATAAATGGCAGGAGGCTAAAAGTAAGACCAAGAACAACCTGACATCTAAATCAACATTAGGGAAAATAGATTATGCTATGGAACTGGAACAACAGCGAAAATTGATGTAAAGCAACATTCTTGCAATGACCGCAGTAAAATGTCAAGATTGAAGAAAAGAAAAAAAAAAATATATATATATATATATATATATAAAGGTCCACTGCTGTGGTCTCGAGGTAGCGTGCTGACTTGTCACGCAGCGGGCCCGGGTTCGATCCCCGGTCGGGGCAGTTTTTCTGGGTGAGGATTTTATCGGGATTTTTCCTCACTTGTACGATAAATGCAGGAATACTTCAAGGCCCAAACGGTACCCGAAATCATATGGGCATCTTCGTCAACATCATCCTTATCATTATCATCATCATCACCATCCTTCATCGGTGTGGAAAACAACGGGAAGCTATGAGACCTACAATTCCCTAGTAAAGCTGCAAGCATAGCATGAAAATGCTATGATTGCAGTGAAAGACCTGCCTTCGGACAGAGTTACTGTGGATGGATATATATATATATAAGGTGTATATTGCAGACATCCACACAGCTTTAAAGTTAATTTGAATTTTGAAGAAGCTGTAACATTATTTGAAAAATCTTTAGAAACATCTATTTAAAGTTTTTGTTAGTTCTCTTTGACAAGAGGGAATCGAACTTAATCATTCAATCAGAAGTCAACAAAATTTTGTTTCAAGTTAAAAAGCATAAAAAAGTGAAAAACTTCAAAGTGCAGAAGCTTGAAGCAATTTCATCCACGAATTTCATTTGCAGCCTTTATATGTGTATACTCGCGCACGTGTGTGTCATCCTTCCGATGTCCAATTCAATTCTTTTCTTTTCATTACTTCCCTCTATCGGTGCGCCAAAGAACTACAAAGAACTCTCTTCCTGTTTGTTTCCCTCTCTCTCTCTCTTTCTTTTCTTTCTTTTTCTCTCTCTTCTCCTTATGCATCTTATCTTTTCCACCCCATTTCCCGGCGACTCTACCTTCCCACTTTTTCAAAAAAATATAAAAAGGTATATATAAAAAGTCTCACCCCTCTCTCCCAACTTAAAATTTATCGAATAAAACAAACTTGCTGGACTCACCGGCGCCACAAAACATCAGGAATACGTCATAAAATTTTTTCTTCAAAATGAAAGATACATGGATTATAATGAAGGTTTATATATTATGCAGTGACAGCTCCGGCCAAAACCAACCTGAGTTCACTAGATTGTTATTAAAATTAACTTTAAATCAGTTATAAACTGTTTAAATTATATTATAAATATTTGCTTTCTTTTCATTCGTTATTAACCCAACATTTGATCACTCTATATGAATTACTATGTACGGTCCTTTAAGACAAGTATAGTGGTTTGGCGGATTCCAGTTCAGGAACTGATAGATGGTCATGAGGTATAAAATGGATTGTAAGAATTAAGTATGAAGATCGCATGGGGCAAATGTATATAAAAATGAAAATAATACTTACTAACATCACAAGTATCACATTTCACTACTTTTCTTTAATAAAATTGTAAGATCTTGATCATATTAAAATTTACTTCACTGTGAACAACAGTTTATTTCTGATGAATTGATTTAGATAAATTTAGAATTTAACGTGCTTGCACACGGAGCGAGAGATACACGGCTGCTCGCCATGGCAATTTTCCCTCAACTAACGCTTGGAGAAAATGCAATCCTATATAAAGATTTTAAAACAAAGCTTCTGAAAAGTTCCAGGAATTACGTAAATTACGGTGGCAGTCCTGAGTGAACAGGAACGCCTATGATATAACATGATAACAAATCAGGAAAATTAATAATTAATTAACACCTCCTAGTAAGAGGAAGGACCATATAATTACCAACCTGGTCCAAACAAAATTAGGCAATGACTTGCACTTTCAAGAACAAAGGACTCTGACGTCACTAGCAGATGCGTGGAAGCTACCAGAACATTGAAATAGCCTCCATGCCAGAGTGCACTATATTAAAATATATTACGCAACAAAATTCGAATCTATTAAACTTAAATTATTATTATTAAATGTGAGGGTGGAAATTAAGTATCATCCACAAAGCTTCTCATTTGTTAAATACCTTGGATATTATCTCTCTATCTGGGATGAAAAGGATATCCCTGAAAAAATTACTAGTTATAATAAAAGTTTAGGAATTATTAATCAAGTTATGAAACCATCCCTTGTACAAAAAACACTAGATTACGTTTATATAACACTTTGGCTAGACCAGTGTTGACCTGTGGTAGTGAAGCATGGACACTAAAAAGACAACATGAAAGCAGAATAACGGGTTGTGAAATGAGATTCATGCGCAGAACAGCGGGTTACACCAGATGGGATCGGAAAAGGAAGACCGATATCTTAAAAGAATTGAAGACTACGCCAATTTTGGAATATATTAAACAGTACCAACTAAATTGGAAACTCCATCTTGAAAGAATGAGTTCAAATTGGATCCACAAAGCTGTTTATAATTATATACCAAGAGGACGAAGATCACTGGGCCGTCCTATGAAACGCTGGAGGGAAAATTTTCTATAGGATCGTAACAGGCCTTGGTCTAATACTTGGAAGGAAGAGAAGAAGCTTCTCATTTGTTAGGAGGTTATAGACCAAACTAATTTTAGTTATACTCATTTCCCTACATATGTTATGAATGGCATATGGTCAGCATACCGACCCAAAGAGATATCTAGTAGGCTATTAAGTTATTACTTGATGAAGGTTGGTAAATTTTACTTAAATGCGTTCTCAGACAAATATTCTTTAAATGACGCGGTAACCAAAATTAATGAGGACCTTGACTCGCTAACGGCGTGGACAGAGAAATATGGACTTGAATTAAATCCTAGAAAGACACAAGCAATCATTATGGGCCATCAGAGACTATTATCCTCAATTAACACAAATGCAGTATTACATGTGTCACTTAATGGGGTTCAGATCCCTTATAGTGAGACAGTAAAAAATCTAGGAGTGTTTATGGATAAACATTTAATTTGGAATAAACAAATAAATAACATTTGCAAAACTATCTTCTCAATAATACACTCATTAAATCGTATAAGAAATTGTTTACCGTTTTCTCTAAGAAAAATGCTAGTAGAAACACTCGCAATGCCCCATTTTGATTATTGTGATACTCTTTTTACTGACCTAAATACTGTTCTTACCCAAAGACTTCAACGTGTTCACAATTCTTGCATACGTTTTATTTGTGGTATACGTAGATTTGATCACGTTACACCATCCCTGGAACAATATTGTCATGGCTTCGTCTTCAAGATCGTAGAACCATCCATTCCCTATGCCTACTCTATAACATATTACACACATCTTTACCTTATTATTTATCACACCGCTTCACTAAACTCTCTGATACACATAACTTAGATACCCGATCCCTTGAGCACAGTGTCCTTTATATCCCTCCTCATCATACTACCTATTATTCGAAATCTTTTACAGTTTCTCTTGCTAGAACATGGAATTCACTTCCACCCTATGTCAGAGACTGCCAAACTTTACCATCTTTCAGAAATAAATTGAAAATAAAATCACTAACAGAAACAACTCACTAATACTACTTTTTATGAATTAATAATGCGTTTTTGCATTATTTAATAAAAATAGACTTATGATTTGTTAATATATTTACCTAATGCCTTGTATAAAACGTAGATTAATTCATTGTAGTGTATTTTTTTTTCTCTTCTTTTTATGCATAGTAGATTCGAGCTGTTATTCCTTTTTTATTCATTGTATCATTAATTTAATTTTAATTGTATTTAGTTTCATTCTATTATTAGACATTAATTTCATTATTATTCAATATGACAGAAAATGAATTGTTCAATAACTATTATTGTAACTTTTTTTTGTATTCATATGTAACATGTTTGTCCTGTCTAATATGACTACTATTGTAATTTTTTTGTATTCATGTGTAACATATGTTTGTCCTGTTTTATATGACTATTATTGTATTTTTTTTTGTATTCATATGTAACATATGCTTGTTCTGGTGAGTGGAAGAGAAGGCCACATGGCCTTAACTCCACCAGGCTAAATAAATAAATAAATAAATAAAATAAAAAAAAATACTTTTCAGGCTTAGGATTATCTTATTAGTCTGAAAATTGCAGACTCGGGACCCACAGCTTAAAGTCTCTCCAGGAGGACATGTTCCTTGGATCTTTTTTTTTATGGTCTCCTATATTTCTTGCATTGATATTCAATTTCACGCTATGAGAGAAACATCATCAGAACAAACTTGTTTCATTTTATACAATATATGTCCTTTTAAAAGTATTCTTCTTCGTCATAGTTTAAGCTTTTGCTATCCTATTACGGCTCCAAATCGCTGCTCTTTCTATCTTTTCTTTGGTTTTACCAAACTTCTTCCTTTTGGTGAATAGTTGTATGCTGATTTTGGTATTATATTCTCAGTCGTCCTTGCTAAGTGTTCTTTCCAGTTTGTTCTATATTTCACTATCGTTGTGTTTAATTCCTCTACTTTTAGTTGCTGTCATATTTCTGTGGTCTTTTTTCTGTTCTTTGATATCCCGCTATTAGTCTAGGGAATTTCATTTCAGCAACTTGTATTCTAGCAGATTGTTGTGTTGTCACTGTCCATGTTTCGGATCCGTAAGTAATAACAGTATCTGCCACTGTCTTGTATAATTTCATTATATTGACTATTTAACGCATGCCCAAAATGGGAGTCAATGACCAATCGCGTTTCAATGATTTCTGTTTTACAACCAATCAGAGTCGTGTTTCACGAAATATTTATCAGTGTTAAATTTACCATATTAAAGAAAGTTCCTCCTTTTTAATATTCTGAACAGGTCTGACCATTATTTTGCAGTGACTGAGCCTATAAGAAATACGGCTACCAGATTGTATATATAGTAGGCCTACATAGATGTCAACACATAGCGCTTGCAGGAGTTAATATAAAAACATTTGTAGCAATTTATTATACCACCAAAAAAAAAAAGAAACCGCTGTTTGCACTTTCTTAAATGTATTTTTTTCCAGGTAATAATCCAGAAAAATATAATTGTCATATTTACAGCATACGACATCAGAAATGAATTAATATACAGTTTGCTGTGTTTCATTTTTTCTCCACTAGAGAGCATCTTCTTCTTCTTCTGTTTCATGAAATTAGGCCTTTTGACCTGTTTTCACATCAAGTGGGATTTAATGAATCCTTCCATCTAGTAAATGGGCGTCCAACATTTCTATGTCCTATTGGTTTGTAATTTAGTAATAGCTGAGGGATTCTAGCTGAGGGATTCTATCTGTAGGCATTCTCTTGACATGTTCATACCAGTTGTTTCTCATGTTGTCAATTGTATTTGACTAGAGAGCATTCTTACAATATTGTGTTCCTTTGGCAATAAATAGTATGATCTGGTTGCAGTGATAAACAAAAAAGCAGATGAAGCGAACCTATCGTTTCTCATTTGTTTTCAAACAACGCCGTTTACATTAAATATATAAACATTTTAAAATAACTATAGTTAAATAATGATTTGTGAGTAAACAGCTTAATTTTATTCGTTAAATAGTCCTAACAAATGCCACTCTTGATTTCCAAATTATCGATAAATTCACGACTCACGAAGTGAGTCGTGAATTTATCGATAATTTGGAAATCAAGAGTGGCATTACTTATGAGTATTTTCTGGCTTTACTTTTCAAAAGTTCTTTTTAGTGTTTCTGTTATATAATTAACCTTTTAATGCAATTTCCGTATTACATTATTAAGAGCCTAATTCGATAAAACTGTTGAAAGGGCGTCACATTGTCTTATGCCGGTGGAGACTAAGGGAGGAGGAAGGCTTACGAATATTTGAGAATAAAGTTCTTAGCGAAATTTTTGGAGCAAAGAGAGACCAACAGAAAGGTAAATGGAGAAGACTGAAGACACAACTGTGAGCTACTTGATATTTATGACAGATATAATACGAATAGTTACGTTTCTTACACGGTGATAGTCAGGACATGTGGCACGAGTGGGAATGAAAGAGGGCCATGAAAACTCATTTTATGATAACCAGGAGGAAAGCATCTAGTAGGTAGATTAATAATGAGGTGGGAGAATAACTTTAATCATGATCTAAGATAGGTAAATTATAGGCCTACAGGGAGTGATTGGAAAATATTACCTCAGGATACGGGTGTATGGAGAGCTTATGTCCGAGTGGCTATGAATCTCGGTTTTGATAGTGCCAGTGAGATGGTTAGTTCTTATTAATCAATATAACTTATGTGCGCTGTTGCGATTTTCAGAATGTTTGGTATTATTTATTTAATTAGTTATAGGGTCAATCACAAAATGAAAGAGAGAAGAACTGTTTTTTATTGTAATTTAATACGTCCTTCAATTAGTACCCCTTATATTACTTCCAAACTGTAGCCTGCATAATTGAGTTAGTATACGCAATTACTGCGCGACAGACTTTTTAACTGAAATAACTTATACTTACTTACTCACTGGCACTATCGAAACCGTAGGTTCATGGCCGCGCAGACATAAGCTCTCCATACATCCCTATCCCGAGCCAATGTTTTCCAATCATCCTCTGTATAATCTACTTCCCTCAAATCTTAGTTAATGTTATTCTCCCACCTCATTCTCGGTCTGCCAACTGGGCTTTTTCCCTCTGGTTTTCCTACAAGAAGCTTCCATGCACATCTTTCATTCCCCCCATTCGTGCCACGTGTTCTGTCCATCGCAGTCTACGAGACTTAACTGTTCTTATTATATCTGGCTTCCTATAAAGACCATGTAGTTCACTGTTATGTAAGTCTTCTCCATTCACCTGTCTGGTAATCTCTCTTTGGTCCAAAAATTTTCCCAAGAACTTTATTTTCAAATACTCGTAATCTCTTTCCTCCCTTAAAGTAAGGGTCCAATTTATTTTCTTCTCGTGATCATCACATAGAAATGTCAGAAATTTATTTTAAACATGAACGAGACGATTAATTACAATTGATTTACAAGTTAATCCTTAAATTGACAAAGCACTAATTTGTCATGTTATTTGAATGTGGCGGACCACACTGAAAACAATATCACACATAACTACAATATTATTATTGTATATATTGTGTAATTCGACACACATTTAAGTAATTTCTACTCGTTTGTTTTATTCTGATTTGTTAAAATATTAAATAAAATCAATAAACTGATGTATCCTATAAGATACATTGCCAATTTAAGGGTTAACAATTTCTTGTAGAATAAGAAAGAAGTAACAGCTAACTTCAATTTCCTGAGGATATATTGTTTTAATATCTAAGATATTTTAATTGCTCATAGCAAGTGCTGGTAGTGGAAGTGTTGACATGTTTAGAGGGTGGTTCTACCCCCCCCCTTGCTCCAGGGGTTTGCTATAAATGAAAGGATATAATGTCGACAAGGTCTGCGCTCTCTAGCGAAACCGCACAATTGCATGGGAGTCTTTGTACGTAATATTAGCCAACATATTTTTCTTCTTAAATTCCAGCCCTGCTTTGTAACAAACATCTAGTGTACCCTACCTCTTCAGTTATTAAATTGAATTACAAGATAAACATTTTTCTTTTACTTGTGTGTTTAATGATTTTTTGAGTGCAAAACAGCATTTATTTAGAGAATGAAAGTTATAATTGAGCTCTAAATTAGGGAATTTTTATGCGAATCTAAAAATTATTTGGGAGGTCATAATTATCTAATTTTAAAGGGATGAAGCTATTGGGGTTTTTTTTAATTAACAAATCATCAATCCCACCTTAGCAGACAGCGAAAATGACAAAATACTGTATAATTGTGCACATATGTACGAGTCTGTTAACACTATAGCGGAACGAAACTCTGCATATAGCAATCAAATAAGAAATGTAATGGTGGTACACAATCAGCTGCGGTAATCTAGTAGTTACCTATGTTCCTTACCTTTAGTCCGGAGGATCGTTAGTACAAATTTTTGAGGGTGGAAAAATCTAAGAAATAAGTACAGTAAAACGAATTTAATCCAGAACGTGAATAATGCGGAAATCTGTCCAATGTGAACAAATTTATTGGTCCCGGCGATATAATATTAATTTTACGTGCATTTATTTGACATAAAACGGAATCTGTCCATCGCGGAGACAGAAGGATATTTCTACACAATTCATGAAAAATGTATAAAGCGGAAAGGCAGAGAAATTAATTAGTATTCACTTCAATGAAATCTCGTTATGAACGAAAATGGTTTCTGCCTCCGGGTGAAGCAGATATTCTACTTATACCTGAAATTTTCTTTCGGCCTCACTGCACACCCGTAATCCGAACTACAGATACCTGTCTTACAAATAACCATTGCACTGTAAAATCTTAAATTAGTTTAAGTTCTGAGATCGATATTTCACAGGTTGCGTTCTGAATTTACGGAATAAAGATGGCTAAAACGTATGCATCATAGTCATTAAAAGAAAAAGTGATTGAAGACAAATCTCCAAATTTCCGGACCGATGCTCCAAAGTCAAGCTCATGCTATTGCTAAATTCCAACGGAATAAAGATTTCATGGCATCTTTAGGTTGGCTGCACAGTTTTAAAGCACAACACTATGAAGTGTGGAATTAAATTTAGGGGGAATCAAAGGATGAGGACTAAAGTGCAGTTAGTGAACGGAAATCAAAACTGCATACTTTAATTTCAGGATAAGCGCCTAAGAAGCATTTTTAACGCTGACGAAACGGGACTGTTTTTTCGCGCGTTGCCGTCGCTCATACATACTACACTTCACTTTTCAAAGGCAATGAAACTACAATCCAAGGTACGTAAAAAGACACATACGGTACTCTATAATCTAAGATTATTAATAAGTTTTAGTCTTTTTATAATGCGGAATTTTGTCTAATATGGAAAACAAAATTGGTCCCATGCAGTTCCGCTCTGAGCAAGTTTTACTGTATTACTGTCAGGTTTAGGCAAGAATTTAACGAACGTAGTATTTTTTTCTGTTTTGCCGCTTTTAAAAGGTCTTTCAATTAGGATTGATATTCAGCTGTGAATTCTGCGATATAATTCCTTATTTTGTCCTCGGATTTCTTGATTCATTAACATTGAAACAGCGTGATACAGACGCAAACGACTCGCTAACGCGTATAAACGAGCAAGCATTTTATTTTTACTTTAAGCGGCAACACTATTTTTTTTTTCTCTTCGGTACTAATTATTTTTCTTTCCTTTTATTCGACATTATAAACTGGGAACAAAGTACAAGAGACACGTGTTATTCAATCAAAATTATTGCAACGAACAGTTGAAACAATAATATACGGATAGTGGCGATGGAGGCATTTATCAAACTACATATCGGCATGTAAAATACAACAACAGCTTTTAACAGTGAACTTTAAGGTCATTGACAATAGGTTAGTTTTGTTTTGATATTTATTTGTCCATTTGGGTTGAATCACTATTTGTAAAAGCCGTCTTGGCACCTGCCTTCAGTAAAAAAAAAAAAAAAAAGACTGCTGATGGTTAATAAATATATATACCTTTCCGCTTTATAAATTTTTTCATGAATTGTGTAGAAATATCCTTCGTTTCCGCGTTGGACAAATTCCGTTTTATGCAACATAAATACACGTAAAATTACTATTATTTCGCCGGAACCAATACATTTTTTCACATTAGACAGATTTCCGCATTATTAACATTCCGAATTAAACACGTTTTACAGTAATTAATAGAAATTGTTCAAAATCTCTTAATAATTTATTTTATTTTAATAAGTTTTATTTCATTCTGTAAACTTGGAACGTATTCCCTATATACCCAAACAAATTACCATTCCATATTCGCGGTTTCTGTATTCGCGGCATATTTGCGGAACATATCCCCCGCGAATAAGGAGCTTTTGCGGTATAGATTTTACCTGTATAGAATGGGCCTCATTGCACACCCGTTATGCCAAACACAGGTATCTGTTTTGTAAATAACAATTGCACTGTAAAATCTTAAATTAGTTAAGTTCTGAGACCGATTTTCCACAGGTAGCGTTCTGAATTTACGGAATACAGATGGCCCAAACGTATATATCATTCTAATTAAGCGAAAAAGTGAAAGTGATTGAAGATAAATCTCCAAACATTTCAGGACAGATGCCCCAAAGTCTAGCTCTTGTTAATTCCAAGGAATCTTCATGTTGGCTGGACAGTTTTAAAAGACGACATAATGCAGTGTGTAATGAAATTTACGGGGAATCAAAGAATGTGAACGAAAGTGTAGTTAGTGAGCGAAAACCGAAACTTCATACTTGAAGTTCAGGATACGCGCCTAAGAGACATTTTTAACGCTGACGATATGGGACTGTTTTTTCGCTCGTTACCGACGAAGTCGCTTATACATACTTAACTTTTCAACGATAGCGTAACTACAATTAATCCAAGGTACATAAAAAGATACAGTATACGGTACTCTATAATGTAAGATTATTAATGTTTTAGTTTTTTTATAATGCGGAATTTTGTCCAATGTGGAAAAAAATGGTCCCATGCAATTCCGATTTGAGCAAGTTTTATTGTATATAAATTCGGTAAGGACACCGTAGTCATAACAGTATATTAAAAAGTATGTTGTAAAAAACACAATTCATGATGCTTCGTTTTTAGTTTGATGCTATTATTGTTCACCATTTACTCACTTTATAATAAGAAACCAAGTCATTACAAGGTTACTAACTTAAGTAAAAGGTTAAAACAATAGAACGTGTACCTGAGATCTAGTCAAATTAGCTCAGTAAGATTTAATTTAAAACACCTTGTTCCACATTCACCTGTTAAAACGATGCCGTTTTATCAAGTGTTTTAAAAGAGAGGGCCTTATGGCCTTAACTCTGCCAGAATAAATAAAGTAAAAGTATAAAGTATAAAGGTAAAGTGATACCACTACAGGCCTTGG
Organism: Diploptera punctata; assembly: GCA_030220185.1. Classification (NCBI taxonomy): domain Eukaryota; kingdom Metazoa; phylum Arthropoda; class Insecta; order Blattodea; family Blaberidae; genus Diploptera; species Diploptera punctata. The sequence continues at coordinate 1,679,519 of JASPKZ010000047.1, forward strand.
GAGACCCTTGGGGTAGTAGGAGGTTAAGACACCCACTTTTCTAGACAATAAGCACTTGATGTCAGTCGTTTTCTCAGCCTTGCGTGATGGCCGTCTTTATTCCGTGAACAAAAGTCAGGTACTCATTTCCGTTACAGGCTGAGTCGACCCCAGGGCCATGTGCCATTAGAAGTTTGAAACAGTTTAAAAATCCTGTTCACACCCGAAATTCCGACTTTTAGCGTATTGCCTTAACCAACTACGCTATGACACGCAACCACTTGTTTTAAATGAAATATTATTGACGTGAGAATGATGAAATTTGAGGTGCGTGTTGTATTGTTTTAAACTTGTAGATAACAATGAAGTACAGCTGTGTAGATCAAATAAGGAAGTTCCTTGTATCAGATTAAATAATATAAATATAAGGCAAGATATCACTACAGAACTAGGAGAAATACTGTATTATAACTCCCGGTGATGTATCTGTGGCGTGATCATTGATGACACATTGAGTACTAAAAAAACACAACTATTATACCATCGAGTTAACTGTGCACCGGCGGAGGGTAAGAGTTTTAGCGCTAGTGTTGCCGAACTTTTGAATCTATGGAAGGGATATAGGAGAAGACTGTACATCCTATCACGTATTGAAATGGTTCAACTTCAAGTGTGGGCGGAGAATCCCTAAACACGTGTGAAAAATCTTAACATTGTTGTCAAATTGGTCATTTAAACACGGAACGCTCAAGCGGTCGGATCATTTAAAATCACAGCATTTGTCGTCTCTCCGTTACTAGCCTCACAATAAATCATAAGTGGCACCATGTAATGAGAAGGGGAAGCCCATACCTACACGTAACCCCGGTAGTAAAAGGGTTGTCAAATTAGTCATTTTGCAAATGACCGCGTAGATGGACGAACCATTAAAATCCATAGTATATGTCAGCTCTCTACCTGCCAGGCAAAAAATATATACAGAGGACAGGAAGTGGTAACATAGTAAGGAAGTGAAGTTTGAGGTAGCATTAGCTGTTCCATGAAAGCATTATTATTTAAAAGTGTGAAACAGTAAAAGATGTAGTTTAGTGATATGATTATTTGCCTCCAAAGTTTGGCGCTCAGGTAAGAAAATATGTATGCTGTATAACATGAATAGGTTTTGTAGGTTTCAAGAAAAAGTCAATAGTTTTAAATTCATTACGAAACACCGTTGAGGTCACTATGTAAAAATTAAAAATATAGAATAGATACTGGAGATCTCAGTTGTCCTCAACTTTAAAAGGCTGCAGAATGAGAAGTACTTTCGGAATATATACTCCATCCTCCTCATGTAAATCGACTGAGATCTCAGGTACCTATTTTATATTTTTAATTTTTCAAAAAAGTTACTTACTAGGTTTTCTTTTTTTTTTTTTTTTCCCTGTACCCTTCAAATGATGTTGATTAAAATACCTTATACAGTTGAGCCTACCTTCTAGTGCCGGCAACTTCTACAACTTTGCAGCGACTGCGACTCCACCAGACTGGGGTTAACGTCCAATAGGAAGAGGACGCACTTCGGGCCCAACCCTCTTCAGGAAACAACAGCACCTGAACAAAAAGGAACTAAATTAATAAATCAGGCATCCAAAGTTATTTTCTTTTAATTCAATCAAATAACGTAATCGATTTGAATTGAAACAAACAATATTATATAAGACGAATATAAAACTTTAAGGGAAGGTTCCTTACGTGCAAATTCCAGTTCTGGCGAACTAGTATTTACAACTGCACAGTGGATCAGATACGAAATCCAGCTGGAAAAAAGTTTTTGGAATTTGATCAATTGTATGTCTATGTCTTTATATGTGTCGTACGAAAGGTTGCGTCAAGATAAGTTATTAACTTGTTATATTATATTGTTGTTAATAACAATTTTAGTTCGTATCGGCATTTTCCCTTGAAATGTCATATTGTATTTCTTCACCACAGCATGTTACTAGTTGATTTTATGTTGTATCCCCCATGTACGTCGCTTTTGAAGAGGCTGTTGACAAGTGTATTTTAAGATTTTCGTTTCCTGCAGACGCTCTAAATTTTAACAATTCTTTAAAATTACCCTTATTACGGGGGATTCTGCTATTGGCCGAAGTCTTGCTTTGTTTTCTTTTAATTGTTGAAGTTGTTGAGTATTTACCTGATTTTAAACAAACTTTTGTGGGTTGTGGTAGCTTTGCGGGGAGTTCAGTGCAGTTTGAACGCATATTTTGTAGTAAGAAGTGTCTTCCTGTGATTGTAAGTGTCCATCTTCTTCCTAAAAGCTTGGCGAATGAAGTGAACGGTTGGATGAGAAAGTTTTGCGCTATCATTCCTTTATTACGGCCACACTTTTCATAGTAAACAACATACAGAACTTACAAAACAATCGCTGCTTTATGTGGGAAAGAACTAGCCAATTTCTTTGTTCCAAATGCTGATGACCCAAATAACGTTTCAATTCCTTCACATATTTTTGTGAAGCGAATGTGGGAATTTATATGACTTTGGTGGTTTCCAAGGTTGTTCCAATAATTGACACTTTGTATATTCATCGGTCTTTTTATTTACTAAAAGCCCTATGTCGTTGGCGAAAATACCGTTACTGCTAGTTGATTCCAATGCAGATGTATGTTGCTTCTCCAATGTTCATATTCAGATTATCGTTATGTCCAACTTCATTGAAAGAAACTCACAAAGATGTAATTCCCATCATTACAAAGTGATGATGATGTATTAGATCTTTTTATTGGCATTTCCCGTGTTTCACTGCTGTTATCTCTGTTCTGAACTTTTTGAAGTATGAACTTATTGAGTTTGGATTCAAGAGTTTTCGGTCATTTCGAAATTCCTGAAACAATGAACAAGACGCCGGCCGTGAAAGCCTACAGTTATACAATGAACGGAATATTAATAATTTAATACAGTCTATTCACGAATGGGAAATGAAAGATGAGCATGGAATCTTCTTGTAGGAAAACCAGAAGTAAAACGCCCAGTTGGTAGACTAAGAATGAGATGGGAGAATAACATTAACTATGATTTGAGGGAAGTAGATTATACAGGGAATGATTTTAAAACACTAGTTCAGGATAGGGATGTATGTAGAGCTTATGTCCGCGCTGCCATGAACCTATGGGTTCGATAGTGCCAGTGAGTTAGTTGTACAGTATATTAACAGTTGCGTAACTTACAACTCCTCAGACCCTACTCTACCATAAGTTGGTACAGTGTAAGTAATTTTAAATGTATAAGCTAAAAAAAACTTCTAACGAAACGTTTAGTAAATTAGATAGGAGATACACCACTAATAATCACCAGAATAACTCTCTGGATTTTATTTAACATGTATAAATTTGCATTATGAGTATAGAGGCCTCTTTAGTAAATAGTTTACGTTATCTGTTCATAAAGTAGTTCATTTTTTATTTAAAAAAACATTCTTATGTCAATAAATTGGGGCCCGACACACTTTTTTGTGAGAGGTCCAGCCGAAAAAGTTACCTTAAAATCTATTAATAAAGCTTTACTTTATATAAACCAATTAATAGGGGTTGTCACTTAAGAAATAATAAAAAAGTTTAGGATATTTGTTTTACTGTTTTAATAATCTTTGTTTTTTCTGAATATGTGTTGTTTACCAAATACAATTCTCTGCCATCAGCTACCTTTTATCTCGAAAACATGTAGATAATACTAAAAAAACACACAAGAATCTCATATGCTCCTATGGTGTAGTAAAATCGAATAGCCTCTAAAAAGGTACACCAGAATTGTTTCATTTAAGCATCTAAGAACGCAGGAAAATAAAAATTATATGAAATAGATAACAAATCAATGCAATCATTATAATTTAACTATATTATATTAATTGGAAAGCGATATATCATAAAAAATTGTATGGAACTTGACAATTTTTGGCGCTCTGCTTCTTCCGCTTTATACTGAAAATAATTTATCAAGGTGGATGAAACAATCGCATTACTGATTCTCACACTAGAGTCTTCAAGCTTTAAGATGCTTTTATAATTTTTTCGATCGTTTTTCGCGAAGATACAGCCATTTAAAAACAACTTTTTTTCGAGGATACGAAGCTGATTTTTTTTATTTCGAGCAGCAGTGTAGTTCCACTTAATTTTCCTTTTCCTTTTTTTTCCCCCAAAGCAGAGATTGAGCCTATGTTAAATTTGGCTGAATTACAAATTTGTAGTTACTGAAGAAATAAAATAACTTTTGGGTTTGAAATGTGAGAGAATCTTGCCTGCACATCAACCTTATTAGTAAAAGTAAGGGGCGGATTTCTGTGACCTAAAAATGGAAAATATGCATGCATTTATGACCTAAAAAATATTTAAATATTACCTAAAAAGACAAACATATACCTTATAATTGAATAAATTTTTTACCCATACTATACTAATTGTCCATTCATATATTTTTTAATTGTATCATAAGAAAAAGGATATCTTCTTCTACTGTCCAGTGCAAACGTTTGCTACCTGTTAACAGAAACCTTCGAAACAAGTGTACTGTGAAACTGACGATTTTTATACAAGGTTGGTTATTTCCAATCGCCTGATGATAGGCTATTAAAAAACACAAAATATGACCAAAATATGACTATCATAGAAATAAGCAGAAGTATGTCCAAAGATCTGTAAAAGTGAGAAATATGACTTTTAAGGCCAATAAAAAACACTTAATCTTAATAATAAGGCATATATAAATGTTTTTACTTACTTGAAGCTTTGGTAAAAATATGACATGTATAGGAATCCGCTCCTCAGTAATAAGTATTTACACTAGTTAATGAATTCGTACTTAGGCCTATCATCATGTTTCGTTCTTGTACTGCAGTGAAAATAAAACACTAAACAAGACAAACATTTCACGACATCATGTAACAAAATAAACTTTACCGGCGTCGTTTTTATGCTGATCGCATAAACAAACGATAAGGACTGAGTAAAACAGTCGCTGCACATGCATAATACCAAGATAGAGTGGGAGACACTGTTGCCATTTTATTTTGTTCAACATTAACATTTAGTTGACCGTCAATTTTTTTCTCAGAATCTATCTCATGTCACCGCTGACGAGAAACAAAAACGCTTCCAACACGAGTTTACTCGTGGCCGGTCAGCAACGCTCTTTGCTAATTAATATACCAAAGTTTATATAATGTTTTAAGTACAGGATAATAGTTCATGTTAGTCTGATAATTTATCTTAAAAAAATTATCGGGGGAACCACTGCAACAGAAGCGGATAACATCCTTGTCAGATTAAAACATTCTTTTTGCGCGATAGTGCGTTTTTGTCTTGCTTACAGCAATGGCGACCATGATTGAAAGTTCAACTTACAACCTAAATAACTATACTGTAATATTACATGTTACAAACCCACGTGGGAAGTAAAACCACTGTCCTCTATGTATACTCCCTGGGGGTCCGTTTATCGGGCCCCAGCTGTGCTCACAACAGCAACAGGGCGCGTCCCCGGGCGGCGGATAGGGGAACGGTCGGTGGTTTGCTTGCACTCCTCCCGGCTAGGTCCAGACCGGACCCGCGGGCCTTTTGTGAGGTCGTCAGGACTCGAGCGACCTGATGCACTACATAGCTCGTGCTGCGCCCACTTCAGCAACAAATCGCGTCCCCTCGGTGGCGTAGTGGGGAAATGGTCGGTGGATCTGCTAGTCAGTCCTCCCTTCCAAGTCCGATGGACTCGCGGACCATAAGTGGGGTCAACAGGAGAGGAGCGCACTGTTGTACTAAAGCTCAATCGCCCCGTGCCCACAACGGGATCAGCGGCCGTCGTGGCGAGGCGGTGGGAGATTGTGGAGTTCCGCCTGCTCCCTTCTCTTGGTTTATCCCGAGGACCTTTGTGGGGGCACCATGGGAGATGAGCTCCCTGGATGCCTACATTGCTCAGTGGGCTGCCTCACAGCAGCTACACGACTAGGCCTAGTCTTGCGAACGGGCTGGTGATGGGACAATACCGGGCGTAATGCTGGGAATTACCACCAGGTCGATAATCTCGGGAAAGGAGGAAGCGCGGTCTTTGGAGGAGGGCTTAGCGCCGACTCTGGAACCGAGTGACCCAAAGGACAATCTGTGAGGTCGTCAGGAGTTGAGCGACCTGACGTACTAAAAGCTCAGGCTGGACCCACTTCAGCAACCAAACACGTCCCCAGCTGGTGCACTGGGGGAAAGATCGGTGGATCTGCTAGACAGTCCTCCCGGTTAAGTCCAAGGGACTCGTGAACCATTAGTGGGGTCGGCAAGAGTTGAGCGCCTTGTCGTACTAGTTGCTCATCTGTTGGAGCTTGCGAGCTCCGTGCTGGCCCACAACAGCTGCAGAAGGCGTCCCTGGGGGCACACCAGGGCTCGGCTCGGACCAGTCCAGCGGGGAGCTACTGTACTGGTTCCTGGCTTGGCCTACGGGCCCGTCGACAAACTGTGGGGTCGCCAGGAGATGAGCACCTGGATGTACTAAAAGTCTCACACTGTTGGGCTTGTAGCCCTAGCCGGTCTCACAACGGCTGCAGGACACGTCCCTGGAGGCAGAACAGGGGAATGGTCGGTGGATCTGAGACAGCAGTCCTCCCGGCTAGGCTCATGGAGCCCGTGGACCAACTGTGGGGTCATCAGGATTGAGTGACGTGATGTACTATGTAGCTCATCAATTGCCCAGAAGTGTAAACTCCAACACTCTCTCCCTGGAGTGTTGGTGTAAGGACCGAGAACTTGAACGTGGACGCGAAGTTAGGATAGGGAGGACTAGAACTAGGACTTGGGAGTATGGTCATGACGACCGAGGTATTCCAAGGGGTGGACGGCAGGGCCTAGATGTCCTCTATGTATACTATATACAATGTAGCATACATATCCAAAAGGTAGTGTTAATATACATTATACGTAACAAATCACTGCATTTAAAATGAACTAAACTTTATTTGAAGCAATATAAAACAATAAATACATACTTGCCGCCATGTTATCACTAATTGGTCTCACGGCCTCCTGTAGTTTCAACTAATAAACATTGCCCACAGTGTTAACGTTAGTCAATTGTTTATAATGAACGGAAATATTTCCAACAAAGATATTATTTTACTATTATTTATTATTTTGAAAACACCATTGCGCAAAAAAAAGAATGTATAACGCACGTTTGTGAAGTGTTTTACAGAATCTCGGAAATCAAAAACCTCGCCATTGCTAGGTTTTTAAACATTTTCCTCGTTTCAGTAAATACCACTTCCCAATCTCGCATCGTAATATGCCATTTCAATTCTGCGCCTTTCGTTTCGAATCGTACTAACGGAATAATGTATTACTGCAACTTGAAATTTAGTCTACTATAGATGGTTCCAGGTATCGAATAAGGTCTCTTCAAACAGGGGATTAAATTCAACGTCATACATCAGGTCACGTGATGATTTTCAGATATATTTGAGAGCGATGGCAAATGTTTTGGAAAGCAACAATTAGAGTTAACGAAATTTTACAGCCGAATACATTTTATGACACACTTGTGACGTTACTAATTGCAGGCTTCCATTGTTGTGCTTCCGTCCGACATCGGAATGCACTTCAACAGCGCTTGTTACAAGTCCGCATCCATTTGTAAAAAAAACTAGGCCTCGGTCATACGAGACTTTCTGTCACTTTACGTCTATTTTCATTTTCATTTTATAAAAAACCTAGTTTTATGTCATATGAGCTATTTGTCACTTCGTGACTAGTTTTCATTCTATTAATAAAAGTCAGGCATCTTCCACATGTGCTCTTTTTACTTTCCATATCCTGCAATCATGATTTATAACAATTCATAGCTCACTCACACGAGACATTCTGTCCCTCCATGCCTATCTTAATAGAAATAATATAAAAAATTAGGATTCTATCACATGAGCAAATCTGTAATTTTAAGATTTTTCAAATTATATTTACAAAAAATTAGTTATCTTTTCTTTCCACATCATCATCAACAATCTCGGATTAAGTCCATGTGGCTTGTTCCGATCTTTTATATTCTCATTCAAAAAATTGAATCCATCTCTTTCTTCGTCTACCAATATTCCTGTCACCTTTTGGTTTGTAATTAAGTATAATGTTTGGTATGCGTTAATCTTTCATTCTTTGAACATATTCTTTCCAGTTTTTTCTAGATTCTTTTATTTTATCTAAAAGTTTAAAAATGTTTAGCTCATTTCTAATATCTTCACTTCTTTTATCCAAAAGTTTCCAACTCAGAAATCTCATTTCAGCTGCTTCTATGATCTTCTCTTCTAGTTAAAACCCAAAATTCACTACCATACAATAGTTAGGGGACTGCCACTGCTTTATAAAATTTTAGTTTTGTTTCCTTTATTGTGTTTTTAAATATTATTTCCTTAAATAGTTTATGTATTGGATTTATTTTATTATTTATTTAGCCAGGTGGAATTAAGGCCATGTGGTCTTCTCTTCCTCTTACCAGCACGATCTTACAATAATATATCAATCACAATTAACAAGAAATTGTCACCAAGTAGAATACCAAAAGCCTTCTGGATTATAATCCTACAAGAAAAATAAGTGTTGGCCGACCTATGAAGAGATAGTGTGACCAGTTTTAAACCGGAAAAAGGCCAACCTAATCCTTGATGTCGATGATGATGACAATTAACTCATAATATTAAATACTAAATGATAACTTGATCAATAAAATAATATCTATAAGATTATTATCGATAATATAGTAACGTTAGTGATAATTATAATAAAACTAAAAATAATAAAATGTATACAAGCACGATAAATTAAATTGTTTGGTACAATGTCTCTATCTAGGGTATTTTATGCCTAGTGAATGCTAACGTCATATTTGTAAACATGATTGTAGTCGTTTTCACTATAGCCACACATAGTTAGGCTGGGTTACGTTTATTGGATCAATTAATCAGTTTAGTGTTTTAAAGAAATAACTACTGAATCAGCGAACTCGGCGACTTTCATTTGTTTTTCAGCTTACGTCCCATAAGTTCGAAAGTTGGTTATTCTATTTGAGTAAAGACTAATGCATATTTCCAGTATAAATATGGCGATTTTAGGTTATTTCTACATCAACTTTTTATTCAATTCTAAGGAAATTCTTGAACCTTTTTTTAAACAATCAACAATCTATTCCTCACATAATTATTCACATCCTATACAATAATTTGTAAGTTTTCGGAATTTTTTATCTCAGTATATAGTATATACACATTCACTCCTGGCATACAATAAACCTGGTTTATATTAAAATATTTCTTCCGGAAATATTTCCGTCTTCGTGTAACCTCTTCCGATAGACCAAAATTTCTTCAAAGATTACATTGGTTGTAATACATAATTCTGGGGTCTACTGCAAAATATACCACATTCACAAACTCTGACATACTGATTTTAAAACTGCAATTCGTTTTTTATTATCACGTACCAATATTTTACAATTACCAATTTTATAGATATGTTTTAATGGTAGTTTTGTGTATATCTCTTAATTCATTTGAAGATAGCAGATAAAAATAACTGGGAAAACATTCAAATGTAAGTGATTAATCTTTAGAAAATTTGTCAAATATTAAGTTGTGGTTAAGTGTGTTGTGGATAATATTAACTTACAGTAAAATAATAACATATATTAATAGGACCGAAAATAAAAATGTATTTTATTATTTCTCATACTGTGAAAAACTGGTAGGCAATGAATGAAAACAGAATTCATATTTCATATTCAACACGGTAAAAGGGAACGTATTAAAAAGCAAATGGAGCATTCGTACAGCTGTATACAGTTTGATGAAACAAAAATATCTCAAAATAAAAATCAGATTATTTAATTCAAATGTACGGCTGCGAAACATTTTAAATTACAACACAAATAAGTAATCTATTCCAAGTGGTTTGTAGCTTAAGACATGGCATGATGTAATATCAAATCAATAACACTAGCCGACATTACTTTTGTCTCATGAGTACCAATAGTTGTACTTAATGCAGTTTTTTATCGTGTTTTCAAATATGTATTCGGAACTCCATCACCCACAGTTTTTTTTATTTCAGTTTCAATTAATGGATTTAAATAATTATTTTCTGCTTAACAAACATTAAAGGGATTACGTCAAAATCAAAACATACAGTGGTGTACCCTGACTTGCAATCTGCAATGAGACGAGTTCCACACTGCGAAGAATTGCCCATACCGAAGCCTCCAGAACATGTGACATTAGATAAAGAGAGCTCAGATTTTGATGGAAGAAAGGGAGAAGAAGAAACAGATTTTGGTGGTACAACTTTTGAACAAAGCTGTTCATCTGAGCCTCATTTGTTGACTCAATAAGATCTTAACGATCTCATACGAGATTTAAAGTTATCCAAAAACCAGTCTGAAATGCTTGATTCTCGGCTAAAAGGATGGAATCTCTCGGAAACCTTGCGTGATGGAGAAAAACCGATATCATATTTGAATTCAGGAGAAAAAATTCTATCAGAATCACATATTTTTCTTTCTGAGACAAAAAAAAAAGTTTCTTTTTTTGTTTCTCAGTGTAATAAATTATGGTCTAAGACTGGACAAAACCCTATCGAGAAACAAATTAAAAAAGAATAGATGAATATTTGTAAACCCTTATCAAAAACAGTTTCAAAAGAACAACCATAATAGGTATTTTATTCTAGGTCTAGAGTACCCCTTGGTGCTTTCGACAGGAGTATACTATGAGCCGGCATCGGGTCTACCCTTCTCCCTTCTCTTCATCATTAAACTCTCATACATCACACTTTACACTATACAAACATGTTCATCATACATTCCTTACTATACGCAATACATGAATACGTCATATACGAAAGTGATCTGTAAACTGAAAATAGACCACATTAATCCAAGTTGTCCGCGTAGCGCCGAACAAGCACGAATAATGCAGGGGAAAACATCAGAACACATATCCATGTCTTCTAAAAATATTGTAAATAATGTCTGTCCAACATATCTTAAAAAAAAAGACATTAAACAGAAAATATACAAAATGTTTATTCTCCCAGTTATGTTACGTGGATAAGAATCATGGACTTTTCTGTAAGGGAGGAGAAAAGATAAGGAGTATCTTAGAAAATGTTTAGATCAAAGAGAGACGAACAGATAGAAGAATGGAGAAGACTGCATAACAGCGAGATGATGTTTAAGGAAAACCAGATTAATAAGAACAGTCTCTTAGATGGCGATAGGTAGGACATGTGGTACGAATGAGGACTCAATGAGAAGAGTGGAAATTCCTGTAGGAAAATCAGAGGGAAAGCGTCCAGTATAATGAGGTGGGAGAATAAGAAACATGATCTGAAGGAAGTAGACTACGCAGGGGATGATCTGAAAACATTAGCTCGGGATAGTGATGTATGGAAAGATATCGTCCGCGTGGTCATGAACCAACGGGTTCAATATTGCCAGTAAGTTAGTTACTAATGTCAGGATTACCAGTACTTTGAAAAAACTCGCTAATCGCGGTCCAATTTAAATGCGAAAACTTCAGATATAAAACTGAGCATTGTTAGTGACTAAACAAACGCTCTCACGTGACGACAATCCTCCTTGCCTGTAAAACCTCATGTTTCACACAGGAAATTAAATAATAACAGTGTTATTAAATAATAACCATATTACAGATTAAAGAGTTAATAACTTTGTGTGATATATAAAGTTTGTAACATGGGTTTATAATCTTGATTAAATACTAAAAGGAATATTCAGAGGCTGCGAGTTGCTTTGAACAGCAGTGTAATGTCATAATACCCCCACAAGGCTATTTCCTTAGTTTCTACTCCAACCCTTTTCCTTTTTTATTTCTCTTTACTTCATTAGCATTTCTGTTAGCAAGAACTTTGTGTTCCTTCGATTTTTGCCACCCATCCTCCAACCCAACTTTATTACATTAATGCTAAAGTGTTCTAAACCACTTATATCCTACTAATTTGTTTTTTTATTTGTTCAAATTTTAATTAACTCGTATATAAAGTTTAATAATTTCGGAAAACTCCTGGAGATGATTTTATACAGAAAATCTGCGATGTTTTTGCACCATATAATTGAAAGGAATGGCTAAAATTAATCATAATCCATTTTTGAAGAAAACGATTTTATAGTGTTATTTCCCTATACGTATAAAAATCAGTTTCCTATTTTTTCACCTGTAATAAAATTAGTTTTTTTCTTTTTTTACATTGCGTTCAATCATCAATTTTTATTTGATATGTTTACGTTATTAAAATATGTTTGGAAAATTAACTATTACAGTTCTCAAATCCTTTGCCACATGCACCTTTCGCCATAAAAACTAATATCAAGCGTGTAATGATTCATTTTAACATAAGAAATATTAAGAATATTCTATTATATACATAACTTCGTACAAAATTCTAACAAATATATTAGTCAGCAGACTTACTCCCTATATTGACGACAATCTAGGAGATCATCAATGTGGATTTAGAAGAAACAGGTCTACAACAGATCAGATTTTTAGTATAAGACAGATTTTAGAAAAGAAATGGGAATATAATGGTACTGTACATCAACTGTACGTAGACTTCAAAATAGCATACGATTCAATTAAGAGGGAGAAGTTATATAGTATCCTACTGGAGTTTAGAATTCCTAAAAAGTTAGACTTATACGAATGTGTCTAAATGGCACAAAGAGTAGAGTGCGTTTAGGCAAACAGTTTTCGGACACTTTTGAAATCCAGAATGGGTTGAAGCAAGGGGATACACTACCTCCTCTACTATTTAACTTTGTACTAGAGATTACCATTAAATCTTTAGAGAATGAGGAAGGCTTACAACTCAATGGTATTAATAAGCTGTTAGTTTATGCTGATGATGTAGTACTATTGGCCGATAGCGAGGAGATACTAAAGGACAACACGCACACACTATTGAGTAACACTAAGAAATTAGGACTGGAAGTAAATATCAATAAAACTAAATATATGGTCACACGTAGAAATACATTATATAATGGAAATGGACAGCTAATGACAAATGAGGGAAATTTTGAGGAAGTGGCTGAATTCAAATACCTAGGAACAATAATCACAAATAGGAATGAGATGCACAAAGAAATTAAACATAGGCTCAATTCTGGAAATGCGTGCTATTATGCATTGCAGAGACTCTTGATGCCCCAACTCCTTTCAAAAAACGTTAAACTGAAAATATATAAAACTATTATTCTACCAGTTATATTATATTGGTGCGAAACATGGGCTCTTACTTTAAGGGAGGAAAGGAGATTACGAGTATTTCAGAATAAAGTTCTTACGAAAATTTTTGGACCAAACAGAGATGAACAGACAGGTGAATGGAGAAGACTGCATAACAGTGAATTACATGGTCTTTATAGGAAGTCAGATATAATAAGAACAGTTAAGTCTCGTAGACTGCGATGGGCAGGACATGTTGCACGTATGGGGAATGAAAGACTTGCATAGAGGCTTCTTGTAGGAAAACCAGAGGGAAAACGCCCAGTTGGTAGACATAGACCAAGAATGAGGTGGGAGAATAACATTAACTATGATTTGAGGGAAGTAGATTATACAGGGAATGATTGGAAAACATTAGCTCAGGATAGGGACGTATGGAGAGCTTATGTCCGTGCGGCCGTGAACCTACGGGTTCGATAGTGCCAGTGAGTAAGTAAGTAAATAAGTATATATATATATTAAAAAGTAATTGGGCACCCATGAGTTTGGTTACTTTAGTAAGTAATTTGACTGTTGTGGTTGGTATGTGATGCAGTGAGTCAGAGGACCAGTTGAGGACGAGATGGCACGTGGTGCAGAACTATCGGACGTTGATAAGGGCATAATCGTGGGCTGCCACCTCAGTGGACTGTCTAGCAGGCAATAGCCGCTAAAGTAAATAGGCCCAAATCAACAGTCGCATTCATTCTACGTAAGTGAAAGGTCAATGGACATTGTGACAATGGTCAACATTCAGGGCGACCGAAAATTCTGACCAACAGAGATCACAGAACCCTATACGTGAGATGATAAAGAATAGGACACGACCGATGGCTACCATCAGACAGGAGTTTCAAGCAGCAACAAACGTGGCTGTTTCAATTGGAACTTTACGAACAGAGGCTCATCACCTCGGATACCACGGAAGAGCAGAAGCACACAAGCCACTCATCACGAAGACAAATAAAGCTCAGAGGCTCAGGTGGTGTTTGGACCCTCGTAACTGGACCCTGGAGCAATGGAAATCGGTTCTATGGATCGAGATAAGTAGATTCCCGGACAAGTCTAGCAACGCACGGCGGGTATTCTTTTACGGATAACTCAAAATAACGAATTTTGTCTTTCAACTCATTTATACCAAGTACATCGGCATAAATACGTAAATTCCAGGGCAATGCCGAGTAATGAGCATGGATTATCTAAAAATAATTACGATATAAATTTTTGCCGTAACTTATTCAACTAAACATAAAAACACATTAAATTTCATCTTTCAGCTCATTTATGCCGAGAAGATCGGGATAAGTAGATTCCCGGGCAACGATGGTTAATCAGCACGGGTTTTCTAAAAATAATTACGATATAAATAAATATATATTTTTTTCGTTTTACTTATTCAAGTAAACATAGGTACGCAAAAACACATTCATTTTCATTTGTGTAGGCGTGGCAGCTCACGGCGGCTGTTACCTAGTATGCAGTAAACATATTCACGAGAATTCATATAATTGTAATAATAATAATAATAATAATAATAATAATAATAATAATAACGACGACGACGCTAATAATGACGATAATCTGTTTTCTTTATTTTTGTAATTTATCCACAATACAATGGTTTTCAAGAAATTCTCTTCTCCATTTGCAGCGGTCCTGAACATCCTCATCTGTAAGTCACAGTTCAATAATACTTCCTCTCACACTGTCCATCCAACCTTCTTTAGTTCTTCCCTTTTTTTCTTTTCCTATCTATTCTCCACTCTAATATCTTCTTGGGGATTGCATCAGATGCCAACCTTTTGAGGTGTTCGTACCATCTTACTTTTCTTTCTTCAATTGTCTGTAACACATATCTGTAATCGGTGTCATTTCTTTTGGATCTTTTTAGAATTGTGTATTTTTTTGTGTATAACGGAGAGCTGGCCAATTGCTACAACCCTCAGCCAGGAGGACAGGTAATTTTTAATCAAGATTTTGTTCCTCTAGCCTTTGATGATCCAACACTGAGGCGTAAGGCAGCAGTATCTGTAAGCCTTAGACAGCGATCCTCACTGGGATAATAATAACATAAAAATAAGATTATGTACCTAGTAAGTCCGTCTCTTTAACTGGTAAATGTATTAATCGATTGTAGGCCTTTCGAGACTAGTTCCATCATCAGTAAAAGGTTGATTTGTTGTTACTGGGCATGGATTAAGTACTAATTATGTAATATATGGTGTTAAATGAGTTTCCATTTTATTTCTTTTTTGAGACTTTATATCATAAATATTTGATTTTGAAGGGCGCAGCTTGAAGAAAGTGTGGACACTGCCTTGTGACGTTGGGTATACTAACGATAGCGTAATCACTTTCTCCCCGTCCTGATTGATTGCGTCTCCTTACCATTAGCTAACTTCCCCTCCATTTCCGCCATTATAACCACTTTCAGCCCTAGCATTCTGTCAGCTGTCTCAATCACTGCGGCGGTCCCCCAACACAAAACAGTTCCCTTCAATACTAAGATGAAAATATTAATGATATCAATTACTTAAAAAAAACTTAATATCTTATCACCATATTTAACCTCTCAAACTATAGGTACGGTTACGTGCTCTACGCCACTCAGGTCTAGAGTGGCACGACCTCGTTCTCCCCGAATGAGTGATCAGCTCAATCTGGGTCCTCCTCCGAAACAATCCGAACATTGTAAAGAAATACACCATTCACTCACACATTCATACCCAACATGGGGAACATGGTAAAGATTGATAGCCAGATGGTATTTGGGGACTGTTTCGGCCTTGACATATGTCTTAAAAATGAGAAAAAAACGAAAAATCCAGGAATCTTTTCCCGACTAGGGATCGAACCTGGACCTGTTGCATGCCAGACAGCACCGCTTCTCCGATACTAAATCTTTGGTCTGGAACAACATCATCATCATCTTCTTCTTCTTGTATCTTGTAAGCCCATGTTTCCCTTAACAGAGATTTAGGCGCTCTCTCCCTACAGGGAAGAATTTTAAACATACTAATTTAGTTACTTGTTTTCGTATAGATATTACAAAGCCGTAATGCTACCTATAGTAAAATGCATGAACGAAGGCGGTCGTGTTTATGTGAGTTCTGTGCATCTACGTCATAATGGTTGGAGAGAGCCAATCGCCTGCAAACATGAGGCGGGCGGAATTTGAACTTCCGTGATGCGCCGGACCCACATTACCCGCCTTCGTTCTTGCCGAGAGCTATAGCCTATAATGTGAAGCATAAAAAAAATGAGACATGGACACTTATAAAGAGAAAATTAACTTATGACAAAAGAAGGTGCTACGAGTATTTTGAACTAGTAATTGACAGAGAGAATAAAAAAACAGATGTTTCAGTAAGCAACACTTAAATCAAATAAAACAAAACAAAATATGGTAAATTTAATACTTTAAGAAAGATATTTCATAAAAATTAACAAACGTTTCAGCCACTGTTCTACAGGCTGTGACATAATTGACAACATGTTTAGGCCTATATTATAACAACTTTATTTGTCTTTAACGAAACAATTGTGAGAAAGAAATAATTATAATTGTTTGGACACGTGAAGAGGATGAATGAAAATATATATCCATTTAGGAGTTTGGAGTGGGTTCCAAATAGGATGAAAATAAGAGGGAGGCCTAAGAACACGTGGATAGAGCGAATTATGGATTTTTTAGGATGGAAAAATCCAAGGAGCAAGTCCTCCGGGAGGGACTTTAAGCCGTGGGTCCCGAGTCTGAAGATTTTCAGGCTCGTAAAAGATCCTTAAGCCTGAATGAAAAGGCCTCTAAGCAAAATTTACCGAATTTTCCCGTCCTAAAATAACAAATATGGAGAATTTTTTTTATTTTGGAAGGCACTGGCCACTTCTAATTGGTAAGCTTCCTGATGTTGCTATAGTGACGAATGTTGATTATTGCCTTGTTTATTGAAGTCTCTGACAAAATGAGGCATTTAAATGAGTTATCTATCTATCTATCTATCTATCTATCTATCTATCTATCTATCTATCTATCTATCTATCTATCTATCTATCTATCTATCTATCGATCTATCGATCTATCTATCGATCTATCTATCGATCTATCTATCGATCTATCTATCGATCTATCTATCTATCTATGTAACGGAATCTTTCAACGCGATTTTCACCCACTTAAAATCATTGGAACGACTTGAAACTTTGTATACTTGTAAAAGACCCGTGACAATACAATAATTTCATATTTTGTTTCTAAAATCATGGCCAGAATCATCAGATAATCAAAAAAAGTGTCTTTGTATCTATGTAACGGAATCTTTGAACATGATTTTCACCAACTTAGAAACATTGGATCGACTTGAAACTTTGTATACTTATAAAGGACCCGTGACAATACAATAATTTCATATTTTGTTTCTAAAATCCTGGCCAGAATCATCAGAAAATCAAAAAAAATGAAAAGTGGTATAATAGGTTGCGGACTTGGACTTGTCGACTTTTTAGTCAATCGTTGTAAGAGCTCAGTTGGTAGCGCGGTGAACTCTAGTGGTATATAATTTCAGTAATCCGTAGGTCGCTGGTTCAAATCCGGCTGGGAGGTTTTTTTAGAAGAGTATTACTTTTAGCTCATACAATAGTATCGAATTTAAAGATATTTACATTTTTATCTTATTCTGTAAAATATTAAAACTAAAAAATAAAAAATAAATAATAGTTTTAAAAAGCTAAAACAACACGCTTTATTAGAAAATCGAACTAAGAAAATGAAAAATAATTTTAATTTCCAACACGCTTGGGATAAATAATTTTACCATCAAAGCGTGGGGTGCTTTTTATGAGTTTTACATTTTCTTCTTAGAGACTTTACTTTTACCAATAGCTGTGTATTACCAAGTATATTAATTGATAAAGAGCACCCCACGCTTTTGATGGTAAAATTATTTATCCCAAGCGTGTTGGAAATTAAAATTATTTTTCATTTTCTTAGGCAGTCGTTTTGTCCTTTAGAACCTCGGGGTACCACCTCTGGCTGTTATAACTGCAGCTACCCTGTTAGGCATGCTCTCCACTAGTTTGTGTAGAATATCCACTGGAAGGCGTCGCCATTCCTTTTGCAACATGCCATACAGTTGCACAATGGAAGTTTGCCACATTTGCTGAGATCTCACTCGCCGGTCCAATTCATCCCAAATGTGCTCAGTGGGATTTAGATCAGGACTCTGAGCGGGCCAGTCCAACCGGTGAACATTATTTTCTGTTACTACTACATAGTATCTGTCGAAACGTGGCACCTAGCATTGTCATCCTGGATGTAACAAGGGTCCATTCCATAAAACCGCCACAGTATTGAGAGCATTCGTTTTCCAGAATTGTGCAGTATGCCTCAGAGTTCATTTTACCACAAACAACCACCAGTGGTCCTATACCGTAGTACGAGAAATACCCTCATACCATCACTCCACCACCACCAAATTTCCTGGTAGGCACTATTCGATGTTATTCTTGCCGGGGTGTGATATGTTTATCTTTTACGGATGTAAAATGACAAAATGGAATCATTGAATAAAAAATAATCCCAAAGTAAGATGTCTTTTATGGAGGTAAGGAATGGACCCTGCGACAGCAAGATATAGCAAGAATAAATAGCTCTCAAATGATATTCCTGCAATATTTAAGCGGAGAAGCATTAAGTGACAAAATACGCAGTGATGATCTGAGAAATAAATGGAAGGTGAAAAAGTTTGTAAGGGACTGTACAAGTATCGGATTAAATGAAAACAGTATGTTTTGAGAATGTCAAGGGTGCCGGTTACCGTTGAGAGCACTAATCGGTACGTTACGAAAAAAGGTTTAGGAGAGACTCGGGAAGATCCTACAACAGACAGACTGACCAATTCGCGCATATCGAAGTAGGCAATTTGCCTACACCTGAAGAGGGCAGAAGAGGAATAAATATAAAAGTTAAAATCATAAAATGCGTACCTGAAATTTCAACTGTCCTCAACTAATTAAAATTCCAATTTAAACAATTTGTCAGTCAAATCACTTTGTATAATTTTAAACGCTGATGATGGAACATTTTTGAAAGGCTTTTGAAATGAACTGACTGGCGAAGTCGTTAAATTGAAATTCTATTTAGTTTGGGACTATTGAACTATCTGACCAACTCACTGACACTATAGAACCCTTAAGTTCATAGTCGCGCCGATATACGCTCTCCATATACCTCTATATTGAGCCAGGGTTTTAAATCATCCCTTGTGCAATCTACTTCTCTCAAATAATGGTTAATGTTATTATTTCATCTCATTACTGGCCTATCTACTCAGTGCTTTCCATCTGGTTCTCCTATGAGGAGTTTCCATACCCTTCTATATTCTCCATTCGTGTCGCACGTCCTGTCCATCGCAGTCTACGAGACTTTGCTGCTCTTATTATATCTGGCTTCCTATATTCATTGTTAAGTACTCTTCTCCATTCACCTGTCTGTCCACCTCTCTTTGGTCCAAAAATTTCTCTAAGAACTTAATTGTCAAATACTCGTAACAATTTCTCCTCCCTTAAAGTAGGAGTCCATGTTTCCAATCAACATAATATAACTGGGAAATTCTCATATAAGACTTGAAAGCATAATAATAGTCCCTTCGATTGGTTGCTGGCCAAATGAAGGCAAGGCCAGTGATGGGGCTGCCATCATATAGCCTCTGGTCATGCTTTTCTGGAGAAGGAAAGAAAATAAAGGAAAGAAGAAATGGAAGAAAGGAAAGACTCCGTAGTCCTCGGATGCCCTAATAGCGTCGGGGTCGAAAAAACAAGACTTAACCAAGAGAGGTTAGACAGTACAGTTAAAAGAGTGCAGAACACAAGTAAGTGGAAGAAATGTTTTGCTCAGCTTGGGCATCTTGTGGTCGCCATCCACATATCCCCTAGATGAGGACCCCTGATTATTGACCTATGGTAGTGAAGCATGGACACTAAAAAGACAACATGAAAGCAGAATAACGGCTTGTGAAATGAGATCCAAGCGCAGAACGGCGAGCTACACCAAATGGGATCGGAAAAGGAACACCGATATCTTAAAAGAATTGAAGACTACGCCAATTTTGGAATATATTGAACAGTACCAACTAAATTGAAAACACCATCTTGAAAGAATGAGTTCAAATCGGATCCCCAAAGCTGTTTATAATTATGTACCAAGAGGACGAAGATCTCTGGGCCGTCCTATGAAACGCTGGAGGGAAAATTTTCTATAAGGTCGTAACAGGCCTTGGCCTAATACTTGGAAGGAAGGAAGGAAGGAAGGAAGAAGAAGAAGAAGAATATAACTGGGAGAATAACAGCTGGGAGACAAGAGTCCATGTAATGCATAATAGCAAGCATTTCCAGAATTGATCCTATGTTTATTTAATTGTTCACCTCAATCCTGTTTGTAGCCGTTGTATATAGGTATTTGAATTCAGTCACTTCTTCAAATTTTCCTTCATTAGTCAGTAACCGTCAATTTGCATTATATAATATATTTCTGTGTGTGACCATATATTTAGCTTTATTGATATTTACTCATCCACTGCTGTGATCTCGAGGTAGCGTGTTACCTTGTCACGCAGTCGGCCCGGGTTCGAGCCGGGACAGTTTTTCTGGGTGAGGTTTTGATCGGGGTTTTTCCTCACCTGTAAAACAAATGTCAGGAAAACTTTAAGGCCCAAACGGTCCCCGAAATCATATGGCCATCATCATCATCATCCTTCACCGGTGTGGAAAGCAACGGGAAACTATCACACCTCCAATTCCCTGGTAAAGCTTCAAAGCATAGCATGAAAATGCTATGATTGCAGTGAAAGACCTGCCCTCGGGCAGAATTACTATGGATGGATATTTAGTCAAATATCAAGTAAGCATTTTCATATTTTACCTTTCACATATTTATCATTATTATTATTATTATTATTATCATTATCATTATTATTTAGAGCCCCACCACCACAGCCGGGTTACTTCGGGCATATTGCCCTTATCCTCGGGTTTGCTCTATGTCCTTATCTATATCTAATCTTTATACACACATATACACAAACAATTACTAAACACACAGTCATATACACATACATTAACACACATACACAAATAAAACACACCTTTCACATAGTAAGTTCAGTAGTGTTCATTGTGAATTTTAAAAGCAATGATTAAAACAATATATCCTAAGCATGAACTATAAGCCTAAATAGAGGAAATGCCATAGCGTAGTTTTAAGGCAATAGGCTGCAAGCCGGAAGGTCGAGAATTAGAACCCCGATGATGTCACGATTTTTAAACTGCATTGAACTTTTCCGGCGGCACTGTTGCCGTATGGTCGACTCAATCTCTAATAAAATGAGTACCAGACATTTGTTCTGGGAGTAAAGTCTGATATCTCGTACTGTCTTTTCAAGGAAGTGAGAACCCTAACCTCCTACTATCCAAACGACTTCCTAAAATCTAAAGTGGTGTCATTTAACGATTTTCCAATAATAAATACTATAAAACAAACATACACATAAATATGATTGACGCCCGTTCTTCCTGCTACGGAAATGGGTGCTTCCCCTAGTCCTAGTGGTAATGTATATATAAATAGGTAAAGACAAAACAGTTAAGTACCTTTTTCTCCTCTGTTTGTCAACCAATTTTTTGGTAGTTATTGACGAGCTTCAGTGTTATCAATACCACATGTTGGAAACATGTACTTTTTCTTCCCTGCCTTCGACGTAGAGTCAAACCCTTTAATTATAAATCTCTATTCGTCATACTTCATGCTCCTTACGACTACAATATTTAATACAGATCTGTTACATATCATTTTCATATTATTATATAAATAACAACAAAAGAAACAGAAAAAAGAAGAAATGTCAAGAACAAAACAAAAGAGAAAATGTAATCATCAAATGAATGTTCAAAGAAAAATAATACTAACCTTAAGGTGTCACTTAATCTATTTCAAAAAGATATACATACAGGGTGTCCCATTCAAACCTCCCAGATTTTAATTAATTATAATTAACAAAGTATGCGGAATTATGAAATGACGCCGGTATTAAACGAAACAGAAACTCAAAGCAATTTCATTGCCACACACTAAAACATCTCTATATGTCCACAATTAGTAGCACGAACAATATCAAGGCTGTATTCGATTTCGTGCCACGTTCTGTGAGAATGTCCATTGGTACCGTTGCAATTGTGTCAAGCATACGGGTTCGTAAATCAGAGGAAGAAGTCAAGTAGAGTGATGTCTGGCAAACGTGGTGGCCAGCAAATTGGTCCGCCGCGTTCAATTCACCTATCTGAGAAGGATTCTTTGTGTGAATTCCAAATATCCAGGCTCCAGTATGGTGGGGCTCCATCTTGCTGAAAGATTACTTGAGGTTGCAGATCAGCTACTTGCGGGTACAAGAACTGTTCCAACATGTCTTGGTATACCGAGCTAGGTACTGACTTCTCATGGAAGAAAAAAAAACTATAATCCTGTTCTTCACCAGGCCGCACCAAACGTTTACTTTGGGCTATCCCGGACGTGTTCACGGTAGACGTGTGGATTTTGCGTACCCCAGATCCTTAAATTGTGCCGATTAACAGATAATTGTCAGAAAACAAGACGTTTCCAAGAAATTGATGGTCCTTGTCAATACGATCCAACATTTGAATAGCGAATGCCTGTCGTCGTGGCCTGTCATCTGGCTTTATTTGTTGAACAATTTTCATCTTGTAGGGGTACAAACGGAGCCGCTTAAGAAGCACTCGGTGCACAGTTGATCTCGTCACATTGAACTGCCGGGAAGCTTGTTGAATTGATGTTTGTGGATTTCTCTAAAATCCTGCTCTAATTTCTTCAATCGTTTCTTCTGAAACACGTGTACAATACCTCCTGATTCTTTTTTAACACTTCCAGTCACCAGAAACTTCTCAAGCCATGCCTTAATGGCCTTCTCATCAGGTGCATTTCCTCCATATTCTCTCCGGTAATTTCTTTGCACTGTAATTACTGACGTCTTCTCTGCATACCAGAAAACAATTTGTGCTCGTTGCTGAGGAGTCGCCATTTTATGTTATGGCATTATTGTCTAACATGCGACAGATGAATTAAATGCAACAATGAAAACAAAAACTCTTCGAGTTTCTCTTTCTTTTAATATCAACCTCATTTCTTAATTCCGCATGTTTTGAGAGCTATGATTAATTAAAATGTGGGAAGTTTGAATGACACACGGTGTATATATATATATATATATATATATATCATTACCAGTTCCAGCAAGAGCAATTACAATATTATTGACAGACCGAAATTTAAATACATCCTATTTTGGGGAGCCTTGTGTCTTTCAATTTTATTGTCTATAATTCGAAGATACGGAAATGATTTTTTAATTCATATATATATATATATATATATATATATATGTGTGTGTGTGTGTGTATGTGTGTGTGCTTGCGTGTGCGTGCGTGCGTGTACGTGCGTGTGCGTGTGTGTGTGTGTGCGTGTGTGTGTGCGTGTGTGTGCGTGCGTGAGTGATAAGACGTCCAGTACAATGTCAAACAAAATAAAATACAAATTTAAAACTAACATTGTCTAAGATAATATAAAGTGAGATAATAAGTGCGGTGACTTGTTATTAATTTCGACCAATGGGAGAACACTATTTTTTCTTAATCAGACTATACTTGAATGGTCTAAGATCGGTAAAAATGAGTTCAGAGGCATCTTTATTCAGGTTTAAGGTTTTTTATGAGCCTGAAAATCTTCAAACTTGGGACCCTAAGTTTAAATTTATAAATGTGCACATAAATATAAATCTTATGTTTATTAGCACTGGGGTTTAAACCCGGAACATCCCGAAATACGTGTCTGAAATGCTACAACTTGAGCCAGTTTCCTCGGTGATATGTATGTAAAAATACGGCTAAAATATGTATAATTTTTTCATCGTATTCCTTTCTATTTTTATCTTAACTTAACCTCTCCTTTTTAGGTACGTTTAGATGCCCCACGCCACCCGGACCATACAACGAGCATGACCTAATGGAAGAGGATTTGAAATTGTGTACTACATACCGGTACTTACTTTCCTAGATCACAGAAGGACATATGAAATAAATATATTGTAAAAAATGTATGTTGTTAATTTTTCATCGTAAAAAAGAATGCATTTTGTACTTAGTACGTTGTTGAGTTGTGGAATCTCGTTGAGACTTAATTAGCAAATTTAAAAGCGAAACAAAACTCTTCTTAACAAAATAAAGTACGTACATTAATTAATATAGGCCTAGAGTTAAAAGGAATTTATTTTAAGAAAAACTCGTTGGGTTAAGAGGAATACAGGAGATTGTTCAAGAGTTTATAAGAAGCGTTCCTACACAGATAACACTCCACACTGCTCTTTGTAATAATTTATTAAGCGGACGTGCTGAGAGGTAGTAAATTTCCAGAACTGGCCAATTATTGGTTGCGTCATTAGTTAAGTCCTCTTGGACAATCAGTAATGGAATAGGCTATTCATCTAAATTAGCGTTTTATGTGAATTCTGTTATTCACTAAATGAACCCAGGAACATTATTAATATATATATATTTGTTTTTATTTCTACTCAGATTTGCAATGTTTACACATGTTTCTATGCTTAAATTTTTATTTTTCCTCTCCACTCATCCCCAGTCCTTTTATTCTCATTCCAGTTCTTTTTGTTTGTATCCATGAGTTTCGAGGTCTTACTTTATTTCTTCTTCCAGGTGGACACCATTCAAATGTTTTTTTTCTGGATAACGTTCCTATCCACCACTCCATATACTCCAGTGCTCTTGTTCTCATTCATATTCCTTGTATTCGTGAGTTTCGATATCTTACGCTCTTCCTTCTTCCAACTGGATATCATCCCAATGTTTTTCTGTATAACCTTTCTTTTTGCACTTGTACATGCCCACACCAATTTAACTGCTTATGTATTATATAATATACTATTGCATATTTAAGTTTAATGTTTTTCTCCTATGACATTATTTAACAATGACAACAACAATAATAATAATAATAATAATAATAATAATAATAATAATAATAATAATAATAATAATAATAATAATAATAATAATAATAATAATAATAATAATAATAATAATTACTTACTTACTCACTAGCACTATCGAACCCGTAGGTTCATGGCCGCGCGGACATAAGCTCTCCATACATCCCTATCCTGAGCTAATGCTTTCCAATCATTCCCTGTATAATCTACTTCCCTCAAATCATAGTTAATGTTGTTCTCCCACCTCATTCTTGGTCTACCAACTGGGCGTTTTCCCTCTGGCTTTCCTACAAGAAGCTTCCATGCACGTCTTTCATTCCCCATACGTGCAACATGTCCTGCCCATCGCAGTCTACGAGACTTAACTGTTCTTATTATATCTGGCTTCCTATAAAGACCAAGTAGTTCATTGTTATGTAGTCTTCTCCATTCACCTATCTGTTCATCTCTCTTTGGTCCAAAAATTTTCCTAAGAACTTTATTCTCAAATACTCGTAATCTCCTTTCCTCCCTTAAAGTAAGAGTCCATGTTTCGCACCCATATAATATAACTGGTAGAATAATAGTTTTATATATTTTCAGCTTAACGTTTTTTGAAAGGAGTTGGGACATGAAAAGTCTCTGCAATGCATAATAGCATGCATTTCCAGAATTGAGCCTATGTTTAATTTCTTTGTGCGTCTCATTCCTATTTGTGATTATTGTTCCTAGGTATTTGAATTCAGCCACTTCCTCAAAATTTCCCTCATTTGTCATTAGCTGTCCATTTCCATTATATACTGAATTTCTACCTGTGACCACATATTTAGTTTTACTGATATTTACTTCCAGTCCTAATAATATATAATAATAATAATAATAATAATAATAATAATAATAATAATAATAATAATAATAAATAACAACAACATATATATTAATATAGCAGTGCATTATTATTATTCTTAGAATTATTATTATTATTCCTATTATTATTCTTAGAATCGTTATTAGTACAATTATTATTATTAGTATTATTGTTAATGTTACTATTATTATTAATAATATTAATATTTTAGAAGGTTTCACATTATCTTGTCTCCAAATAATCTGATGTAATTCTCCCCTACGTCATTCGAATCTCCATCGTTCAAAACGTTTCATCCATTCTGCTTAAGACTCCATGAATCTATGTTACTTCAGTCCGTTGACATAGACAGAGGCAAAGTGTAGCCAAAAATACCACTCACCCTGCAGTCGGAACTTAAACTTTCGTGGAGAAAGGAGGAGTATATTGACTCTTTGGATGGGGATGGTAGAAGTGCTATTGCATGGTTTCATTTAGGCGGATGGATGGTCCATAATTTAACAAGTGAAGAAGGCATTAAACAATGTCCTCTGTGCAATGACCGGGAAAACTGGCAGCATATTACAGCATTTTGTAGACAGAGCAACTTAGATTACAGTTGCTGCCGGAGAGATTTCTCAGGTCGGATCCTGGGATAGTAGCCTGTTGGGATATTTTAGGACAGTTTGAGAGTGAAGTAAAAACATACTAATTTTTGGGCACATTTTTTTGGACAGCAAAATTTGAGATCAATGTGGAAATATGTATTATTAATAATATAAAATTCAATATAGTATTTGTTTCCTATCTTCAATTGTATTATATAATAAGTAGTCTTAATTGAAAAGCTTCTCGTGCATTTACTGTCTGCGAGAGGTGGGGGTGGTATGCGCGCAGCGCATGTGTGCGTAATCATTGGGTCAATGAATTAAAAAGCAGGATGAATATGGAGTTTGAAGAGGTTTCAACAAGAAAGAAAGGGAACTTAAGTACCATGACTCGAAAGAAGAAAAAATGTAAGATCACTTAAGGTAAAAAAGAGCAAATTTACAAATTTGATGGAGTATATCCCTCCAATCTATCATGGCTTTTACCTGAACTTGATACCAGATGATATTGATAATGATCGAATAAATGAAGTGGAAGACTTATTTTAGGGCAGTCTATATTTTTTTGTGAAACATATATTATTCGATTTGATTGAATAGGGCAAATAAGTCTCATAGATTGCGATGAGCAGGACATGTGGCACGAATGGAAAATGAAGACGTGCATGGAAGCTTCTTGTAGGAAAACCAGAGGGAAAACGCCCAGTCGATAGGCCAAGAATGAAGTGAGAGAATAACATTAACCATGATTTCAGGGAAGTAGATTATACAGGAAATGATTGAAAAACATTAGCTCAGGACACGGATGTATGGAGAGCATATGTTTATGCGGCAATGAACCTACGGGTACGATAGTGCCAGTGAGTTAGTTAGGGCAAATAGTAGTTAACTGTAACCATGTCTTATATTAATAAGTATTTATTCAACTTTTTTTAAATGGTATAATATATGATGAAGCAGATTTTTAGAGCATTGTTTATCATATGTGTAATATATGTTACTTCGTTTTATTGAATAGGGCAAATATAGTTAATTGTAAATATTTCTTACGTTGACTATTTAACTCATGCCCCAAATGGAAGTCAATGACCAATCACGTTTCAATGATTTCTGTTTTACAACCAATCAGAGTCGTGTTTCACGAAATATTTATCAGTGTTATGATTACCATATTAAAGAAAGCTCCTCCTTACAATATTGCGTTCCTTTGGCAATAAATAGTATGATCTGGTTGCAGTGATAAACAAAAGAAGCAGTAGAAGCGTACCTATCGTTTCTCATTTGTTTTCAAACATTGCCGTTTGCATTAAATATATAAATATTTTAAAATAACTATAGTTAAATAATGATTTGTGAGTAAACAGCTTAATTTTATTCGTTAAATAGTCCTAACAAATGCCACTCTTGATTTCCAAATTCTCTAGATAAATTGGAAATCACTCGTGGCATTACTTATGATAAATATTTTTTTCACATATTTTATTAATTTTTTGGTCAAGATAGTGTCAAGCAACACAACATTTTTTATTAAATTTAACTTTTGGATATAAGAAAAAGAAAATATTTATAATATAATCACTATTTCATTAAAAACATATTAGAAAAGCATACGTATTTCATCTCTAGAATAAATATTTAATATTGTGTCCACCGCTGTGGTCTCGGGGTAGCGTGCTGCCTTGTCACGCAGCGGGCCCGGGTTCGATCCCCGGTCGGGACAGTTTTTCTGGGTGAGGTTTTTATCGGGGTTTTTCCTCCACTGTAAGACAAATGTCAGGAAAACTTTAAGGCCCAAACGGTCCCCGAAATCATATGGGCATCGCAATCATCATCATTCATATTCATCTTAGGTTACGATTAGGAACTCTCCTGGCGCACCATTATCATCATCCATCATATCATCGGGGCAACGTAACCCCGCCTTCCAGGCGCCCCAACTTCAGAAGTGGGTTACAAATACGCCATGCCAGGAGAGAAACCAGGAATGTCGAAAAGACAAACCTGGGACATTTGAAAAAAAATTTAATATTGTCTCTTATTTGAGGATTTGAACAAATATTCAAATTGCTTTATCCCAGAATCAGAAAATGGGGCTTGGCACTTTCTTGCCGGGACCCCTTCAATTGATGTACCAATTATTTTTTCAATATTTCAAAATATATTTTTCGTTGCAACGGTTTCACTTACCGCAATGATTCTTTATTTTTTCAAATCAGATATGTGTTTTCTTTTGTTTGCATAACAATCAGATTAGATGTGAAAACGTCAACTTTATATCCATGACAACACGATTGGTGTGTACAATATACTAGTAATATTGGACAAAAATATATTTAGAAATATTGCTAAAGATTGCAGAAAAGGAAAATAGGAAATAGGTGAAATAAAGTGGCTTTTCTGTACGAGTGAGACAGAGAAATAAAGATGAGATAAAATACATTTGTAAATTGAAAAAAAAGAAAGAAAATAAAAAAAAAAAAAAGGAAGAGTCTCGACCCTGCCACAATTATTATATATAGGGAGTAAATTCACTCCATCTCAGCCCAATGTGAAATCAGAAGGCAAAGAAAATGAAGATAATTATTATAAAAAATCAGAGGCTATGAAAGAGGGAAAAAACCCTCTGAAATAAAAAAAAGTGAAAAGAGAGTTAAAAAGAGAGTCAAAACGAGTAAAAAAAAGTCTAAGATGAAAGCTAAGGGAAACGGGCGGTGGGGGGACTGGGAAATGAATGAAATTTCCCGACTGTCTCTTTTTCTTTTTCTTGATAGATCGGTACTTTCCCAAGTCACTCATTTCCGCAGTGTGCTGACTTCCCCTGATAGATAGGCTTCCTGCCGCGCAGATCCCGTTCTTGATTGGGACGGGGAGAGGGAGAAGCGACTTGGTTTGTGCTCAGTACTTCATGTGTAAATTCCAGATCCTTTCCGCAGCTTCAGTTTAGTGCAATTTACCATTTCCTAGCTCCATGCAAAAGAGACTGGAAACCGACAGAGGAATTTTACATATTCTATGTTGTTGCTTAACTTCCAATTCTCTTGCACATTCTAACATCTTTAAAACAATTTCCATATTTTCGTTTTGACTACATATAACTCATTTGCACTCTCGAGGTTTTTTGCAGCATGGACATAAGGTCTCCATACATCCTTATCCTGAGTTAATGTTTTTCAATCATCCCCTGTATAATTTACTTCCATCAATTCATGGTTAATGTTATTCTCCCACCTCATTCTTTGCGTACCCACTGGGGGCTTTCCCTCTGATTTGCCTACAATGAGTTTCCATGCTCCTCTCGCATCCCCCATTCGTGCCACATGTCATGCCCATCACAGTCTACGAGACTTAACTGTTATTACATCTGGTTTCCCATAAAGATCATGTAGTTCACAGTTATGTAGTCATCTATTCACATGTCTCGTCTCTCTTTGTTCCAAAAATTTTCCTAAGAACTTTATTCGCAAATATGTCTATCCATAATTTTTCCCCTCTCTTATAGTAAAATTCCAAGTTTCGCATTCATACAGGGCTATTCAGAAAGAAGGAACAGACTTCAAACATTTATTCCTTCCAAACTACAAAAAATAGAAACAATCCCAACGTTCCTGGAAAGAGAAAAGTTCAAATTTTATGCATTCAATATGAGCACCATGTGTTACACGACAAATATCAAAACAGTGGCTCTTGCCACACACGAATCGGCTGGTCTCTAGTTCTTGATTCACAATTCGATGTCGCAGATTTTCAAGAGTATCAGGCATAGGGGGGATAAAAACACGGTATTTTACCTATTTCCACATACAAAAATAACTCGGGGTTAAGTCTGGTGACCTGGGAGACCACCGGCGATGAAGTCCATATTCGCTCCTTCTCTTCCAACCGATCATCCTATTGTGTCGTCATTTTAACACAAACAGTCAAAATGACAAGCAACAGCGCCAATGCAGCCGTGATGGAAACTTTAAACTTTTCTCTATCCAGGAACGTTGGAATTGTGTTTCTATTTTTTCTAGTTTGGAAGAAATAAAGGTTTGAATCTGTTGCTTCTTTCTGATAGCCCTGTGTAATGGGAGAATAATAGTTTAATGTTTTTGATAGAAGTTGGAACGAAATAAGTCCCTGTAATCCATAATAGCATGTAATTTCAGAATTGAACGTATGTTCAATGTCTTTGTGCACCTCATTCCTGTTTGTAATTACTGTTCCTAGGTAAATAACTTCGGTCACTTCTTCAAAATTTTCCTCATTTGTCATTAACTGCCCATTTACATTATGTAATGCATTTCTGTGTGTGACCATATATAGGCCTACATATATGACTAAAACTAGAGAAAAAATTGCCTGAACCTTGGATTTGAATCCACGATCTCCAGCTTTGCGCGATGAGCAGATACTAATTTTCTTTATTTGAACTCCTCGTGTAACCAGTAGTTGTAAACCTTTATTTACGTTACAACATGGTCGTTTCTATTAAAATACATTTTAATGGATTTTTTGGATCCCAAATCAGCTTGCCGTGAGTATAATAATTTCCATATACTTTGTATATTCTGATACACACAATTCAACAAAATTCTACAAAACTATAAAGGATTCAGACATTGAAAGATGAAAGAATGTCTTGAAGAGACTAAACCATAAAGTGAGGAAGAAGAAAAAATTATCAGGCGACCCAGTACAATGATTCCCTTGAGTTATAGAAATCAAAGACTTGCATGGAAGCTTCTTGTAGGGAAGCCAGAGAGAAAACCAAGAATGACGTGGGAGAATAACATTAACTATGATTTGAGGGAAGTAGATTATTCAGATGATGATTGGAAAGCATTAGCTCAGGATAGGGATGTATGGAGAGCTTATGCCCGCGCGACCATGAACCTATAGGTTCGATAGTACCAGTGAGTAAGTATAAAAGGATTAAAGATGAAATAACTATTTAATTCTTATAACAATTCAAAAGATTGCTCCATTAATAAAGTATTGGTCTTGTAAACCAAATATAAGGAATTCCGCGTGTGGAAAGTAAAACCACTACCTCTATGTATACTACATACAATAGGCCTATATATATATATATATATAATATCCAAAATTTAGTGTTAATATACAATATACGAAAAAAAAACACTGCATTTTAAATGAACTGAACTTTATTTGAAACAATAAATATGTACTTGCCGTCATTTTATCACTAATTGGTCTCACGACCTACTGTAGTTTCAACAAATAAACATTGCTCACGCTGTTAATGTTGTTTATAATTAACACAAATATCTCCAACAAAGATATTATTTTTATGTTATTATATAATTTTTATATATCTCGGAAATTAAAAACCTGGCTATCGCTCGGTTTTTAAACATTTTCCTCGCTTATGTAAAAGCCACTTCCCAAACTAGCATCGTAATACACTATTATTATCATTTTTTTATTATTTCGAAAAATATTGTTGTCTACATTTAGACATGCATTTATCATTTTATATAAAATACGCGTCGCAAATAATTTAAGTAAATCACACAATATTGAATTAAAATATGATTAATCTATAATATGTTAAACCATTAAATCATAAGCTTTAAACTAAGAATGTATTAGTTAATTGACCTGGATAGAGTACCAAGTGAACTCAGCATCAGGACATCCCATTCTATAAAAATCCGTAAACTAAGAGAAGCAAATCGGCGTTATGACCCGATTTCGCTGGTTAACTTAATATGACCAGCGTCATGGGCCAGAATGTTTGAGGAAGTGGCTGAATTCAAATACCTAGGAACAATAATCACAAATAGGAATGAGATGCACAAAGAAATTGAACACAGGCTCAATTCTGGAAATGCATGCTATTATGCATTGCAAAAAACGTTAAACTGAAAATATATAAAACTATTATCTAACCAGTTATATTATATGGATGCGCAATATGGACTCTTACTTTAAGGGAAGAAAGGAGATTAAGAGTATTTGAGAATAAAGTTCTTAGGGAACTTTTTGGATCAAAGAGAGATGAACAGAGAAGTGAATGGAGAAGACAACATAACAGTGAACTACATAGTCTTTATAGCAAGCCAGATATAATAAGAACAGTTAATTCTCGTAGACTACGATAGACAGGACATGTGGCACGAATGGGAATGAAAGATGTGCATGCAAGCTTCTTGTAGGAAAACCAGAGGGAAAACGCCCAGTTGGTTGACCAAGTATGAGGTGGAAGAATAACATTAACTATGAATTGAGGGAAGTAGATTGTACAGGGAATAACTGGAAAACATTACCTGAGGATAGGGATGTATGGAGAGCTTATATCCGCGCGGCCATGAACCTACGGGTTCGATAGTGCCAGCGAGTTAGTTATCATGGGCTAGTGGCCAGCGTTTCTGACTACTGTTCATGAGGTCCCGGGTTCGATTCCCAGTCAAATCATAGAACATTTTCCTTAAAGGTAATCATTCCTGTGGTTGCCCATGGTCTGGAATTTAGGTTAAGTTTAGGTTAAGAACTCTCCTGGCGCTTCATTATCTTTATCAGCCATCATACCATCGGGTTAACGTAATTCCGCATTCTAGGCGCCCCAACATCAGAAGTGGGTTAAAATTAAGCCAATGCCAGGACAGAATACCAGAAATGTCGAAATGACAACCTGGGGCATAGAATAATAAAATATTTGTTTTGTTAAATTGAAGAAACTGTAGATATGTAAATAGTGCAGGTTGTTTGCCTGCACTCGCGGTTTCAGTGTCTTATTTACTGTCCTCTTCGGCTTTATTACGTACGTGTGTGTGTTTAGATGTTAGTGTGAATCATCAATTTATGTCCATCCGACCTTGGAAATGTTGGGCAGTTGAAGGGTTTCACAATTTTTTG
Source organism: Diploptera punctata (assembly GCA_030220185.1). Lineage (NCBI taxonomy): Eukaryota > Metazoa > Arthropoda > Insecta > Blattodea > Blaberidae > Diploptera > Diploptera punctata. Next base: position 1,713,140 of record JASPKZ010000047.1, read on the forward strand.
AGGGGGTGTGGGAGGGAAGAAAAAATACCGAGTAACGTTTTTAGGTTACTTTGAATGCAAGGGACAGGATTATGTGATTTTTTCTATCGTCATGTTGCCTAGTGCTTTTGTGGTTCACGAATTTAGTGTTCATTTTATTCATGTATTGATATCATGTTGATGTCTGTGTATAGCCTTGCATTGGTTGATCGGAGTATCTTCTTAGGTTTCTATTTATCTAATATTATTAGTTAGAATGCGACATAGCAGCAGCAGCCGCAGTAGCAGTAACAGTAGCAGTAGTACTAGTAATTGAATGTATTAACATTTTTTCCAAAGGAAATGCATTTTCATATACATTGCGCAGGAACCTGTTTGGCCGTACGTGCTTTTTCTGTTCCATGAATTAAGAAAAAATACGAATATATAAACAAATACATATGTGGCTACACAACTACACTCATACATATTGAAGGTATACGTGTACAGTACATACACAGTTATACACATCTATACTCATACGTAATAAATAATAGTTTTAAAAAACTAAAATAACACGCTTTATTAGAAAACCGAACCAAAAAATGAAAAATAATTTTAATTTCCAACACGCTTGGGATAAATAATTTTACCATCAAAAGCGTGGGGTGCTCTTTATCAATTAATATATTTGAGAATAAACAGATATTGGTAAAAGTAAAGTCTCTAAGAAGAAAATGTAAAACTCATAAAAAGCACCCCACGCTTTTGATGGTAAAATTATTTATCCGAAGCGTGTTGAAAATTAAAATTATTTTTCATTTTTATAGTTCGGTTTTATAATAAAGCGTGTTGTTTTAGTTTTTTAAAACTATTATTTATGTTTTAGTTTTAATATTTTACAGAATAAGATAAAAATGTAGATATCTTTAAATTCGATACTGTTGTAGTATGAGCTAAAAGTAATACTCTTCTAAAAAAAACCTCTCAGCCGGATTTGAACCATCGACCTACGGATTACTGAAATTATATACCACTAGAGTTCACCGCGCTACCAACTGAGCTCTTACAACGATTGAGTAAAAAGTCGACAAGTCCGCAACCTATTATACCACTTTTCATTTTTTTTTTATTTTCTGATGATTCTGGCCAGGATTTTAGAAACAAAATATGAAATTATTGTATTGTCACGGGTCCTTTATAAGTATACAAAGTTTCAAGTCGTTCCAATATTTCTAAGTGGGTGAAAATCGTGTTCAACAAAAGATTCCGTTACAATAGATATCAAAGACGGCAAGATTTTTGATTACTTGACGATTCTGGACCGTCATTTTGGAAAATAAATATGAAATTATTATATTGTCACGGGTATTTTACCAATATACACGGTTTCAAGTCGTTCCAATGATTTTAAGTGGGTGAAAATCGCGTTGAAAGATTTCGTTACATAGATAGATAGATAGATACAGGTCAAGCTAATATAAAGCGTGTAAAAATACCATGTGTACAGATATACAGTAATAGCTCCTTATTCACGGTTCCGTCATTCGCGTTTTCATTATTTGCGGCTAAAAAGGTCTTTATTCGCGGATCCAGTCAGTATATTAGAGTATATTATTTATTAACGCTTCGGAACATTACTGCAGGCACGTGACAAGGCGGCTTTTACAAAGAACGATTCAAACCAAGTGGACAAATATCAAGATAAAACAAACCTTATTGTCACTAAGCCTAACGTTCGTTATTGAAAGCCGCAACCGTTGTGTTTCACTTGCCGCTATGTCCATTGATAAATGCCGCCCTCGCAACGATCGGTGTTTGATTGTCTCAACTTGTCATTCGATGCAATAATTTTGTTTATCTTATATTTTGTTCCCAATTAATAATGTCGAGCAAAAGGGGGAAAAAAAATAGTTCCGAAGCGGAAAAAAGAAACGTTGCCGCTTAAAGTAAAAATTTAAATGCTTGACCATTTACGCGTTGGATAAACGTTTGCATCCATATCACGCTGTTTCGATATTAATGAATCATCTGTACTATCTATAAAGAAAATCCAAGACAAAGTAAGGAATTCTATCGCTGAATTCACAGCTGAATATCAATCTGAATTGAAAGACCTTTTAAAAACGGTAAAAGAGGAAACATTTATTAAATTCTTTAAGCCCTTGCCTAAGTCTGATAATAATAATTAATAGAAATTGTTCAAATTCTCTCATTAAATTTATTTCATGTTGAAACCTTGGAACGTAAACCCTATATACCCATACAAATTACCATTCCGTATTCACGGTTTCTGTATTCGCGGCATATTTATGGAACATATCCCCCGCGAATAAGTAGCTTTTACTGTAGGCCTATAAAAAATAAAAAATTTCTCACTTTGTACAATAACAAAACTAACTATCTATCTATCTTTATAGGCCTAGATGTCGGACGTCCTCGGAAGAGATGGTCTTAGATCTATTAGTGAAGACGGAACAGGAAACTCTTGCCTAAACCAGGAAGTGAAGAAGAAGAAGACTAACTAACTACCTGGCACTATCGAACCCGTAGGTTCATGGCCGCGCGGACATAAGCTCTCCATACATCTCTATCCTGAGCTAATGTTTTCCAATCATCCCTGTATAATCTACTTCCCTCAAATCATAGTTAGTTATTCTCCCACCTCATTATTGGTCTACCAACTGGGCGTTTTCCCTCTGGTTTTCCTACAAGAAGCTTCCATGCGCGTCTTTCATTCCCCTTACGTGCCACATGTCCTGCCCATCGCAGTCTACGAGACTTAACTATTCTCATTATATCTGGCTTCCTATAAAGACCATGTAATTCACTGTTATGCAGTCTTATCCATTCATCTGTCTGTTCATCTCCCTTATAAAAAAGCTATAAAAATTTAAAAATCTCTCATTTTGTACAATAATAACAAAAAACTAGCTACAGAACGTATTAAAAAATAACCCACACTCACTAGGGAGAGTGTCCGATATGAGACTGCGTGTGTAAGGCTTCGTGACTAGGTGTGTGTGTGTCATGAGCAGTCAGAGATTTTAACTTCACATAGGAAGATAATGAATACCTTGGACTACCTGATTTTTGTCTGTAGGCTTTCTAGTCCATTTACGTTTAGAGCCCAGTGTGCAGCCGAGGTATGTTATGGGGCGTGTATTTTGTGCAATTGTGTATGTCACCCCTACACTGGCTAGTTGTAATTAACACATGTGGATGTGAGGCCAGCAGCCGGCTGGTCAGACAAGGGCCTTCTAGGCCTGTCGCGCTTGGAGTCTTTTTTAATTGTTTATGATAACTGGTGTGTATATACGTGACAAGTGCCTAAGCTTCCGTTTCTTAAAAGCGCAGGCTTGCGTTATTTGTGCATTGACTGTGATGCACCGTGTATTGGCACAGTGTTGGAAACTTGTGAATTCTGTTTGTAGTCTTGCGGCTCACTTCGTGAGTAGGGGAAATGCGGAACAATGGGAAACGTCATCAGCATATTGCACATTGCTGGAGCAAGTTCTTTTTCTTTTTGGCGGCAACAATGCGCCATCCTGTACACACATTCCGAAGAACCTGTACCTGTTGACGGTATTTATTTTGCTAACTGTAAGGGGTTAAACTGCTACCCCTTGCCTATACGGTGGTGTAGGTGGGAAATTAAAATGCGATGACGCAGTTTGGTGTAGTGGAAGTGAGTTCACCAGCGGGATCGGGGTATCGTAAATCTCACTGCCGAAGAGTTAGGAGTCGGAATGGCGAGAGAGAGGAATGCGTTACATCGTTCGGCCTGTCAAATACAGTATGCCAACATAGGGAGAGTTCTTTATCAAATATGATACTATTAATACAGTGAGAAATGTTTTGGTGTGTAGAAATTAGATCCGAAAAAATAAATGTTTTATGTTAAAACGTGCCGGACTCCAGACAAAAGAATTCTATCATAACCCAAGTTATTTTTAATATCAGTTTGCTATATAATTTAACACAGGTTTAAATTCTACTCATTAAATTTCCTATGTCATTATTATAAATAATAAATTATTAAACTAATGTATCTTGTAGGATTCATTGCCAATTTACGGGTTAATTAAACTGTAGTATATACCGATGAACTGCGACGAAGCAAATATGGCGGCTGCTACAGCGATTTTTTGTAAATTTCTGGTTTCAAGTAAACCCCAATTTTTAGGCCTAATGTCCTGATTTTTTTTAATACTTCCCTCGTTATATTTTAATAGCATATACTGAGTTTCGTTGCGAAACATCGAAAAATTACGACTGTAGAGTGATTTTTAAAATTTTTATTTCAGGTGAAATCCTATACCAAATGGACCAGTTTTACTGGTTAACGAACTCTACCTTACTTTTTTTAATTTCCTGCTATAATATGGCAAGTTCGGTTACGATAAAACAAAAATCGCGGCTGCTAGAGCGTTAATGGACGGACGGATGCAGACATACAAACACACACACACCACATGTGCATATAAATTTTGGTCATGATCACTTTCGGTGTATTCTAGTTAGGATTGGTGAAGGTGAGTAATTTTTTTAAATATATTTTTTCATGATAACTAGGGCTAGGATTTTTATGTACTAAGAGTTAAGACTGCAACATAGTATAATGAGAAGTTAGACTTATGACTGTCTTTCGTTTTGGTTTCACACACAAACAGTTGAATAGTATAATGAGAAGTTAGACTTATGACTATCTTTTGTTTTAGTTTCACACACAAATAGTTGAATAGTATAATGAGAAGTAAGACTTATGTCTTTTATCTTGTTTCACACACAAACAGTGAATAATATGTACTATCTGCATTGCAATCTTATATTTTATTACGTAAAAATCCTGTGCTAATGATAACATCCTCAATAGCTTCATTTCTTCTGATTCGGTAAACACAAAGGAATTAAAAAATACGTTGATAAAATCAAAATCAGGCAATGTATAAAGAAAAACCCGCATAAAAGCAGAAATTGGAGTCGTGTAATTAATGAAAGCCCATTATGTAGTCCATTGCAATTACCACAATGTATCTACCATTAAGTAAACTTTAGCAACAAAGTGCTTTAAAGCACTTTAGCACGTGTGTGTTATTTGTGACCTGTGACCCAGAGAAAAGCATACACTCGCTCTACCTGTCAGGTCAGCGAGCCTGGGAAATGTCATTCTACTGTCTGTGTAGGCAACCTTGTAACACGACTCGTCATTATATTCTGTTAGCGTTATACACCAACTGTTTTCCCACTGACTCCTAATAAATAAGTCACAGCTACTTTATTTCAAAGCGTGCACCATTCGACTGTTCAAAGTCACCGTCATGAAATTAGTAACCTTGCCATTGTTTCAGGTTTTGAGAAGCAACTTTTAAAAGTCAAATTCTCTTATAACAGTGTTTTCTGACTTTATCTTAGATATCACTTAGTCTCTCGTCTTCTAATTTGATGTCCCAAAATTATATTCCTTATCGGAGGAAGAAAAGTATATTTGATTATTTAAATCAATAAAAAAGTCTTTATTTTGATAGCTTTATTAGAGGTCTGGGCCTAGACATATGTGGAGAAAAGTGTTCGGATAGATTTTGGGGAACTGAATATAACGGCGTAAGTTGTGGATTTGGATATGAACTTAACAGCACGGCCTTAGTTAACGCAGTATTGCACGTGTTCCTAATCTATATAGGTGGGGGTTGTGCGTGCGTATGTTTCTTGGATTTGCTTGAGTTTGTTGGATATGTTTATGTTCTTCCGTGCTTTTGTGTTTGTGTGTGCGTATGTGCATATTATTTTATGTATTTTGGTACTAAAAGACAACATGAAAGCAGAATAACGGCTTGTGAAATGTGATTCATGCGCAGAACAGCGGGTTTCACCAGATGGGATCGGAAAAGGAACACCGATATCTTAAAAGAATTGAAGACTACGCCAATTTTAGAATAGGCCTATATTAAACAGTACCAACTAAATTGGAAACACCATATTGAAAGAATGAGTTCAAATCGGATCCCCAAAGCTGTTTATAATTAAATACCAAGAGGACGAAGATCAATGGGCCGTCCTATGAAACGCTGGAGGGAACATTTTCTATAGGATCCTAACAGGCCTTGGCCTAATACTTGGAAGGAAGAAGAAGAAGAAGAAGATATATATATATATATATGTCTGTGTTCGTGTGTGAACAGGCGGGTTTGTGTGTATGCGTGTGGATATGTGGTTAGCCTGTGAGAATATTGTGTTTGAGCTTGTGTGTGTGAGTGCGTGTGCGGGATTGTGTGTTCGTGCGTTTGTGCGCATTCCTGTGTGCATTTATGTATATATGAGTTTATGTGTGTATGCTTGTGATGTGTGGGATTTTGTACTTGTGCGTGTGTGTGTGTGCATGTGAGGGGTTATGTGTGTGCGTTTTGGATTTATGTGTGTTTATGTTTGTGCGAGTGTAGACTTATGAGTGTTATATATCCATATACATCCATGCATCCATAGTAATTCTGCCCGAAGGCAGGTCCTTCACTGCAATCATAGCATTGGCATGCTATGCTTGCAGTTTTACTATGGAATTGTTAGTGTGGTAGCTTCCCGTTGCTTTCCACACCGGCGAAGAATGATGATGATAATGAAAAGGATGATGATTATGATTGTCATATGATTTCGGGGACGGTTTGGGCCTTAAAGTTTTCCTGACATTTGTCTTACAGGTGAGGAAAAACCCCGATAAAAACCTCACCCAGAAAAACTGCCCCGACCAGAGATCGAACCCGGGCCCGCTGCGTGACAAGGCAGCACGCTACCTTGAGACCACAGCGGTGGAGTATATATATGGAGTGGAATGTATTGCCCTTTAAAAAAAAAGAAAGAAAGCAAATATATAAGCATTTACATTGCGCACGAGCCTGCTTGGCCGTACTTGCATTATTTTTCCATGAATAAAAAAATAAAAATAATGATAATATAAACAAATACCTACATGGCTACGACGATGAATATAGGCTACATAAATAAAATCTATGTCTACACTACATACACAATAATACACATCTACACTCATCCATGAAAAGACCATCTGTATAGATATATAAAAAATCTAATTTTTTATATTAATAATTTTTAAAAAAATCTATAAAACAAATTTTAAAAAAAAGAGAGAAAATAACACATATACATATATACACCTCCACACACGTACACACGCGCATTCAAACCCTCCCGCTGCACCCTGCATCCCTCAAATGCACTATCAGGCTATTCAACTTATTAAGACTACTTATTATACGTATAATTGAATGTCTAAAACAAAGACCGTATTGATATTCTTATTATTAATAATACATATATCCTTATTGATCTCCAATTTTGCTATACCTCAATGTCCTTAGTGTACCCAAAAATGTGCATGTTTTCACTTCACTCTCGATCCGTCCTTAAAGATCCCAGCACGCCACTCTCCCACAATCCGTCCTGAGAAATATCTCCGGTAGCAACTGTAATCTAAGTTGTTATGTGTGTGTGTGCGCGTGCGGGTTTATGTGAGTATATTTGCATGAATTTGTGTGAGCGAACGCGTGTATGTGTGCTTGTTTCTGTTTTTATGTGTGTGTTTGTCAGATAAAGAGAAAGGAGAGAGAGAGAGAGAGAGAGAGAGAGAGAGAGAGAGAGGGAGAGGGAGAGAGAGAGGGAGAGAGAGAGAGAGAGAGGGAGAGAGAGAGAGAGAGGAAGAGGGAAAGAGAGAGGTAACTCAGAGAACATAAAACCGTCCCTATAACTAACGGCAAGCATATATGGCTGCAATTGTAGACGTCGCGATTCGTTTCCCGATTAGCCTATATAACGAAAAATATTCTATAGGCACAGGATCTGAAAAGGATACACGTAGGGAGGTAGGTAAATAGATATCACTGTATTTAACGATCATTAACTCGGCCATTAGTGTCGCAATTAAAATCTCAGCATGAAAAGTGCCAACAAATGTTGGTCAAATCCATATTTTTTTCAAGCTTTTAGCCTTTCATGTTCTTGTATACATGGTAAGTTTACTTATCCCTCTTTCATTTCCCATTCGTGCCACATGTCCTGCCATCGCAGTCTACGAGACTTAATTGCTCATATTATATCTGATTTTTCTAAAGATCTTGTAAGCTCTCTTTTTGTAGCCTTCTAAGTTCATATGACTGTTAATCTCTCTTTGATCCAAACATTTTCTTCAGAAATTTATTCTCAAATACTCGTAATCTTTTCTCCTCCCTTAAAGTAATAGTCCATGTTTTGCAATGATAGCTGTTATAGATATTTTCAGTTTAATGTTTTTTAGAGGAGCTGGGACGACAAAATTTCGTGTAATGCATGGCATTCGTTTCAAAAATTGAGCTTATATTTAATTTCTTTCTGCACCTCAATCCAGTTTGTAATTATTGTTCCTAAGTATTTGAATTCAGCCACTTGTTCAAATCGTCCCTCATTTGGCATTAACTCTCCATTTCCGTGAATTAATAAATATATATATATATATATATGACCATATTCGTCCATAGTAATTCTGCCCGAAGGCAGGTCCTTCACTGCAATCACAGCATTTTCATGCTATGCTTGAGCTTTACTAGGGAACTGTAGGTGTGGTAGCGTCCCGTTGCTTTCCACTCCGGTGAAGGTTGATGATGATGATGATAATGATAAGGGTGATGATGATGATGATGGCCGTTTGGGCCTTAAAGTTTTCCTGACATTTGTCTTATAGGTGAGGAAAAACCCCGATAAAACCTCATCCAGAAAAACTGCCCCGACCGGGGATCGAACCCGGGCCCGCTGCGTGACAAGGCAGCACGCTACCTCGAGACCACAGACATATGACATATATCTAGTTTTATTTAAGTTTACTTCCAGTCTAAATTTCTTAGTGTTACTCAATATAATATGTGTGTTGGTCCTTAGTATCTCATAGTAATAATACTACATCTTCAGCATAAACTAACAGCTTATTAATACTATTGGGAATACAGAATGAGATATTTATTCTATATCAATAACACTAGTCCAAATTAATGGGTTAAGAACATAGATGCCCTGAATGGACTATAAGTAGTCCTCTTTGCCGATTTCGTGACGAAATTATTATTCCTTCTCTACCTTATCTCGAGCTCTTCAGGTTCCATATTATCCGAGTTTACGGCTTGTCATTTTACATAATTTCTCTACGTGCTAAACTCGACAAGATGGAGTATCGGAAATGAAGCAATGTAGCGAATAAAATGTAATAATTCGTGCGTACTCTCAAGGTTTTTAACGGCTAAGATGAATTTTCAGCAAAATTCAAAGGTAAAATTTTATCTCAGCAGAATATCAAACATGACGAAAAGGAAAGGGGCGACGAATCCTTTCTCACCCTCACAGCCTTATCTCACGTTCTTATAAACTTAATAGAGCATTTTAAATTCAATTTTCCAAACACATTTCAACTCTGAATGTGAAAGTAACATTACATTTTATCAATTCTTACTATGTCTCTAAGAAAATTGTCGAATAATGGAGCAATATTAGATCCCAGAGTTAACTTTCGCATACAACAGGGTTATATTGGCAACATTGTTCATATTCAATTGTCTTTACTCTTTTTTTTTTAATTCTACTGACCTTCTTCAAAATTTATTGATTTAATAACAATGATATTGAAATATTAAAACATAAGAAAATCATGCAGGAACCGCATAAACTAAGCAAATTCGTCAACAATTTTAATATATAGTCCCATTTTGCTGGTTTACGAAATATTTATTTAATAATAATAATATAATTATTTAAAAATAATAATAATATAATTATATAATATAACATAATATGATAATAATAATAATAATAATAATAATAATAATAATAATAATAATAATAATAATAATAATAATAATAATAATAATAATAACAATAATATATAATAACAGTTTCATTTACCTGGCACAGTTAAGGCCTTGTCTACCTCTCAACCAGGTTTTAAAAAAATACAAAAATTATTCTTATATCTAATTACAATACTTACTTACTTACTCACTGGCACTTTCGAACCCCTAGGTTCATGGCCGTGCGGACATAAGCTCTCCATACATCCCTATCCTGAGCTAATGCTTTCCAATCATTCCCTGTATAATCTACTTCCCTCAAATCATAGTTAATGTTGTTCTCCCACCTCATTCTTGGTCTACCAACTGGGCGTTTTCCTTCTGGCTTTCCTACAAGAAGTTTCCATGCAAGTCTTTCATTCCCCATACGCGCAACATGTCCTGCCCATCGCAGTCTACGAGACTTAACTGTTCTTATTATATCTGGCTTCCTATAAAGACCATGTAGTTCATTGTTATGTAGTCTTCTCCATTCACCTGTCTGTTCATCTCTCTTTGATCCAAAAATTTTCCTAAGAACTTTATTCTCAAATACTCGCAATCTCCTTTCCTCCCTTAAAGTAAGAGTCATGTTTCGCACCCATATAATGGTAGAATAATAGTTTTATATATTTTCAGCTTAACGTTTTTTGAAAGGAGTTGGGACATCAAAAGTCTCTGTAATGCATAATAGCACGCATTTCCAGAATTGAGCCTATGTTTAATTTCTTTGTGCATCTCATTCCTATTTGTGATTATTGTTCCTAGGCATTTGAATTCACCCACTTCCTCAAAATTTCCCTAATTTGTCCTTAGCTGTCCATTTCCATTATATACTGAATTTCTACGTGTGACCATATATTTAGTTTTATTGATATTTACTTCCAGTCCCAATTTCTTAGTGTTACTCAATAGTGTGTGCGTGTTGGCCTTTAGTATCTCCTCGCTATCGGCCAGTAGTACTACATCATCAGCATAAACTAACAGCTTATTAATACCATTCAGTTGTAAGCCTTCCTCATTCTCTAAAGATTTAATGGTATGCTCTAGTACAAAATTAAATAGTAGAGGAGATAGTGCATCTCTTTGCTTCAACCCATTCTGGATTTCAAAAGTGTCTGAAAACTGTTTGCCTGCACGCACCCTACTCTTTGAGCCATTTAGACACATTCGTATAAGTCTAACTAACTTTTTAGGAATTCCGAACTCCAGCAGGATACTATATAACTTCTCCCTCTTAATTGAATCATATGATTTTTTGAAGTCTACATATAGTTGATGTACAGTACCATTATATTCCCATTTCTTTTCTAAAATCTGTCTTATACTAAAAATCTGATCTGTTGTAGACCTGTTTGTTCTTAATGCACATTGATGATCTTCTAGAATGTCATCAATATACGGAGTAAGTCTGCTGACTAATATATTTGTTAGAATTTTTTACGAAGTTGAAAGTAATGAGATGTCCCTGTAGTTGTTGCAATCCGTTTTATCTCCTTTCTTATAAATTGGTACGATAATCGATTCTTTCCATTCATCTGGAAGAACTTCTTTTTCCCAAATCATACTAAGCAACCAGCGTATTTTGTCCATCAATTTTTCTCCCCCTGATTTTATCAGTTCTGCTGGGATCTCATCTGAACCTGATGCTTTATACATCTTCAATTTTTCAATCGCCATTTCAACCTCTAATGCATTTGGCTCTCCGACTAGCATACTATATAACTTCTCCCTCTTAATTGAATCATATGATTTTTTGAAGTCTACATATAGTTGATGTACAGTACCATTATATTCCCATTTCTTTTCTAAAATCTGTCTTATACTAAAAATCTGATCTGTTGTAGACCTGTTTGTTCTTAATGCACATTGATGATCTTCTAGAATGTCATCAATATACGGAGTAAGTCTGCTGACTAATATATTTGTTAGAATTTTTTACGAAGTTGAAAGTAATGAGATGTCCCTGTAGTTGTTGCAATCCGTTTTATCTCCTTTCTTATAAATTGGTACGATAATCGATTCTTTCCATTCATCTGGAAGAACTTCTTTTTCCCAAATCATACTAAGCAACCAGCGTATTTTGTCCATCAATTTTTCTCCCCCTGATTTTATCAGTTCTGCTGGGATCTCATCTGAACCTGATGCTTTATACATCTTCAATTTTTCAATCGCCATTTCAACCTCTAATGCATTTGGCTCTCCGACTAGCATTTCTGCCGTCTGTAAATTATCATCCACAATGTCCTGTTCTGTATGTACATTTAATAGCTGATTAAAGTAACTTTTCCATCTATTTATTATACTCCTGGAATCTGCAATCATATCCCCATTTTCATTGCGAATTATGTTTGTTCTAGCCCGAAACCCTTTCTTCTCTATACTAATTCCCTGATATAATTCTCTAATGTTCCTATTTTTTGCGTTCAGTTCAAGATCATTAATCTTCTCTTTCAAATATTCCCTCTTTTCTACTCTTTAGTAACTTGGTGGTTTCCCGTCTAATACTATCCAATTGCTCCAAATTTACCTCATTTGGCTCGTATAACCATTTCATTTTTGCTAGCTTTCTTTCCTTTACAATGTCGGCACATTCCTCATCAAACCATTTCTTGTTTTGCCTCTTTTTTAAACAACCAATACTTTCTAATGCTGACACTTTAATAGTATCTCTTATAGCCTCCCATTCTTTATTTATATCAGTTTCTTCTTCATTTGCCACATTGTCATCTGAAGAATCCAGTACTTCAAATCTATTAGCAATTTTGATTTGGTATTCTTGCCGCATTTCATCATTTTTCAAGTTTTTTAATTCAAATTTTACAGAATCATCTTTAGCGTTTGTTCCTCTCATAAGCGATAGCCGTTGTCTGATTTTCACCCTGACCAGATGATGATCCGAATTGCAGTATGTCCCTCTAACTGATCTTACATCGATGATGCTACTGTGCCAGCGTTTGTCCACTAATACATGATCTATCTGCTTCAGAGTTTCTCCATCTGGAGACGTCCAGGTGTATATATGAATATCCTTATGCTGAAATGTTGTGCTCTTAACAATGAGATTCTTTGATGTGGCAAAGGTGATTAATCTAACCCCGTTGTCATTACTATCTTCATGAAGACTGAATTTGCCTATTGTTGGTTTGAATATATCTTCCCGCCCCACTTTTGCATTAAAATCTCCTAAGACAATTTTCGTATGATATCGTGAAAGGCTATCAAATAAGCATTCTAATTCTTCATAGAACTCATCCTTGATCTTGTCATCTTTATCTTCTGTGGGGGCATGTACATTTACAATTATAAAATCATGTCGTTTACCCTTTAGAATTATGTATGATATCCTATCACTAACAAACTTAATATCTCGGATAGCGGATAGGATCATCCTCCTGACTAAAAAAACCCGTTCCAAATGCAGATCTTTCTGCACCCCCGTAGTATAACGCAAAGCTTCCTGATTCCTGACTACCTTCTCCTGGCCACCTAACTTCCTGTAAAGCGACTATATCCAAGGGCGATTTATCTAGCTCCCGCATTAATATCTCTAGTGCCCCGCTATTGTATAAAGTCCTAACATTCCATGTTCCTAGGAACATGTCCCTGTGTTTGAGCCTTTGGAATGGGTTCCCTGAAGTAGTCCCCGCCCGGAGAACCGAATGGGGGACTATTTGACCTCCGGATAATTTTACCCCAGTTGAACCCATGTCCGCATTTCTTGACAGTTGTATTTTTATGGTGAAAGATCGTCACTCTTTCGACCAAGGTACTTTTTTCGTCTGGCTTATCACCTTTGATAATAAATAATAGTAAAATAATAACACCTTTGTTGGAAATATTTGCGTTCATTATAATCAACCGGTCCACCGCTGTGGTCTCGAGGCAGCGTGCTGCCTTGTCACGCAGCGGACCCGGGTTCGATCCCCGGTCGGGGCAGTTTTTCTGGGTGAGGTTTTTATCAGGGTTTTTCCTCACCTGTAAGACAAACGTCAGGAAAACTTTAAGGCGAAAACGGTCCCCGAAATTATATGGCCATCATCACCATCATCATACTTATCATTATCATCATCATCCTTCACCTATGTAGAAAGCAACGCGGAGCTATCACACCTATAATCCCCTAGTAAATCTGCAAAGCATAGCATGAAAATGCTATGATTGAAGTGAAAGGCCTACCCTCGGGCAGATTTACTATGGAATGGAATAATCAACTGCTAACATTAAGTGTGGGCAATGCTTGTTAGTTGAAACTACAGGAGACCGTGATACCAATCAGTCATAAAATGGCGGCAAATACGTATTTATTGTTTTATATTGTTTAAAATAAGTTCAGTTCATTTAAAATGCAGTGATTTCTTTCGTATAATGTATATTAACACTACCTTTTGGGTTTTACTTCCCACATGTGGTTTGTAATATGTAATATTACAGTATAGTTATTTAGCTTTACAACCCCGAAATGTAGGAAATTCAACCTTCAAACATGGTCGCCATTGCTGTAAGTACGACAAAACGCACTATCGCGCAAAAATAAATATTAAATGATATGTTTACAATATAATTATTACTTACAAAATATTTATTTGAATCAAGATTTAAAGAATGAAATATAAAGTGTGTACAAGATAAAAAAACGAGAAAAATAATTAACATAAAATAAATTTAATTCTAAAAAAAATTAATTATTTAACAACAGGTAATTGTATAAGCGTGACTTAAAAGAACCAAGTGTGCGGCAACCTCTCATATATTGAGGAAGATATTTCCAAGAGCGGGCAGAGGCTACTGTGAAATAAGCAGAATAAGAGAAAGTGCTATGAAGAGGGATTGTTAGGAGACTGTTGTTTATTTTGTTAAATTGGAGAATCTCATTTTCTGATACCAGCTTATTTACAAGTGTCGATCAGCAATTAATACAAGTCACGCATAAGCGGTATTATTACCTATTTTCATATTGTTCTATAATTTGACACCAATTAAAATAAAATATATGGATTCGTTTTTCCATTACTTTATTAAAAATATTAAATAAATTAAACTATTATAACCTACAGGGCACATTGCTAATTTAAGGGTTAATTAAATTGTATGGTACATATTGCTACGAAAAAAACATTGCAGTTGCTAGTCAATTTTAATTTTGAGTTTCAGATAAACCGTTACATCTAATGGGCCGATTTCTCTTATTTCTGGAGAGTGTCTTTTCTCTATTTTACACGCTTTATATTAGCTTGACCTGTATCTATCTATCTATCTATGTAACGGAATTTTTCAACGCGATTTTCACCCTCTTAAAATCATTGGATCGACTTGAAACTTTGTATACGTGTAGAGGACCCGTGACAATACAATAATTTCATATTTTGTTTCCAAAATCCTGGCCAGAATCATCCGAAAATCAAAAAACTGAAAACTGGTATAATAGGTTGCGGACTTGTCGAGTTTTTAGTCAATCGTTGTAAGAGCTCAGTTGGTAGAGCAGTGAACTCTTAGTGGTATATAATTTCAGTAATCCATACGTCGCTGGTTCAAATCCGGCTGGGAGGGGTTTTTTTTATAGAAGAGTATTACTTTTAGCTCATACTACAATAGTATCGAATTTAAAGATATTTACATTTTTATCTTATTCTGTAAAATATTAAAACTAAAAAATAAATAATAGTTTTAAAAAACTGAAAGAACACGCTTTATTAGAAAACTAAAAAATGAGAAATAATTTTAATTTCCAATACGCTTGGGATAAAATAAAGTGTTCAACAAAAAAATCATCTCCAACACATGTAGAATAAAATTAGAGTTATCAACAAAAAGAAAATTTTACCATCAAAAGCGTGGGGTGCTTTTTATGATTTTTACATTTTCTTCTTAGAGAGCTTACTTTTACCAATATGTGTTTATTATCAATTATATTAATTGATATAGAGCACCCCACGCTTTTGATGGTAAAATTATTTTCTTTTTGTTGATAGCTCTAATTTTATTCTACATGTGTTGGAGATGATTTTTTTGTTGACCACTTTATTTTATCCCAAGCGTATTGGAAATTAAAATTATTTCTCATTTTTTAGTTTTCTAATAAAGCGTGTTCTTTTAGTTTTTTAAAACTATTATTTATTAATAGTATACAGTGTGTTTTGTAGTGAAACATCGAACATTACGACCGATAGAGTGATTTTTAAATTTTCGTTTCAGGTGAACTTTTACACTTAATTGTACGATTTTGCTGGTTAACGAACTCTGCTTTATTTTTAAAATTAATTGTTAAATGCCAAGTTTTGTCCCCAATGAAACAAAAAATTGCTGCTGATAGAGCGTTAACGGATATTAATAAATTATTTCATCCGTTATCATGACAGCTGTCGCCGTCTTCATGAAAAACCCAAACGTCCTTTCTCTGTACATCCACTGATTTTCCACCAATCCTCTGATAACCATAGCCGCTTGCACACCTTCTACCCAGTTTTCTTTGGTCTTCTTTTCTTCCTTCTTTCCATTGGGATCCATTCCATAACAAGTTTAGGCAATCTTTGCTCTGGCATTATTTTGACATAACCATACCACTGTAATATTTTCTTTTTTATAATGGCTATAAAGGTCCGGCTCCTCCTCTACACCCATAATTTCCCTTATTTATTTCGTATTATATCAATTCTATATTTTCCAGCTGATCTTCTTAAAACATCAATTTCTTTACTTAAAATTCTTTTTCATTTCCCAGAGAGCAATTTGCCAAACTTCAGCACCATATGTTAAAATGTTCTGAACTATAGTTTTATATATTTGTAATTTTTTTGTAATATTATATAAATATATATGTTATAATTAATGTTAATGGAGAATATATATATATATATATATATATATATATATGTGTGTGTTTGTGTGTGTGTGTGTGTATAAGAAAAGTAAATGTTTGTATTAGATTTTCCCGATGGTATAATGGATAACACACAGGAGTACCAATCCAGAGGTCCGGATTCAAATCCCATCCAGGCATTTATTTTTCATGTCATATATATATATATATTTAATCATGGATGATCTTCGGTGTCAACTAGAAAGGATCTAGATCTGTTAAAAATATAAAGAAACTGTTTCATGAGAACAACCTCATTTCCTTCGGAAATCACTAATAGTATATCACGATAGAAAGAACATTTAGTCCAATGCATCAACAGTTGAGCAACGGATCTCTGAAATCAACCTACAAATGTAACAAAATTTCTATAATACAATTACACTGGTCGACAAAAATGAACTTTTTTTATTTCACGTGAATAAGAATATGGGATTTTAGAAGTGTTTTTCATCCTGAATTTAAATATCATTTCAGTTATTTCCTATCAGGCAAGATTTTTCTGTAATATTCATTTAAATTTTTTATAATTTTTAATAAATTCCATATAACTCTAACTCATTCTGGCTTACCTAGAAGGTGGTAGATAATGACTTTCGGGCATATTTTGCATCTAGAACATCTCTCTTCTTGGTCCAACAATAGTCAGCCAGCATATTAGAGCTCCACTTGCCTTGGTACCTCTTTTCCATTGTGGAAATTTGCTGATGAAAATGCTCACCGTGCTACATATAAGGTAAAGGTTCATATGATAGGTCAAAGAGAATGCTAAAATCATTTTTTAAAAAGTAGTTGTCACAAAAAAAAACTGTGCCTGATGGAAAAATTCTGACTGCATAATTCAGTATGAAAAAATGCACTAGATTCACTAATCAGATTTCTTGTGAAGAAAACCTTGTCGACCAATGTTATGGAAATGGTTTATAAGAACATGATATAAGCTACAATAATAACAACTAGAAACATGCAAGATGCATAAGTTGAAATGTTAATACCCGAGTCGATAGACGAACAAGAGTCCACTGAATCTGAGTCAACGACATTGCCATTAAATTACAGTGATGGGTATGAGGAGAATATGATGTAAAAAATTTATATAATAAAGAAAATGTGGGGATATATAGCGTATTTTATATTGGAAAGTAATTAAGTTTTTCTCTATTTGTACGAAACTAATACAGACAGCAAAATAGTATACTTTGTGTTACAATGTGAAAAACACTTGAAAATGTTGTTCCAGTCGCGAAATTGCCATTAGAATTGAGCGTGCTTTAATTTGTGCTTGTTAGCGAATTGATAGCATTGTAAATTTACAATGTTGGTATCCGTGATGTACATTCCTTTCCCCCATTTCAGTTACAACTTAATGACGTGTTTATGCGTTTGTCATGTGTTTTACTATGCAATGTATGTTGTTTTCGTTGTGCAAATCAATGTAAACCATATCATTATTTTATCCCAGCATTACTTCTTTTTATTTAAGCATATGTGAAATTATTTCTTCTATGGGTCAAGATGATACTTTGGCCATACAAAAATACACTATTAGGTTGTCTCATAAGTAGAGCTAGGATTTTTATGTAATAAAAGATAAGATTGCAATACATATAGTATATATTATTCAACTGTTTGTGTGTGAAACCAAGATAAAAGACAGTCAGAAGTCTAACGTCTCATTATACTTTTCAACTGTTTGTGTGTGAAACTAAAACAAAGAACAGTCATAAGTAGAGACCGGATGTTAGAGAAAATGCCTACAGTTTTATATTATAGAAATTTTAAAAGTGACTTCATATAAGTTCATACCAACGACCCTAGAGTTGTTTTCCATGAAGTTCATTTTGTCTATAAATGCGTATTTCAGTTTATAATGCCTATAAATGCCTATTTGCATTTTTTTCTGGAAATTAACTCAGCATTTGAATTAAATCAATTGAAATGGACAAACTTCATGGCAAAAATCATTTCATAGAAGTTTTTAAGTGTCCTTTTTATTAATTTCTTTAGAATATTTTAGGATAATAGTGGCAATAACCTAGCAGGTAGATGGTTTCCCCCTCAATACACTCCCGTTCGGTAAATACTGTATTTTTCCACCTCAAGCATTCTCGTTAAGCGAAATAGTCCTAAGCTATTGCCCATTGTATTATGCTCCGGCTCTAAGGCTTGGAGAAAAGTTCTTTGCTACTTTTAAATACAAACATTGCTGAGTGACAAAGAGAGTAGATGGGTTAAGCTTTCTTTCTCTATCTCACACCTGGTACTGAAACCGCCAATATTATTTTTGATGTTGGTAACACTGAATTCAGTATGCAGTCCTCATTCACAGACAGGTGATTCAAAGACAAAGTGGTGCTGCAAGTGTATATTTTGACAAAAGTAAAACAAAAACTGACTAATATCGTGAAATAATTTGGCGCGGAAATATTCTCAAATGACGGTTCTGCTCTTTGTAAAAGGCAAAACAAATTCCAAAAGCATCTCTGATATCTTTGCATGCTATTAATAGCATATGTTTATATTCTTAACGTAAGACTAAAAAGTTATGTTGTTGTCCAATTTTTGTAAGAGCCTATTTTTAATTTTTAGTGCCTATATTAATGATTTTAGTGCCTTTTTTGCCTGCCTATTTTGAATTTTTTAAATGCCTAACATCCGGACTCTAGTCATAAGTCTAACTTCTCATTATACTTTTCAACTGTTTGTGTGTGAAACCAAAACAAAAGACAGTCAGAAGTCTAACTTCTCATTATACTATATTACAATCTTAACTTTTAGTACATAAAAATCCTAGCTCTACTCATAAGTCTTCCGAATGCAGTATTGGGTGATGATGCCCGTTCTGCGACTACAAAAACTGATCTTTCCATCGGTTGAAGGGTCTTCCGAGGTCTCTTTTGCCTTTAGGGTTGAGGTGGTAAATCATCTTTGGTAAACGGGAATTTGACATTCTCTGGACGTGTTGGAACCATTTAATCTGATAATTTTGTATATATTCAACCATTTCCCTACTATTCCACTGCATCCTTATCTCATCACTTTTCATTCTATCCCTTATTGTTACTCCAGTTAGTGATCGGAGGAATCTCATTTGTGAACTATTAATGCGGGATTTATCTTTTGCTCGAAGTGTCCAGCATTCACTTCCGTATAGTAGAGCAGGTTTGGCTATGGCATTATGAAATGTCAATTGGATTTCTTTCCTCATTTGTTTTCCAAAATTTCTCGTAATTATACCATTTAATCTGTTATATTTTTCTAAATTTGTTTCCACATCTTTTTGATTATGAAACTGTGATATATTATTACCTAAATAATTAAAGTGTGTTACTTGTTCTATTGGTTTATTATTTATTATAATTTTTACTCTCGAAAGTCCCTTTCCAGTGATTGCCATGGATTTGGTTTTATTTTCAGATATGTTCATGTTGTATTTTTCCAGGGTATTCTGCAATTTAAACACTGATCTCTGCTAATCATCTTCATTCTCCACTAGAAGTACTTCATCATCTGCGAAGATTATTATTTGTATTTGATTTCCTCTACATATTTTTACTCCTGAGGGGTTTAGTTTTTTCCACTCCTGGACAATTTTATTTAGATATAGAATAAACAATAATGGAGATAGTCCACATCCCTGTCTTAAACCTTGGTTAATTTCAAATTTATCTGTTATTTTCCCATGATCTAACTTTACTTTTATAAATGTGGTTTCATATAAACTTTTTACAGCATTTATTAGATTATTGGGGACTTGGTAGCTTTCCAATATTTTCCACATTATGTCCCGTTTGACTCTATCATAGGCCTTTTCAAAATCTAAAAATATATATATATATATATATATATATGGGGATATTAAATTCTTTCCATTTCTCAATTAGTTGTTTTACAACAAATATAGCGTCGATACACGATCGGCCTTTTTGGAATCCACATTGTTCCTCTCCAATTTTATCTTCTGTAATTTTCTGAAGTTTTTGTTTTAAAATGGATGTATATATTTTAGATGTTGTTGTCAACAATGATATTCCTCTATAATTTGAACAGTTATTGTTTCTCCTTTCTTATGGATGGGTATTACTAATGATGTTTTCCAGTCCTGAGGTATTATTCCATGTGCCCATATATCATTAAAAATTTGTACCAATCTAATATAGAGTGGTTTCCCACCATATTTCCAAAGCTCCATTGGTATGCAATCTACTCCACTAGCTTTTCTATTTTTCATTTTCTTTATAGTTTCTATCACTTCATCCAATGTTATAGCATTACATTCTTCTGTGGGACAGGGAGGTGTATTTGTCATAAGTATACCGGTTTTTAATGCAATGTGTGTTTAGTGGTATTTTGAAGGAGTGATTCAATTGGAGTTTGTTCCAAACGGGTGTGAGCCGATGTGGATCTTTATTCTTAGCAATTGGAACGAGTTCCTGAAATTTTGAGGTTCTCGGGTTCAAAACGGATCGGGCTTAATACTGTACGAACAACCGTGACAAAAAATTCAAGAATTGACAGAATTCGAACTGCTAACAAAGCAACATATCAGCCTGATCTTGCGGCTTCAGATTACTATCTGTTTTGATCCATGGCCCATTTCATGCGTGAAATTTCGAAACCATTGAACCAGAGTCTGGTTAATAAATCTCGCTGAAAAATGGCTCAAGACCATAAAAACTAACGGCATTTACTTTGAAGAGTATTTTTTACTTCTTATCAGGAAACATTCTAAATAAAATATTGTTTAAAACAAAGACTTATGTGACATAATCTATGTATTATTTTATGTACTTACAAGAGTATAAGCTACTGCCATAAAATTTGTTACGGGAAACACTAAGCATTAAGTTATTTATTAATGTGCCTAGATATTTATATTTCATCAAACTCTCATCATTACGCTTTGGCATTCAAAATGGCGATTGTATACTTTACATTGTTTAGCCATTTCCCTGATAACTTCCTGTATGACAATATTTTTATCAACTACGGTGCCTAAGCCAGTCAATGAAAAACACTGTAAAGATCAATACTGATCACTGTGGTTTTAAAATTTCAAATAGGAAGAGGGTTATTTCTGGAAGATTAGCAGATATATTCAAGGTTAGGCTTACCATTTCATAATTATTTTGAATACAATTACATTTCAATTATTAAATTATATATTATTATACTGTACTTTAAGATATTTTGAGGAGATATGTAGACTGTTTATCTGTAAATTTTTTATATAAAGTAATCCTGCATACAATGTGAGGTGTACATGTAGGTGTGTGTGTGTGTGTGTGTGTGTGTGTGTGTGTGTGTGTGTGTGTGTGTGTGTGTGTGTGAGAGAGAGAGAGAGAGAGAGAGAGAGAGAGCGCATGTCTGTCTCTGTGCATACGCGTACATGCATATCTCTGTGTGTGTGTGTGTGTGTGTACTTTTTTCTGAGAGATGGATTGCTGG
Source organism: Diploptera punctata (assembly GCA_030220185.1). NCBI lineage: Eukaryota > Metazoa > Arthropoda > Insecta > Blattodea > Blaberidae > Diploptera > Diploptera punctata. The sequence goes on from JASPKZ010000047.1 coordinate 1,735,265, forward strand.
AGAAGATCATCAGAAACTTAGATATTAGGAAAACTATGAAAGTTGAAATAAATCCGTTACAGACAATTGAAGAAAGATGACTAAGATGATAACTCTGCCAGGTAAAATAAAGCTATTATTATTATTATTATTATTATTATTATTATAAGTCTCATGATATGGCATCTGATAGAATATCTAATAAGAACTTAGAGTGAAGAATAGGTGGGAAAATAAGAAAGGGAAAACCTAAAGAAGGTTGGATGAGTGGTGTGAGAAGAAGTAAGCGTGAACAGGGACTTACAGATGAGGATAATCAGGGCCGCTACAAATGCAGAACTTCTTAGCAGTGACGGAAAGACATATGCAGTATACATATATATATTGTGAGATGTGTTTGAAATAATTTAATGTTCTACATATTAAATTGTATTTGCCTCGGCAATACACATTAATTTTTTGGAACTAATGGACTCTGCTTATCCTGAAACTGGCAGACAACACAACAGTAGCCGCAATACCAGCCACCCATCTAGTTTGATTTTTGACTTGACTTAATTAAGTAATGCTCTGCAATGTTCTGTTTGAATTTTCGCGGACAGTAGAGACACTCGTAAGTGCCGTCGTACAAGGTGTAAGATATTCCTGAGTTCCGATCTATAGTCCGAAATACTCGATGAGAGTCTTCCAGTTGCGTCTACCCATCATTTTCTAAAGAAATCTCCCTCTCGATGTTTCTATTCCAGAACGTTCTATTTCCCGAGAGATCCGTGAAGGCTGGACAGATTCGCCCTCGAGTATATACGGTGATGCAAGTCGATCGAGTATCAGTTTGATTAACGATTTTAAGTAGTGATCAGGAAATCAATCATGAGTCATGATTTGGGGAGCGAAGAGTTAATGTGAAAGTTACTGGATTGGTGAGGTATAAAAAGAAAATTCAGTGAATCTTTGAAAACGACAATAACTTAAACAAGAATAATAATCCTTTGTGATTATAAAAACAATTATTGTGAATCAAATAAAAAAAGGTGGAGATGCATAGTCAAATCAGTATGTCTCGTTATTTAAATAAATTCTAGTTGAAGTAACAACACCGCTACTAGTGATTTTATATATATGTAGTTTTATTAATTTATTTTTTGATGCAAGAGTAAGGAGTTTTAATTTTACAGAGTGATTCAGAAATATGGCTATACATCTGATCGCATTTTGTGACGAAAATATTATTATTAAAGGAAATATGCTCTCATTGGAAAGGGAATCCTTCAAATTACAATAATAGAACAAAACAAAACAAATCACTGCTCACGTGCAGCTTGGCGGGTTGATTTTTGTGGGCTAGCGTCGAACGCCTCCACAATTCTCTTCGTTGGTTCAGCATCCGTGCTAATGCGAGGCCTTCCAGGAGGTTCGATTTTCTGCATCCTTCCCGTTTCCAGCAATCGTTTTCTCCACTTCCCCATAGTCGACGGCTGCAATGCTACGTAAAACTCACGTCTTGCGGCCTCATGATCATTAGCATACGTTATTGTCCATGCAGCAATTGTAATTTGCTGTTGCATATTCAACGTCATTTTGACTAATGACGTAAGTTCTACACTGTATTGTTTTATTCTATTGTTGTAATTTGAATAATTGCCTTTCCAATGGTAATTTCATACTTCATATAATGGTAATATTTTCATCACACAATGCGATCCAACGTATAGCCATATTTATGATTCACTCCGTATATTAGTGATCTATTGAACACAACAGAAGGCCAAAGTTGCGCTGTTTCAACTTAATACTGGGAACAATCTCCTTGGGAAACACACCGTTTCAGAATGGTAACTCTTAATTGGACAACATTGTAGGAACCAACCCTCAGGTCTGTACGAGTAATATTTGAGTTAATGTTATATTTTTGTTCAAGTACAGCTCCATGTGCTGCAAAAAATATCTACCCACCATCCGCATTCTTATGCCATCTAAGAACCAAGTAGAAAACACAGACATAATATGCCATATTCATTTTTCTGTACAAATAACCAAACAATAAAAAAATGTGTAAAGTCTGAAATTAAAAATGTTAGAGTTACCACCTCTCTCACAAAATAGAAGTTCTTTGATATTCAGTTAGTTGAAGTATTAACTAAATGTTTATTTTTATTTGTGAATTTTATTGATATTTAACTTTGATTGAATTTTTCTCAGTTCAGTTATCTTGTGACTCTGTTCGATTTTGCAGAATGCGGTCCAATTGTGATCTCTGGAAAGAGAAAGAAGAGCTGGACAGACATCTCCTCCAACAATGTTCAACAATTATATTTGCACAAGAAACTGACAGATATTGGGAAGTTCTATCAAATATCTGTAAACACTTGAGAAAAGATTAAATTTAGGTTTTTGTCATTAGAGCGATATATACATATATTTATTTACTTATTTTCACAGAGAGATGCACGTAAGACGCTATCAAACATTCAGCGTTCTCGGCATTCGACCGTCATGGGCGGCGAGTGGCGTTCGCCAAGACTCATTGAAGAATTATGCGTAACTTGAGCTAGATTACGTTGGCGCATTGTTACTTTTATACAACATTTTTTGCACATCTTTATACGAATATGTGTGTATACTAGATATAAATTTGATATATCTTATGGAACAGGCAACCAGGAAAAAAATTACAAATATATAATTTAAGAGTGAGAAGTACTGTCACACATGGAACCGAAGCATGGAAATTTAACAAAACTTAGTACAAAATATTATGTCGATGGAAATGGATTTTTGAGGAGGGCAGCAAGATGTTCAAAATTGTATAGAATAAGATATAAAGTCAAACGAGAAAAAAATAATATTAAATTTTCAATAGTAGATTATATAAGATATAAGCAATTAAATCGGTATGATCATGTACGACGAATGCAAGAACAAACCAGGAAAACATAGCGAAAACACCTAGAAGAAGAAAAAGGAAGACCTCAAAACTCATGGATGTAAGAAATAAGAACTATAGTGGGAACAAGAGGACTGGAGGACAAGGAGTAGATGGAATTGGAGGAATGGAGAAGGAAAATAAATCTGTTTATAAATAAATAAGTAAAAATATACGTTTTTTTTACTAATAAAGAAATGTTGTTACTGTACTATTAAATTTGGAATTAATATCTGCTATATTTCACCTGAACTATGTTTTTGTACTATCATTTTCTCTTTGAAGTTATTCTGATAAAAACAGTTTATAAACTTCCGTATTGTTTTCTTTTATTCGAAGTAGACTTTAGAGACGTTGGAAATTTAGAGCACAAAGTAACATTTCTGTCTAAGTTTGTTTTTGCAGTTCAAAGTAGCCCCCAAAGCAACACAATTCCTCGCCAAGATTAATCTGCTGTCCTTGCTGAATAACTCTACCGTCTGAGGTGATAGAATTCCACACAAGTGAATTAAATTTATCTGCTGAAGGGAATATTTTCTCTTTCTTTCTCTCCTATCGGATTTCCACAGGTACAACCACGAATATATTCTGCAAGGAAGACAACTGAATTACAATCTGCTAACGTAGAAGTCACTGTGAAAATATGTTCAGCAATTCAGGAAGAAGATAATGCATTAAAATTTATATTCGCACTGTTTCAAAATTCCTTTTTTTATAAAAAACCTAACGCTACTCACATTCTAGAGGCATTATACTGATATCACATTAAATAAAACATAAATGCCTGAACTGGGATTTGAACCAGATATCTCTAGCCCTATACATTAGCGCGCTCCCAACTGCGTCACTCAGGCATTCCAGCAGAATCGTTTATTTTTCTTCATTATATAATATTATTTATATCATGAGGGATACCGGGACATCTGTCGAGCTGCCAACTCGTGGCTTCTATAACAAGTAAGCACATAAAGATAGTATTTATTTATACCAGTAACGTTTCTTTATTTCGATATTATAATTCAATTTTGTGGGAAATAATGAAGACAAGAAGGTACCCAGCTCAACTTATAGAAGGTATAAAAAGTCTTTATAATGGCACGAAAATTATCCTTAATTTAGATAATTATTCCAGAGAAGAAATTTTAATAAATCAGGGAGTTCGACAAGGGTGTACATTATCACCTACATTGTTTAATATATGTTTTGACGATGTTATACGAAAATGGAATAAATCAAGTCCAATAGGAATACAAATTAATAAGGAAATGTATATGAATATTTTAATGTATGCAGACGATCTGATAAGTATACAGAAGTCAGAAGATGATTTACAAAGAGCCATTTACATGTTGAATCAATTAGGACTATTATAATCTCAAAATCTCAACTTCAAAAACTAAAATTATGGCTTTTCAGGGCAAAGTGCCAGTCAGAGCAAAAATAGTGATCAATAATGAAATAATAGAACAGATAGCACATTTTAACTATCTTGGTTCAGATATAACATATAGCTATGATTGGGATATACATAATAAATTAAACCGATATCAAATGATATGTGGCACCATAAGAAAAACCCTCCGAAAGACTCGAAGAGAAACTCAGCTCAGGTTTTATAAAATGATGGCTGTTCCTGTTCTTTTATATGAATCTGAATCTTGGGTACTTACAAAAAAAAGATATCTCACACATTCAAGCCACTGAAATGAATTTTAAGATCTGTAAAAGGATGTGCATGCTTGGATAGATTACACAATGAATCAATAAGAAATGAACTGGAGATATTTTCAATAGTTGAAAAACTAGAAGAGCACAAATACCAACGGAAAGAACATTCAGACAGAATGGACAATATAAGATTACCCGAAAAGATCAACACCTACAAACCACATGGAAAAAGATCTTTGGGACGGCCAAGGAAACGATGGACTTGAGACCGGAATAGGTCACATTGACCTAATCCTGGAAAGGAAGAAGAAGAAAAAGAAGAAGACATTGACAATGAGAGAATATTCACTTATACCAGTAACGCTTCTTTATTTCTTTTTTATAATTAAGTTTTTACATTTATCAATATATATATATATATATATATATATATATATATTCATTAATAATAATACTAATCAGCAATAGCAGCACTTTAGTCCAATTAGAGCCTCGGCTTTCCTCAGAACCCTCTTCCAGGATTCTCTGTCTCTGGCAACCAGCCACTATCCTCCAAAACACCATCCATCCAATGCAGTCTCTGTTGTTTCACATTCCTTCTTCCTTCAAATTAACTTTCAATAATTTTTTTGGGTACCTCATGATCAGTCATTCTTTTGTACTTACCCTGCCCATCGCAATCTTGAAACTTAAATTCGTGTGACCAAATCAGAAGACTTATGAAACCGATAAAGTTCAGATAATTATATCTTATACGCTATTCTCCCTCGTCGCATACTCAGCCATGTATTTTTATTAATATCTTCTTTTCAAATGAACTCAATCTTTACATATCGGTCTTGGACAGGGTCCATGTTTCGCTGCCAAATATTAATACTCGTGTATTCAGTGTTTTACATGGATTACATTTCATTTCTCTTATAAAAATCCTTGACTTAAGGTGTCTAAAAAATTCATTGGCTTTTGAGTTATTATCTTTCATATTTCTTCTACTAAGTTAAAATTAATTAAGTAGCCAAGATATAAAAAAACTAGAGACCCCTGAAATTTATATTGACTATTTAACTCAGGTCCCAAATGGGAGTCAATGACCAATCACATTTCAATGATTTTTTATTTCCAACCAATCACAGTCGTGTTTCGCCTAAAATTTACCAACCAATGTTTTTCATAATAAAGAAAGCACCTCCTTTTTAACATTCTGAATAGGCCATAGCATTATTTTGCAGTGACTGACTCTGTAAGAAATACAGCTACCAGATTGTATATATATATATATATATATATAGTGCATGAATGTCAACACGTAGCGCATACGAGAGATAATATAAAAACATTTGTAACAATTGATTATACCACAAAAAAAAAGAAACCACTGTTTTCACTTCCTTAAACGAATTATTTTCCAGGAAATTACGCAGAAAAGTATAATTAACATATTTACATCATAGGACATCAGAAATTAATTAATACCTATAACGTTGGTTATAAATTTCTCCACTAGGGTGCATTCTTACAACATTACGATCTTTTGGCAATAAATAATATTATGATCTGGTTGCAGTGATCGAATAAAAGAAGCAAATGAAGCGTACCAATCGTTTCTCATTTGTTCTCAAACATCGCCGTTTAATTTAAAAATATATAAATATTTTAAAATAACTATAGTTAAATAATGATTTGTGAGTATACAGCTTAATTTTATTCGTTAAATAGCCTAACAAATTCCACTCTTGATTTCCAAATTCTCTAGATAAATTCACTCCTCACTTCGTGAGTCGTGAATTTATCGATAATTTGGAAATCTCTCGTGACATTACTTATGGCTATTTAACTCATGCCAGAAACGGGAGTCAAAGACCAATCACGTTACAATGAATTTTGTTTTACAAGCAATGACAGTCATGTTTCATCTCGCTCTTTATCAAATTATCTTTACCACCACCTGCTTTTGTGATAAAGAAAACACCTCCTTTTTAATATTCTGAACAGGTGAGAGCTGTATTTTGCAGTGACTGACTCTCCAACAAATACATTGAATATAGCAAACAATGAACAGGTTCTTCGAACTACACCTTTAATAATTGTGTGTTAAATAATGTTTTTTATAATGGTTTTACCGAGTTGTTTACTAAAAAAATAAATTAATAACCTATGATGTTGCTTATAATATACAGTTTGCTGTGTTTCATTTTTTCTTCACTAGGGTGCATTCTTACAATATTGCGATCATATCTGGCAATAAATAATATGATCAAGTTGCAGTGAATAAACAAATTAAACATAACCACACATTTCTGATTTGTTTTCAAATATCGCCGTTTACATTACACATATAAATATTTTATAACGCCGGTAAGTATATTTAAATGATTGTTTAGTAAACAGCTTCATTTTATTCGTTAAACAGTTCTAACAAACGTTATTCTTAATTTCCAAATCCTCTAGATAAATTCACTCGTGGCACCATTTATGATAAATGTCTATATGGATTATTTGTGTTAAATCTCTTTTTTTTCCATTTATTACCAATAACATTATATTTAGCATTTCCTTAATTTATTTTCAACCCTATTTTTTAGTTGTTATTTCTAGTGTCATAAACGTTCCCTTGATATCTTTCTCTGATTTACCAATAATGCCTGTCATCAGCATAATCTAATATTTGATTTGATTTATAACAATAATAATAATAATAATAATAATAATAATAATAATAATAATAATAATAATAATAATGTCGGACGCGGTGGGCTGGTGGTTATGTTCCATGCCACTAGTTCCGAGAGTCGCGGGTTAAAACCCGACTGGTGTCGATGGACTTTTAGAATGGAGAAACCCAATGAACAAGTCCTCCGGGAAGGACTTTAAGTCGCGGATCCCGAATCTGAAGTTTTTTAAGCTAGTAAAAGAACCGCAAGCCTCAATAAAGAGGCGTCTATGCATTTACCGATCGTTATCCGTACAAGTATTATCTTAGTTGACTGATTGGTTTCTCACTGAGGCGATATGCCGACTACATCACTCAGTGACATCTGTAGGCAAATAAGCGTAACAAAATTAGCTTGATAAAAACACTCCAACTAGGGAGCGCCCTATTCTCTTCGCGAGAAGTTGTGGGGTGTATAGATGATAATAATAATACTATAAAATAATAATAAAAATAATAATAATAATAATAACATGATACATAGTACCAAATATATGAGAAATATATAATCTACTCAAATGAATTTCTTTTTTCATAAAAATGGAGAAGAATATATATTATAGGCTTTTAATGTTAGATGTCACAAAAAGTTTGGACGATATAAAAATTACTAACTGCAGGCCGAATGCGATAAGCCAAAGAAAAAAGTACCTTGATCGAAAGAGTGACGAACTTTCACCGTAAAAATATAATCGTCAAGAAAAACGGATATGCGTTCCACTGGAATTAAATTTTCTTGAGGTAAAATAGTCTCCCATTTGTATCTACGGGCGGAGACTACCTTAAGCAATTCATGGCAAAAACGTATAGGGACATGTTCCTAGGAACATAAAAAGTTAGGACATTTGAGGAGACAACATAACAGTGAGCTAGATGATCTTTATGAGAAACCAGATATAATAAGAACAGTTATGTTTTGTAGACTGCGATGGTCAGGACATATGGAAGCAATGGGGCGTTAAAGACGAGCATGGAAAGTCATTGTAGGAGAATCTGAGGTAAAGCACCCAGTAGTAAGCCAAGAATGACTTGGGATAATAACATTAACTGTGATTTGAGAGAGACTATTTAACTCATGTTCCAAATGCCAGTCAATGACCAATCACATTTCAATGAATTTTGATTTACAACTAATCACTGTCTTTTTCATCTCGATTTAGTACTTTCATTTTATCGCTTTCATTTTATCAAGTAGCTCCTAGAATGTATATATGTAGTGCACATATGTAACCAGATGCTGCTTGCGAGATATAATAGAAAAACATTCGAAGCAATTGATTATACCATAAAAAAAAGGAACCACTGTTTGCCCTTTCTTAAACGTATTATTTCCCAGCAATTAACGTTGCATAAAAATATATTTGACATATTTACATCATAGGACATGAGAAATAAATTAATAACCTGTAATGATGTTTCATTTTTTCTCCACTAGAGTGCAATCTTACAATATTGCGATTCTATTTGGCAATAAATATGATCTGGTTGCAGTGATGAACAAATTAAACATAACGTTTCTAATTTGTTTTCAAATATCACCATTTACATTATATATATATATATATATATATATATATATATATATATATATATATATATATATATGAAATTTGGATTTTAAATAAAAGAAACTCTCATAAACTTCAAGTAAGCCAAATGCGCTTCTTACGATCATTGTTAGGAGTTAATAGACTGGATCACCAAAGGAACACTACTATCAGAGGAAAACTTGGAGTAGCAAGTTTAAATGAAGATATCCAAAGATACCAACAAGAATGGAAAAATCATCTGAGAAGAATGGCAAGAAATAGACTTCCAAAATTGGCATTCCAATATACCCCAACTGGACATAGGGACCAAGGAAGACCAAAACATCGGTGGAAAGATCAAGACCATCTTCGCTAGGTTTACCGTACAGGCCACATGGCCTAAAACGAATTTGTTCATGATGATGATATATTTTTAATAAATATATTTATATAATGATTTGTGAGAGAACAGCTTAATTTTGTTCGTTAAATACTGCTTACAAATGCCACTCTTGATTTCCAAATTCTCTAGATAAATTGGTAATCACTCGTGGCATTACTTATGATAATTACACATAGAATGATTGGGAAACTTAGTTTCTTCATCGGCAGAATCTCGGAGATGAAAAGAAAGACCCCTTACCTTGCGGTGAAAAGGGACTTCAAAGAAAAAAGGAGTAAACTCTGACAGAAAATCAAGGAGTAGATCAGACTCTGTATCTCTAGTGGAAGCAGCTGATCTAGGACAGAAACCCCGAAATAAAACTGGCCCTCCAGGTTGTGCGTGGGGTTGACAACGCCACACCATAAAAACTATTATGCTGAGTAACCTAAATAAAGATGCCAGGCGGATATATTTTTAGGAAACGAAAATGCAGGAATAAGGACACGATTATAGACGGTCTTTATAGTAAGCCAGATATAATAAGAAAAGTTAAGTTTCGTAGACTGCGATGGGTAGGACATTTGGCACGAATGGTGAATGAAAGATGTTCATGGAAGCTTCTTGTAGGAAAACCAGAGGGAAAACGCCCAGTCGGTAGACCAAGAATGAGGTGAGAGGATATCATTAACCATGATTTGAGAGAAGTAGATTATACAGGGAATGATTGGAAAATATTAGCTCAGGATACGGATATATGTAGAGAGCTTATGTCCGCGCGGCCAGTGAGTTAGAGTTAGTTTCAGCTAACTGGGATGTTTTGAAATGGGTAGATGACGTTGAAGATGACATTAGGAGTCAAAAGATGGAGGCAAAAAGCCATAGAAAAAGCTGTGTGGGCATCGATCGTTAAGATGGCTATGATCACATTCTAAGGCCCCTTTATGCTAAATGAAGAAGAGAAGAAGAAATGTCTTTAACAGTTAGGGAAAAAACTCGAAAAAATCTCAGGATAATTTTCCCAATCCAAGATCGAACCAGGGTCCGCGTCTCTGAAGCAACAGCGTTACCACGAGAACTCAGCAGTGGACTTATATCAGTCATTGAGGGTAAAATTAATTAAATACAGCAATATAATTAAAAAGTTAATATTCAAAGAACATTGATGGAGTGGTAATATAAATTAGGGCACGCAGAAATTCTTCTACAGACTGAAGTATGTGTGGTAAAGTTACAAGTACTCCCTCGTGGCAGATGCTACTCCATTACATCCTTCATTAATGAAACAAGTGACAACGGCTTAATGCAATTAACACCGACCATCTTGTAATTTGCCACCCTCTGCTTCCACTGCCCGACACTTCAAAAACACATCTATTCCATTATTGCCTTCACACTTGAGGGATAACCAACTGTACCACAAATAATTAATAGCGCATTTAATTATTTTCATTTAAGTAGTGCTAGTCCATCGCTGTGGTCTAGTGGTAACGTCCATGGTTCTTTCGCATTGGGGCCAGATTCCATTCCCAGTCGGAGAAGATTCTTGGGTGACGGTTTTTTTTTTCCAAGTACTCCTTCAAATTAGACAAATGTCATAAAATTTTAAGGCACAAATATTCACTAAATATCATCTGAGCATCATAACCATCATTATCATATCCGCCATATTTAGTATAAATATATGAGTGAATGGGATGTTTCATCATAAATGTTCGGATTGTTTCGTATGAGGCCTCGAATTGATCTGATTACTCATTCTGATAGGCCCCAAATGCCTTGTGTTGTTGAAAAAATATTTGTCATAAGTAATGCCATGAGTGATTTCCAAATTATCGATAAATTCACGACTCACGAAGTGAGGAGTGAATTTATCTAGAGAATTTGGAAATCAAGAGTAGCATCTGTTAGGACTATTTAACGAATAAAATTAATCTGTTTACTCACAAATCATTGTTTAACTATAGTTATTTTAAAATATTTATATATTTAATAAACGGCGATGTTTGAAAACAAATCAGAAATGTGAGGTTATGTTCATTCACTGCTGCTACTTAATTATATTATTTATTGCCAAATAAGATCGCAATATTGTAAGAGTGCACCCAAGTGGAGAAATAATGAAACACATCAAACTATGTATCATAATCAACATTACGGGTTATTCATTTATTTTTTTAGTAAACAACTCAGTAAAATCAAGGAATCTTTTCATTATTTGCTATATTAAATGTATTTGTTGGAGAAAAATAATGCTTTGACCTGTTCAGAACATTAAAAAGGAGGAGCTTTCTTTATCATAAAAGCAGGAGCTGATAAAGAGAAATCGATAAAGAGCGAAGTGAAACACGACTGTCATTGGTTGTAAAACAACATTCATTGAAACGTGATTGGTCATTGACTAGCATTTGTGGCATGAGTTAAATAGTCATCCAAAATTTAAAATTCCTCTCCCGATAGCTCGAGCCACTGTAAGGCACGGGCTGGCGTGGGACGTATAAAGTTACCTATAAGGTGAGAGGTTAAACAATAATGGACAAGAAGTAGTACTAATCACATTATCTGTTACATGATATAATCATTGCTTTCATGTTATCTACTTCTTTTTCTTTTTTATCTTAGGCTTATAACCTGTTGGGAAGTGAGTTTTTCCATCTTTGTCGTGGTCTTCCTGGGGATCTCTTGCCAGTTGGAATATTACCTCATCCTGTCATCATTTATTATTTAGATATGGTTATTCCATTTCTGCTTCCTTCTTGATATCAATCGTTTCATTATTATTATCAACATCAACATTTACATGTGGCTTTTTTCGATCTCATAGATTCTCATTCAAAAAGTTGAATCCATCTCTTTTTTTCGGTCTACCGGCATTCCTGTTTCCTTTTGGTTTGTAATTAAGTATAATTTTTGGTATTCGTACACGTTTCATTCTTTGGAAATGTTCTTTCCAGTTTTTTTTCTAGATTGTTTTATTTTATCTAAAAGTTTAAAAACATGTAGCTCATTTCTAATATTCTTCTTTTTATTACGGAATTTATTTGTAATGCAATGGTTTTTCGTCGCCTTCAAAAAATTCGCTTTTCCATTTGTAGCGGTTCTGAATATCTTCATCTGTAAGTACCAGTTCACTCTTTATTCTCACACCATTCGTCCGAACTTCTTCAAGTTTTAATTTTCTTCTTTTTTCCCATCCATTTTCCATTCCAAGATCTTCTTAGGAATTGTATCAGGTGCCATCCTCTTGACATGTCCGCACCATTGTCTTTCTTAAATTGTCTGTAAAACGTTTATCTCAGCTTTCATAATTTTCCTAATTTCAACATTTCAATATTTTCTAATCTGAACTTCCGCAAAGACCTTCTCCAATAATCCATATATGCTGCTAATATCTCGTTAGGTTGACATATTCTAGTTGCACATGTCTCTGATCCATATAACATAATACTCTCTACGATGGCCTCATAATTACATTTATTTGTTCTCATTCATTCCTATATGATAAATGTTTAAATAAAATAATGTAAGCTAGTATACAATCTATCAAAACAACACAATCAAGATGGTTTGGATATATCAATAGGATGACAGAAGACAAATTACCGAAGAAGATTCATGGATGTAATCCGACAGGAAGAAGGAAGAGTCAATCAATCAAACAACCAAATACCTTAGAGCTATTTCAAACCGAAGTCGGTTTTTTCTTCATTCACAAAGATTCTCCACAACTCCCTGTTTCCTGCTTCTTTCAAGTGGCCATCTACTCTTGTGAGATCTAGATACACCTCATCTTCCAGCGTAGATTTGGTCTGCCCAATGTCTTTTATCTCATGGATAGTTGTCCATAGCTATATTTATTAGTCTCGTGTTCTCTTGAAGTAATATGTGACTAAGCCATCACAGTATTGTTAGTACAACCGCTTCTTGCTGCAACATTCTTAAATATCTGATCTTTCGTATTCTCCATCCTTCATTTTCGTTAAAAACACCAACTTTTTTCGTAAAAATTTTATTTTCAAAAGTAATGAGAGACCTTTCCGACTTTTGTTTAAAAATTCCAGGCTTTATCGGCATACAGCAATTATGTATTTATTTTAAGGAAGGTTAAAGACTAAAACTAACTAACTTATTAACCAACGCCCAATCAAGGCTGTTGAGCCATTTTGTAACACGCTGACGAGTATAGATGGAGTCTACGCCCAATCAAGGCTGTTGAGCCATTTTGTAACACGCTGACGAGTATAGATGGAGTCTACGCCCAATCAAGGCTGTTGAGCCATTTTGTAACACGCTGACGAGTATAGATGGAGTCTACGCCCAATCAAGGCTGTTGAGCCATTTTGTAACACGCTGACGAGTATAGATGGAGTCTTCATCTAATTTTAGTGGTACAGAGCTCAGCAGCTTCTCGGTTGGTCTGCAACCATTAGTTTCGAGGTCCACAGTTGGCATTCTGGAAAGGTCAGGATTCGTATGCGATGGAGATGCGAGACTAGATAGACATTTCGGTTTTAATCTAAACACAACAACGCTGAATGTTTGATGGAGACTATAGGTTATAGGGGCACATGTGGCAAGGCTCTCCCACATCTTATCTGACGCTATTTGCGGTTTTTGCCAATTCATTTATTGACTGTAAAGTTTATTTACGCTTTTTCTGAGTCAAGGGAAAGAGTGCTGTATGGCAGAGGGAGAGAGTTCCTAATTTTGCCAATTTGTCGGCCATTTCATTATCGCATATGTTAACATGTTTTGGGAACACATTGGAGTTTCGACTGCCAGCCTTGACATCCCAGTTCGTTTAAGGTCTTCCTACACTTCAAAGTTCTTATGGAGTTAGTTATAGTGTAACACAAGTTCCGAATTGCTGCTTGCGAACCTACTATGTAATTGTCTTCCTTGTGAAAATGATTGAATCAAGTTCAGTAGCGGCTGCTTGGATTGCGGCAATCTTTCCGTCATAATTGCTTTGTGGAGAGCCAACTGCAAGATGTCCCTGGAAGAGGAGGCAGTAGTATGCGGCTAAAATTAGAGACAAAGCCAAAAAAATAGTTCGCATTGCAGAAACATACAGACACACTTCCTCTCTCTTTCTTCCCTTCGTTCCCCAACAGCGTCAATCGTATTTTCGAATCTAGAGTTGCACTTTCTCGTGTGCCCCCCAACGATATTCCCCTACTCTGTCACTCAACTGTCAGCTGACTTTAAACGTCACTAAACCACGCCAGTTCGCGTATTCCGGACAAATTATCTGGCTATACCTCTAACACAAGAAGTATTTACAACAATGAAAAAAATAGACTTGCAAGGAGTGGTTTGGAAAAATAGAGGGGTATGGTCATTGAATATGGAATATTGCAATGGTCATAGGAAAATGTAAAACCTGAAAATAAATACAAATGTAAAAACGAATTGTTAGCTAATAAATAAATAAATAAATTGTAACGAAATTACAGAGGGAACAGACAGGTAAATTGTGAAAACAGTGTCCATGATCTTAATAGCAAGAAATGTAATAATACTGAATTATATCTTAATAAATATGAAAATCAAATAAAATTAAGTTTTATTTTTATTTAATCAATAAATGTAATAATAATCAAGTTATTTAATTTCGATGAGTTAATTGAGTGTAAAATTACAGAACAATGTACAATAATAAGGACTGAACAAGCGAGTTGGATCAAAGATAGAGTTTGACAGTCAGGCTCGGTGGTCTAGTGGTTATTTTCCTTGCTTCTAGTCCCAGAGTCGCGGGAACAAACCCGTCCGGGGACTTTGGATGTTTTAGGATGGAAAAAATCAAAGGGACAAATTCTCTAGGAGGGATTTAAAGACGTGGGTCCCGAATCGAATGATATTCAGGCTCGTAACAGAATCTTAAGCCTAAAAAAAAGAGGCATCTAAAAAATAAAATAACTTTCTTCCATCCATGCAATACTTTACTTGCCTATTGGATGTTTCTTGAGCGATATGGTAACCACATGCCACTCACAATATCTGTAGGGTAATAAGCTTAATTAAGTCAGATTGGTCAAAAAAACTCAAAAAGGAAAGCTAGGATCCGAAATGGCTGAAAAGCCATAGGAAGTAAGAAGGAAGAAAGTTAATGCGCCAGCAGATTTATAGTATTCTCGTGAACATTAGTCCAGACCCGTATCACAACAATGAGATGTGGGATTAAGGAAGAAATGTTTTGGTGTGTATGTAAGCGAAGCGAGTTCATTGCAGAGATGTGCTTATACAGACCAGAACCAGAACACATCGTTGCATATTTCACAGAGGAAATAACCCAATTCAGTGTTGCATGCTGGGAAATTACGGGCTAAACTCCTTTCTCTCAAACTTTATGTAAACCATGCATGGACTTGCATGTTTCAATGTTCTTCTAACCGCCTTCTATTAGTATAAATCGTCCAAATATTCCTCCTTTGAAATACAAAATAATATTCTGACAGTTCGCATGGTTTAAAGTTCAATTTGAGTTATGAATGTAGACTAGAAATATAACATTTAATATTTTAAAGTAACCATCTTCCTTGGATAGTGGTCAGAGTATCTGTCTACAGCTCATGAGATCCAGGTTTGATTCCCGGTCAGACCACAGTCATGTTTCCTTAAAGGGAATTATTCCTGTGATCGCACATGATCTGTATGTAGACTAAGTTTAGATTTAAGGACTCTCGTGGTACTTCGTTATAATTAATCACCTATCATATCCTAGGGATAAAGATGCCATAATGAAAACCTGGTTGCATTTATTTTAAAAAATCTAATCTATGAACAGTAATGAAGCGGGAAACTGAAATTGGAGATTCTATCCCTAAAATTTGTGTACTAACTAACTCACTGGCAGTATCGAACCCGAAAGTCCATGCCCGTGTGAACAAAACGCCTCCATATTTCCCCTATCACTGAGCCAATGTTTTGCAATCATATTTACTTATTGACTTTATGTCCCTTTGAGTCTAGCTATAACCTCTACTTTGTTAGGATTTCATATACGTAGCTAATTTAATTATGCTTATTTCTCTACAGATGTCATGAATGACATGTGTTCAACACACCGACCTAATGAGACATCTAGAAGGCAGTTGAGGTATTACATGGATGATGAAGATCGGTAAATTTTGCTTAGAGACTTCTTTCTTCAGGCTAAAGTTGTTTTAAGATCCTAAAAATCTTCAGACTTGGGACCCACGGCTTGAAGTTCCTACCGGAGAACTTGTTACTTGGATTTTTTCCAACCTAAAAAAGTCCATAGATCCCGGCCGAATTTGAACCCGCGATCTCCGGGAATAGAGGAAAGGAATATAATCATTAGATCATCGCTGCCGACTGTTTCCCAATCAACCCCTCTATAATCTACTTCCCACAAATCTTGGTGTTACATGTACTGCCCTTCGCAGTCTATGAGACATAACTGTTCCTGTTGTTTATGGATACGAGTCTACATACATTTAAAAAAAAGTCAAAAATAAAAAACACCAAATGATTTTATCAATATGTGAATAATTACCTGAGAAAAAAATGCAGTTTTTTCATAGGAAATCAGAGACAATTTTTAATTAAATGAAGAGTTAAAGTCTACCGCTGTGGTCTCGAGGTAGCGTGGTGCCTTGTCACGCAGCAGGCCCGGCTTCGATCCCCGGTCGGGGCAGTTTTTCTGAATGAGGTTTTTATCGGGGTTTTTCCTCACCTGTAAGACAAATGTCAGGAAAACTTTAAGGCCCAAACGGTCCCCGAAATCATATGGCCATCATCATCATCCTTATCCTTATCATTATCATCATCATCCTTCACCGGTGTGGAAAGCAACGGGAAGCTACCACACCTACAATTCCCTAGTAAAATGTTATGATTGCAGTGAAGGACCTGCCTTCGGGCAGAATTACTATGGATGGATGGATGGATGGATGGATGGATGAGTTAAAATGAAACTAACCTAAGGTTATATATTCAAATGAAAATATTCAGTCAACGCTCCAAGAGAATAGCCACTTATCATAAACGTACTAAGACATTAATGCTATCATATTTACCCAAACATGTTACAATGACATGCCTTTTTTTACCTAAATACCAATTTCCTATTTAGCGAAATGTATTGAGTGCATAAAAAGAACTCTAATGATAGAACAAACATGTTGGTAAATGTCTACAGAGGGAATGGGTGATGTTGGCAAACATTACGCTAACAGTCACTTTTCCTCTGTTGTAATAAACACAGACTAATAACTGGCATTGATGGCGATATGAAGGAGAAAGTGGTTCTTTATTTGAAATACTTTGACAACAGATTCATACCTCTAAAGAGAAAATTTTAGCAGCTGGCTTTTGCTTTAGCTGAACACCGTAATGCATCCCGGGAATTTAATATAGAAAATAAATATTTTGGAAAACACTACTACTACGATTTCATGGCAAGATATTCTGAATTGTCATTAAAACTCAAGAATCCATAAGGCTTCAAAGAGTATTGGGTTTTAATCGAAATCTGGTTGATCTATTTTTCGCGAAGTACGAAGAGTTGCTTCGTAAGTATAATTTCTCTTCAGACAGAATTGATAATTACGCTGAGGCAGGGATATCTATTGACCATGACAATTGTGTAAAAGTGATGTCACGTAAGGGAAAAAGGCAAGTGAGTAAGGTAACTTCAGGAGAAAGAGGGATAAATGTAACTGTCCTTCTCTTCGCAAATGCAGCTGGTGGTGTTTTTGTTCCACCTCTTTTTGGTTCCCAACGAATCTACATTAGATGCAGTTCCAAAAAAAGACCCTCCGACTGGAAACATTTTTGCAGATGAAAATAGTGGTTAGATAACTGCATTATCGTTTCTGAAATGGCTAGCATAATTTGTTCAGAGGACTCGTCCTACTGTAGAAAAATAAATGCTTCTTATGCTGGATTGTCATAGCAATCAAATGGATATAGATGTTATCCTGTATGCAAGAATATATCATGTGGACTTAAGTATATCTCCACAAGTTACAGTCAATAGATCAAGCTGTTAGGCGACCGTTCAAGGCATCCTACAATCATGCCTGAGTGTGTAGATGATGAAATATTAACCTACGAGAATTGCACAGTGAGATATTGCTGGTAAACACTGAATTTTCTGTAATTTTCAAGATGGATTTGGCACAATCTACTTTCGCTCTTACGGGACTTTGGCCACTGTTCTCTGCTTCAGAGTTCATTCCCGCCAAACACTTTAGGCAGTCTTAAAATTAGGAACAGTGTACCTGTTTTGAACACTCTCATGAAAAGCTTTTGGTTGCCACGGCCTCTGAACTAGAATATGCTTTGAATAACAATAAATCTGGACCTTCTACAGGAACGCAAACAGCGCCTGAATTTAATAAAATGATTGAAAGATTTCGAAGGATAAAATAACAAAAAGATGCCAACGAACACAAAAAAGTGAAATTCTCATTACAAGTCCGTAAAAATACTGTTGGAGGAGAAAGGAAAAGTACCTAAAGAAAAACAAATGAGCGTAAAGAAACGTATGTCTGAACGATCTACGAAGATAGCCGACAAGTTCAAATCGGGGTATTCTAAAGAAGATAAAAATATAACGAGAAGAGAGAAATGTAAGCTAAATCATTTATAGAGGAACAAACTTCTCTTCACTAATATCTAATATTTCAATATAAAGAATTGTATCGTACGGCTCCTGAAATGACCTTCTCATGAATAAATAATATAAGTTTCTGACTTGAGAAGTCAACTGAGAAGCCAAGAAGAAAACTAGACTTTGAAAACGGTTGTGAACTAACAGAAGAAAATACAATATGCGTAATTTGTTTAGAGTCATTTGAAGATGCTAGGGTGCAGTGTATTCAATGTGAAGGTTGGGTGCATGTTGAGTGTGTGGAATTGGAAAACATTCTGCATTTCATATGTAACTACTGCAAATAATTAAAATGTTATATTATTAGCCATTAATTATAATACATTTGTACTAGTTTTGTTTTGTTTTTAGTTCCTTCTTTACTAATATCCATTAAGAGATAGAAATATAACAAAATACATGTTGCCCGAATGATTTTTTTTTTAAAATTTTGAAACTGCAACTTTTTAATTTGTTTAATTAATGGGTTTCAGTACTGCAATTTTAGACAAATGTCGCACAGATATTTGAAATGTATCGATCGATTCAGTTAACATTACAGTATTACTGTACAAAAATCTTGTCACCTAAAACTTTAACTGTGAATCATAAAGTGGCCGATACTGGAGATCTTCCCGTATGTTAGGAACTTGTGTAAATATTTTTCGTATTTAATTTTATTTTTTCGCTGATTGAGTGGAAGAGAAAGCCTTATGGTCTTGACTCTACCAATTTAAATGTACTCATGGTATTTCGGCCAGTATGGGACCGGTGCCCACCCAGCATCATGAGGCATTTGGGTAGCTACAATAAGTAGCGGCTCCAGGTTGAGGAAACCAGCTTTAACGGCTGGGGGACTCGATATGCTGACCACATGTCACCCCTACACTGGCTGATGATCATCTACCTCTGTGATTGACACATGTGGATGTGAGGGGCCAGCAGCCGGCTGGTAGGCTAAGGGCCTTCTACGCCTGTCGCGCCAGGAGTTTTTTTTTTATTATTAAGTAAATTATTATCTGTCTTTTCGAAAGCTAATTATTTACCTTCCAGTTATCGCTGACAAATAAAAATATACATATAGGCCTACTTCACATTTTGTCATAAGTAATGCCACGAGTGATTTCCAAAGTATCGATAAATTCACGACTCACGAAGTGAGGAGTGAATTTATCTAGAGAATTTGGAAAATCAGGAGTGGCATTTGTTAGGACTATTTAACAAATAAAATTAAGCTGTTTACTCACAAATCATTATTTAAATATAGTTATTTTAAAATATGTAAATATTTAATGTAAACGGCGATGTTTAAAAACAATTGACAAACGTTATGTTTCGTTTGTTCATCACTGCAACCAGACCATATTTATTGCCAAATAGAATCGCAATATTGTAAGAATGCACCCTAGTGGAGAAAAAATTAAACACATCATTACAGGTTATTAATTAATTTCTGATGTCCTATGATGTAAATACGTCAATTATATTTTTCTGCAACGTAAATTCCTGGAAATAATACGTTTAAGAAAGTGCAAACAGTGGTTTTTTTTTGTGGTATAATCAATTGCTACGAATGTTTTTCTAGTATATCTCGCAAGCGCAATCTGGTTACATTCGTGCACTGTATATACAATCTGGGAGCCACTTGATAGAATGAAAGTATAAAATCGAGGTCAAAAACGACTATGATTGGTTGTAAATCAAAATTCATTGAAATGTGATTGGTCATTGACTGCCATTTGGGGCGTGAGTTAAATAGTAATTATAATTTTATTTTTTTATTTTTCACATTTCGCTAAACTATTTTTCATGTTCTGTTTTTTGTATTGTAAGCCCATGTTTTCCCTTTACAGAGATTTAGGCGCTCTCCCCCTACAAGGAAGGATTTGAACCATACTAATTCAGTTACATTTGTTTTCGTATAGATGTCACTTTGAGTGGTCCGTGGTCAACGTTTCGCCTCATACTGACATCTAGGAAACCAAGGTAGTACTAGGACGGGAAAATTCGGTAAAATTTGCTTAGAGGCCTTTTCATTCAGTCTTAAGGATTTTTTACGAGCCTGTTAATATGAAAATATTAAAAATAACAATACTAGTACTAGAGATATTACTAGGTATTATTATTACTACTATTATTATTATTATTATTACTATTATTATTATTATTACTACTATTATTATTATTACGACTATTATTATTATTATTACTATTATTATTATTATTACTATTATTACTATTATTATTATTACTATTATTATTATTACTATTATTATTATTATTATTACTATTATTATTATTATTATTATTACTATTTATCATTATCATTATTACTATTTTTATTATTACTATTATCATTATTACTATTATTATTATTACTATTATCATTATTACTATTATCATTATTACTATTATTATTATTATTACTATTATTATTATTATCATTATTATTATCATCATTGTGGTCTTGGGGTAGTGCCGCTGCCTCATACCAGCGGGAACGGGTTAGATCTTCAGTCGGAACATGTTCCCTGGATTTTTTCGGCGTTTTGCTCACCTGCAACAGCGTATTGTATTCAGTGTCGTAAATACAGACCTATGTCTTGTTCCTTCGGCTGCTGATGATGGAACTAGTCTCTAAAGGCCTACAGAGAATTAATACTTCACAGAGTTGAGGAGACAGCCCTACAAGGTAAAAATTTTATAATTTTATATTATAATTTTTTTATTAATACCTCAACGGAGTTTTATCATAAATGTTTATTTACGTTGGAAACTAGCAGAATCCCTAAGTTATTATTACAGTACAAGCCTGATGGAAATATAACTCCAGAAAGACCTAAAATATATGGGAAGATTGCTTTAAAGCATCCTAATGTCAGAACAGATTAACATGCCAAAATCTTTAAGACGAAGATGATGAATTGATGTTAATAATTGTATTGAATTGTAAGCCCATGTTTCCCTTTACAAAGATTTAGGCGCTCTCCCCTACAGGGAAGAATTTGAACCATACTAATTTAGTTAAACTTGTTTTCGTAAAGATGTCATTTTGAGTGGTCCGTGGTTAGCGTTCCGCCTCATACTGACATCTAGGAAACCAAGGTAGTACTAGGACGGCAAAATTCGGTAAATTTTGCTTAGAGGCCTTTTCATTCAGGCTTAAGGATTTTTTACGAGCCTGAAAATCTTCAGACTCGGGACCCACGGCTTAAAGTCCCTCCCGGAGGACTTACACCTTGGATTTTTCCGTCCTAAAAAATCCATCGACCCCGGCCGGGTTTGAACCCGCGACCCTCGGGACCAGAAGCAAGGAGCATAACCACTAGTCCACCTCGGCCGATTGATGTTAATAATAATTTAAAAAATATTATAATAACAGTAACAACAACAGTATCTATGATGCCAATAGTAATACTACTAATGCTGATAATAATTGATAATAATATTCGTAATACATGTGTGACCTTCAGTAAAGTTAGCCCTATGCTGCATTGATTTCGTGTCACGGATAAGGAATTCAAATTGTGCGGATTCTTTTTTAACAGTACGTATGTAGAAAACATTGCATTGAACTTTCTGCAGAACAATGCGGGCACAACTGAAATATGGCTGCGGTCCGCATGCCTCTAATGTCCTCCCATTACCTGGTCTTGGTCTCGTTTGTTCCGAATCCAACTCGGACTTGTGCGGTTTCGCTAACTCGCCTGAAATATCTTGCAACAAAAACCATTCCATTTGTTCACATCGTTACATTCTGAATAATATAAAAAATCGCCACTTTACATGAGCGATGTTACTGTATTACGTAGCTTGATAAATTATTCTAGTATTACACATTACATTTAGCTTATTCAGTATATTAATGTACTGAAATAAATTGAAAGTTAATCTGAGGAAATAATAGTCTAAAGTTTTAAAGTTTATGCCACTCCGAGATAAATTACTTTTTGCACGGTTGTGCGTTCTGTCGTACTTAGAGGTATGGCGCCCATGATTGAAAGTTCAGTTTCCTAAATTTCGGGGTTGTCAACCTCTAAATAACTGTAATGTAATATCACAAATTAATTACCTTTATGTATACTACGTACAATGTATGTACAAAAAATATATTCAAAAGGTAGAGTTAATATACATTATACGAAACAAATCACTGCATTTTAAATGAACTGGACTTCATTTACGCACACCGAAATTCCCACGCTTGTTAAATGTCTCGATTTTGATTACCATCATTCATACGTGTCGCCATTTTCTCTCTGATTGGTGTCACGCCTGCTGTAGTATCAACTAAATTGTTTTCGGTATTTAACTTATAAGCATTTGCCAGACTGTTAACGTGAGTCAGGTATTTATAATGAACGGAAATATTTCCAACAAAGATATTATTACTTTACTATTACAGTATTTATTATTTTGAAAACATCATCGTGTAAAACATAATGTACAACACACGTTTGCGAAGTGTTTTACAGAATCTCGGAAATTAAAACCTAGCTATCGCTCGTTTTTAACCATTTTCTCGCTTCTGCAAAACCACTTCCCTACCGGGTATTGTAATATACTATCAAAACTAAATTGAAAAATAAGTCAATATGCTTTTATGTCATTATTAACAGATGCTCAACTGAGAAAATCCATGCTATTATAGGCCTATGCATTTTAAGAACTGTTTTTATCCCAACTTCTCTAAAATTGTTGAACAAAAATTCATAAAACGGCCATTCTTCAAGTTATATGAAGTGCAACATCGTCTCCTATTCGAAGGGGAAGATAAATTGTTAGGATTACTTGAGAATAAAATGCGTAGAAAAAGCAATTAACCAAAGCAAGAGAAACAGCAGGCGAATGGAGGAAAGTACATAACAATGAGCTTCATAATCATTATGTAAAGATAAATGTGACGACGACGAAGTGGTGACGATGGCTGGGATCGTCCAGTGTGCTGCGTATTGGAGTATATTTAGGCTTCGTGGCTATCAAGATGGGGTTGTAGTAATTAACCCTAGCCATTTGGCGGAAAGTTGTTCCCTGCATAACTGGTGAATGGCTGAGTTGAATTGCAAGTATTATCATTAGAGGGCGGATTTATATGCACTAAAAACCACAAATATATGCATGCAACTGTGCAGCAAAAACGTGAAAATATGCTCTTAAAATTTAAAAAATATGCACAACAATTAATTTTCTTCTTATAGTAAAATACACTATTTTTTCACATAATTTTATTTTTTATGAAGTAAAAATTGTAATATTTTTACTTTTTCGCTCCTAATTGAAGTTAATAACTGTATTTTATAATGTCATTCTCATTAATCTTGCCTGTTTTATGAAATGTAAGTGAATAATCATTTAACGACCACATCAATTTTTGTTACAATAAATAACCAAATATTTTTTTCTAAATTTTCTGGTAGAAAGCCCTTCCTTCTGTCACTTAAAATGTATTTATACGAAGAGAATGATCTATCCACTTCACATGAGGTCACAGGGCAGTATCGCAAAGAGGCTATATCACTTACAAAATAAGAATAAGAATTATATTGATTTAATAATGTGATAAACTGATAATAAGTTATTTAAAATACATGTTTATCACAAAATTGGCATAGGACAATTTTTCAATTTGTTGTTAATGTAGGATTCCCATCAATCCATTGATGAAGCAAAAATACTTTACTGGATTTTTCCTTCGACATTGAAAATATTTGTCTTGGTCCACTAACAGTCAAAAAATGGTATTTGAGAAAATAATTTAAACTTCGATTTCCCGATTTGTTTTGTCACCGTGGTCAATAATGCACAACAGGTTTCCTTTGTGTGAAATCATGTATATTTTGCACACATGAAGTATATTTCAGGAATATTTTTTGAGTCTTTGTCGTGTATGCCGACAGTCTCAATAATGCTGATGTTCAAACTTCAAAGATTATCGCAGGTTGAAAACGAAAACAAGGAAATTACCACCAATAAACTGTCCATTGTTGGCAACCACGTTCATCTCTTTCGAAATCTTCCTTTCAGGAAATGGTTTAGGCTAGATTGCTTTATTGACCTGTTGAGATTTAAAACTGTAGACCCCCTGCTCCGCATTGTCACTGTTGAGTGAAAATGCGAAATAGGGATTCTGGCTTTCTATGAAAACAAGATTGTCTTCATTTGCAAAAATAAAGCAGAAACTTGTCATTTTATGGGGTTACAAACTTTTATTTTAATATTGAATAGAGAAAAAAGTATAATATATGCACCCATATGCACATATTAGTGAAATATGCGCCAATCCCTTGAATATGCATTTGTAACACTATAAAATTTTGCCAATTGATTCCAAATGATATGAAACGCATTTTCCTCTAACATGCACATGCATGGAATATTGAAGGAATTGAAGGAATAAAACATGCAAATATGCACAAAACCGCCCTCTAATTATCTCACTGGAATACACACCAGTAGCTGCTCTGCCGGCGAGCCGAGAGTCGGAAAACCAAATAATACAGAATGAGCCTCACTA
Organism: Diploptera punctata; assembly: GCA_030220185.1. Taxonomy (NCBI): domain Eukaryota; kingdom Metazoa; phylum Arthropoda; class Insecta; order Blattodea; family Blaberidae; genus Diploptera; species Diploptera punctata. The sequence goes on from JASPKZ010000047.1 coordinate 1,760,589, forward strand.
TATTAGGAGACGGAACACATGCAATAAGTGTCGTAGTCTGCAACGGGTGCAGACATGAGTGAGTATGAACTCAGTGATCAAAAAATTGTGAATCAAGAGATTTTATCAGCAGCAAATTATTTGTGTAGAATCAGTGAAGCATATAACGTAAATTTAGAAATTTCGTGTACACATCTGTGGTGTTAATTTAAAGAAATTCTATCTGAATCCGAGACAGCGATAGATGTGACATTATTTTCTTTTCTCCTTTTTTTACTTTATTTTGTATTTGTTTTATTTATTTAATGCTTGTTTTCTATTTATTGTATTTTATTCATTTTTTATTTATTTATCTTTTATTATTCTCCCAGTTATATGGATGCTAAACATGGACTCTTACTTTAAGGGAGGAGAAAGATTACGAGTATTTGAAAATAAAGTTCTTAGAAACATTATTGGACTAAAGAGGGATGAACAGACGTCAAATAGAGAAGACTACGTAACAGTGAACTACACGAACTTTATGGGAAACCAGATGTAATAACAGTTAAGTATCGTAGACTGTGATGGGCAGGACAAGTACTATGAACGGAGAATGGAAGAGGAGCATTCTTTTAGTAAAATCATAGGGAAAGCGCCTAGTAGACAGGCTAATAATGAGGTGAGAAAATGACAATCACGATTTAAGGGAAGTAGGTTATACAGGAGATGATTGGAAAACATTAGCTCAGAATAAGGATATATGGAGAGCTTATGTCCGCGCGGCCATGAACCAACGGGTTTGATAATGCCAGTGAGTTAGTTATTAATAGCTGTGTGCCCAAAGAAATACTCGATATTCTTCATACTTCTCCATGTGATATTCTCTTCGTGTCTACATACGCCCCATTTATCTTCAAGATGCCTGTGATCATATACAGTCTTCAACTTAGAGCGTTTATACAGCCATCTATTCTTTCAAATACGTCATTCAACGATACTGTCACTTCCATTATATCATATTTTCATGTAGTGCGCTAGTTCAGTGTATATATCACCACTCCATACATTGCCACTAAAGGCTGTCCCCTCTTAAAGTGATCCTCATCAAGACAACACAATGTGACCTGCTCACTTTCCATTGGTTATGTACACCGACATAGGATGTGGAAGCAATAAGTACGCGAAAATTGGGACACTTTCGTCTCTAATCTAAAGAGAGATCTCACCAAACTTAACCCAAAAACTTACGAAGTTTTAAATAATCTTAGCCAAGAGTTTAAAGAGAGTGTAAAATTAAATTTGATTGATAAAACCACTTGGGTTACATATTTTCAAAATTTATGGTCCATCTCCCAGACTAATTTTGATTTACCCATATCTCAGAACGATGAATTTCTATATATCACTGAAGCAGAACTTGACACACCTTTTGAGTCCTGTAAAAATAATAAAGCACCTGGTGAGGATGGACTTCATATAGAATTGTTTAAATATTGTGACAAAACTCTTAAACAAAAATTTCTGCACTTACTAAACAAAATAATCTTGGGAGAAGACCTACCTTCATCTTGGCAGAAAGCCATTATCATACCAATTTTTAAAAAAGGTAACCTCAAAGATTGCAATAATTATCGAGGCATTAGCCTTCTCAACAGTGGATATAACGTTTTTACAAAAATTCTAGCTTCTAAATTACAAAAACATTATGAAAACTTATTAGGGGAAGAACAAAATGGTTTTCGTAAGGTAAGATCCTGTACCGATGGTTATTTCACCTTAAAACTTCTTATCGAAAAGCACAAAGAATTCAATAAAGAACTACATATAGCGTTTATAGATTTTATCAAAGCATTTGATCGAGTTGACAGACAAAAACTTTTAGATATCTTAACTGATGATGGAACACCAAATCAACTGATCCAAACAATTTTTAATCTGTATAAAAATAACATCATAGCAGTACAAATAGGAACAGAATTGTCAGATTGGAAACATAAATTGCGGAGTCAGACAAGGATGCCCTCTATCACCACTTCTATTTAATGTATACATTAATGCTATCATCAGACACTGGAGATTGACAGTTCATGGTAATATTCCTCTCTCAAGACACACAATTTTAGACACACTTTTATATGCAGATGATCAGGCTCTTTTCGGCAATAATGAAGATGAATTACAATATTCCACTCATCATCTTAATATAATAGCCCAACGATTTAACATGGAAATATTAACAACAAAATCTAAAGTTATGGCCTTTCAAGGGAAATTCCCAGTAAGAAGTAAAATTTGTATTCAGAATTCAATATTAGAGCAAGTTAATTCATTTAAATACTTAGGATATAATCTAACTTATAATGAGGAATGTGATATATCCTTTAAAATACAAAACTATAATAAAGCTTTAAGAACTATCAACCAAGTTTTTAAACCATCAAAAGTGCAGAGACACACAAGAATGAAAATCTATAAAATTCTCGCTAGACCCCGCAGTGAAGCTTGGACCATCAGAACTCAGGATGATCGTCATATTACAGCCACGGAGATGAAATTTCTGCGACGAACTGCAGGTTATAGCCTCCTAGACCACCAAAGAAATTCAACAATAGCCAGAGAGTTAAACATCGTACCTATATCTGAATACCTCCAAGAATATAGAAACAATTGGCTAGCCCATATTCAGCGCATGGATCGTCACAGAATACCAAACCAAATTCTTCACTACATTCCTCGAGGCAGAAGATCTGTGGGTCTACCTTTTCGGAGATGGCGGGAGACCGTAACGGGCCACTGGGCCTAATACTTGAAAGGACGATGATGATGATGATTATTATTAATAATAATAATAATAATAATAATAATAATAATAATAATAATAAGAAACGGTGTTTTGCTTGACTACTAGTTCCATCCTGCCACGCACCAAGACGGCTACAGTTATCAGAACTGGATTGTACCTATTTGCATACTGTTATATAATTTTACGTAAATTTGAATAATATCTACTGATTCATTTTTATTAAAACATTAAATGCATTAAATAAATGTAGCCTATCTTATAGAATATATTGGAAATTTATGGGATAATTAAATTGTGTAGTGTACATTTCAATCAACCAAACATTGCGGTTGCGAGAGTAAATTATTAATTTCGGTGTGTTTCTTCGGCGATGTTATATAGTTGCACACAACATCACCTTGCTTGCTGCACTCAACTGTAGTTACACAGCTGGTAAGTTCTAATCGCTGTTAGAGTTCGGCCGCTCAAGCACTTAAGCGGACCTGAAGATGGGGTACTTAGAATTACTAAAGAAATTTGCCGGACTCACAATTTTGTTAACACTAATTTTATTACAGTACTTACAAGTTCTTACAAATGGAGACTATTAGCTGGAAGACGAACTTCTTGGTGCACACGATGTAGATGGACACGTGGTGTATTCAAATCACTCACACGAAGTTGCGTTGAAGCACGTGGCTTGAATTGAAGTTATGCAAAACTTCCTAAATATATTGGTCTCTAAGAAGCACCAAATATATGCTTAAGGCCCCCGCGTGGACCTGATGATTAGATCATAAAAGATCCGATCTGAAGAGGAAATATCGAGCCTCTACCCGGAGACTGTAAATAACACGACCACTCTGGTACACGTTTATTGAAAGAATACTGATACAACATGGCAACCGGAAGTTCGTCATGCCGCTTTACAAAAACCTTGTAAACCAAAATGTACCTATCGACAACTTGATAAGTACAAATAGTCAACATATTCCCCACCTTGAGGACTCTCAACACTACATTTACATAGAACATATATACAAATAGGAAAAACAAAACAAATTAATACTTAATAGGCTACCAATTGAAACACAGCACATTTAATGATTCCAAAACCTTGCTCATTAGTCTAGACAACAATAAAGCTGCACAAAGCTTGCGCCTAGCAATAGACTGCGTTTTCAAAGGAGCTACTCTTGACTTAGCAGTTAATAGCCCTACGTAAACTTCATTTCCCATGGAAATGGATTTCACATAAACACAAGCTCCATAAGCGCCTTCAGAAGCATCTGAAAAGCCATGAATTTCAACCCTTTTAGCATTCTGAAAGGGTAATACCTTTCTTGGCACCTTTATTTCGTTAAGAACATGAAGATTTCTATGAAGATTAGTCCAATTTTCATAGACAATTAGAGAAGAATCTAATGGATCATCCCCCAATTCATATTTAATTGCCATAACTGTTGTAACAACATTTTACATTTGATTACCACCCATGCAAGTAGTCCCAATGGTTCAAATATAGAAGCTACACTAGACAGTATACTTCTTTTTGTGACAACTCCTAAGTTTGCCTTGAGATTGATATTTATTTTGAAAACATCACTAGCAGGATGCCATACAATACCCAATGTTTTTACGGAGTCTTCTTTGGTTAATTCCAAAAGAGAAGAACGTTCTAAGTCCTCTGACGGAACATTAGACAAAGCATTTATTTCATTGGATGACCACTTCCGCAAATGAAAATGTGCACCATCCAATGTACTACTTAATTGCTCTTGGAGTTTCTGAGCCCCTTCAATGGAACTTTCCCCCGTCAGCAAGTCGTCAACATAAAAACATGAACGAATTACTTCAGCCATTTGAGGCTGAGTTCGTTGACATTCGTTTGCAAGTTCTACAAGGCATCTTGTAGCAAGATACGAGGATGGAGTACAACCATATGTTACAGTCGTCAACCTATAATCCTTAATTTCATCATCAGGAGAATCTCTCCAGACAATTCTTTGAAGATCCCTGTCTGCAGGATGAACTTCCACACACCTATACATTTTTGCAATGTCAGCTGACAATGCAACAAAGTAGGTTCTAAACCTAAGAACAATAGATAACAAGTCAGGTTGTAAGACTGGACCTGTCATTAACATAGAGTTCAAAGAGACCCCATTAGAGGAAGGACAACTAGCGTCGAATACTACTCGAAGCTTAGTAGTGGTACTGTCTTCCTTTATTACATAGTGATGAGGTAGGTAATATTTTAATGATTGATCATTTTCATTTTCTATATGGACCAACTCCATATGACCTAGACTCATATACTCTTTCATAAAAGTTATATAGTCACTTTTATGTTTAGGGTTTTTATTTAATTTCCCTTCCATGTGCTTCAATCTTTTGATAGCATTGTTCCTTGACAAGGCCACCACAGGAGCTTCTTCTTTAATAGGAAGCTTTACCATAAATTTTCCAGTTTCACTTCTGGAAACGTTCTCAGAAAAGTGCAATTCACATGCCTTTTCTTCAGGAGTTAGCACTGAACTATTCAACTCCTCCAACGTCCAAAATTCTTGTAGTTTGGAATGCAAAGAATCTAGTTTTGCTAAATTAACATTACGAGGTTTCTTTATCTTACTCTCGAGGCAAGAATCAGGAAATTTCCCTGAAAGAATATAACCAAAGCGGCTCTCAATCAACGTCGGAAATCCTTTCCTAGATAACACATTTGTTAGTACAACATCATAATACACATCTGCGCCTAGCAGTATTGAAACCTCAGAAGGTTCATTAAACCTTTCATCGCTAAGACAAATATGATCTGGAATTCTCCAGTCAGATATTTCAATTTTCTGAGCCGGCAGTTGTGTGGTTATGGATTTTACCACAGCACAATTGACATTTAATACAAAGTCAGAAACCCTAGATAAAAGTTGTAAATCACATATTGAATTTACTGGACAAGCATTAATATTCCCTATACATTTTACGGGAAGACTACAAGCTTTAGTTTTAATACCTAGCCTTTTAACTAAGTCAGCAGAAACAAATGAGAGCTGACTCGCAGAATCTAAAAGAACACGAACTGGGATCACTTCCCCACCATTCGTCCTCACTCCAACACAAGCAGTACTCAACAGTACATTGCTGCCTAGGCCGCTTAATACTTTCATTGCGGCAGTAGAAATTGATTGAGAAGCTTCAGCTATAGTAAGTTCTTTCTCCCTTGAATTTACCTTATAATTTGAATCTGCATTACTAGGGCCATCAATATTACTGTTGTGATAGTGTAATAATTGATGAGTCCTCTTATTACATTTACTGCAAGGCTTCTGTTTACAATCACTACTTCTATGTCCCTTTGCCAGACATAAAAAACACATGTTGTTCCTTTGAACAAACTCCCTTCTTTCCTTAAATGATGAACCCTTAAATTTTCTACAATTATCAATGACATGATTATGTACATTACAATAAAGACATTTATTAGAATTATTGTTGCTGGCAGCAAGCAACGACTTCAGCTTAGGTTTGCTATGACTGTCAGCTGTTGAAAATTTCTTACAATCTGTTAATTCTAATGTTTGACATTTCCTTTCAAGGTAGTCTATCAAATCATCCAATTTTGGTATCTCATCAGCTGAGAATTTACCTTCCCATTCACTGCGATGGTTTGATTTTATCTTATTCAAGACAATTTCTTGTACAAGTAATTCTCCCAAGGGCACATTTGATTCTAAATTTTCAATAGCTGCTACATTTCCCTTAACAGCGTTGACTAATTTCCTATAATCTACAAATGAACCAGAATTACAACTATTTAAGTCTAACAGCTGCTTAACGTGCTGACCTAAAATTAATCTATTATTATAGTAGCGTGATTCAATCAACGACCATGCTACTTCGTAGTTCTGAGGACATATTTGCAGGTTGTCTAATAAGCCCCTTGGTTCTCCCTCAAGAGAAGAGATTAAGTAATGTAGCTTTTGCACATTGTCTAAACTATCATTATTTGCAACAAGACTCATAAAAGTATTTCGGAAACTTAAATACTTAGTAAGTTCACCCTTAAATTTAGGTAAGTTTATAGCTGGTAATTTTAAACTATTACTCCTATTTGATGTTTCAGATACACGAGACCCTGTAGGAGATCTTGGTCTTTCAAAAACATTCATGAGTTCCCTAAATTTTATAGAAAGTTTATCAAATCTTTCTTCAAAATTATCATGCTCCTCTGCATGAGCTTCAGAATTTTCACAACCTATTTCCAGCTCTAAATAGTTCTTAACTTCTGTGAACTGAATCCCTACATCAGTTAATCTATCTTGTTTGATTGATAATTCAGCTATAGATAAATTTTCCCTTTGCAAATATTTTTCTAGCTGTGTAAGTGAACGCTTAAGCATGCTTCGCTTTGCAACTGCTTTTGATTCGCTATCGAGAGCCATTGTTACTGGATTTGAATTACTTACATAAACTCGATAATCTAACACTTACAAGAATAGTTAAATAAAATAATATTTAACCCTAATTAAACAAAAATATGTATCCAACACAAAATAGTTTTCAGCAAACATACACAATATATATATATATATATATATATATATATATATATATATATATATATATATATATATATTAACGTACCTTTAGATTTCCACCTTTCTTAACATGTAACTTACTAATGGCAATTGTTTCCCATAAATAATCACTAATGATTTATTTCTACTGAAATTAATTATCTTTACTGAAAATGTGACACACTTTTATATTCAGCAATCTTTACTTTAAACACAACCCCCATGAAGTGTTTTAATTATTTTCTTGAACAAAAGACCATAGAAAATAATTAATTTGACTAATAATTGCCATTAGTGTTAATGTACTAATTATACTTCCTTGAAGTGTCCAAGACGGTTGGTATGGAACACAATGCATGTAAATATAATGTTCCAAACACCAGATTTATGTTGGCACAACTGCAGCACCGTAGGTCACTCTTGCTGTTTAACCTTCCTTGTTAAATGCTGTAGAAGAATCACTTGATTTCTCGCCGCCATCTTGGAAATTACGATCGTCCCTTATTTTTACTTAAGGAGTAAGAAACTGAGGTCTAAATGATGTATTTTTTCCACTTCTCACTTTTGAACACTAATGAAGACTTCTTGTCGCTCATTTAATTCGCAAAGTTCCTAAATATAGAAGCTGCGCTATTCGCATTGTCTACTAATATTTCAATATGGCTGCCTACTATCACGTGACCGCCTCAGTACATATGCACTAAACACCACGTGCTCAACTTTCGTAATTTTCAGTTCTTCCAGCTCTCTTTGAATATAATCACCACAGTAATGTTTTATATTCACTATAATAGATCACTAGTGTTAATACTGACCGTTTGGACCAAATGTTTCATGAGATCCGTACAGTTAAGCCCAAATGCTTCTCGATATCCGGCCCGGAGGACCATGTGTTTCTTCGGCGATGTTATATAGTTGCACACAACATCACCTTGCTTGCTGCACTCAACTGTAGTTACACAGCTGGTAAGTTCTAATCGCTGTTAGAGTTCGGCCGCTCAAGCACTTAAGCGGACCTGAAGATGGGGTACTTAGAATTACTAAAGAAATTTGCCGGACTCACAATTTTGTTAACACTAATTTTATTACAGTACTTACAAGTTCTTACAAATGGAGACTATTAGCTGGAAGACGAACTTCTTGGTGCACACGATGTAGATGGACACGTGGTGTATTCAAATCACTCACACGAAGTTGCGTTGAAGCACGTGGCTTGAATTGAAGTTATGCAAAACTTCCTAAATATATTGGTCTCTAAGAAGCACCAAATATATGCTTAAGGCCCCCGCGTGGACCTGATGATTAGATCATAAAAGATCCGATCTGAAGAGGAAATATCGAGCCTCTACCCGGAGACTGTAAATAACACGACCACTCTGGTACACGTTTATTCAAAGAATACTGATACAACATGGCAACCGGAAGTTCGTCATGCCGCTTTACAAAAACCTTGTAAACCAAAATGTACCTATCGACAACTTGATAAGTACAAATAGTCAACATTCGGATTTCAGGTTAACCTCCATTTCTGATAGTCGAATTTCGCTGTTTTTTTAAATAACTTCCTCGTTTTATTTCAACAGGATATACCGAGTTTCATTACGTAGTATCGAAAATTGCGACCACTAGAGCGATTTTTAAATTTTTGTTTCGGGTGAACTCATACACCTAATAGCCCGATTTTGCTGGTTAACGAACTTAACCTTGCTTTTTTAAATTACTGATATATGCAAAATTTCGTTCTGATAAAAAATGCTGCCTCTAAAGAGTTAACGGACACACACACACACACACATATATATATATATATATATATATATATCAAGGATTTTAGGGTTAATAAATTTAATCTTCAAGTCACAGTTAGTCCAAAAAACATTCAAGACTAAATGTGTATAAAAACACTGGCCCTTCCAACTAATTTGTATGGTAGCGAAGTATGGACATTGAAACAGAAGGATATACAGAGACTTAGATCTGCTGAAATGAGATACTTTCGGAGGACTATAGAATACACACTACTAGATCACAAAAAAAGGAAGACATCTTAGTAGAATTACACATGGAATCTTTATAAAACAAAATTTCTGATTACAAGTCAATATGGGTGCTACATGTTCATTGAATGGAAAATCACAGGACACCCAAACAAATGTTAAGCTATTTACCTGTAGGAAGAAGAATATCAGGCCGTCCACTCAAAAGACTTTTGGATGTATTTGTATTGAGGCCGAAACAGGTCAACAAATGGCCTAAATTCGTGAATGTACTATGATGATGATGATGATTAATTGGTCGTAGTCATTTTCGATTACTACTGGATAGGATCGGTGAAGATCTGCAAACATTTTTTTAATCTTTTTATAAAAACAAATATTCAACTTCATTCCTTCTGGATTCGCAAAAAACGAGTATTTAAATAAATTATAGATTCGAGGGAAATCAATTGAGAGTGAATAAAAGAAGCTTCTAGCTAAAAAAAGAATATTGTCAAGCGTAAGAGGTCTCCAAGTGCGCTTATTCTGTAGTGGCCACAGCCGTTTTATCTTATTGGTAGCAATAAATAAGAACAGAATGTATCCCCGCCCCCTCTTTGCAAAGTAACTCTCCAGTCATATAACTAACCTGTTCGGGGTGGCAAAAAAACACCAAACTTTCTATTTTTCTTTTCCCCATTACTCGCCAAGTTTCAAGTTACTACATAAACGTTCCACTAGAAAAAACTGGGCAAGATTAGAGGTGGGTGGGAACTGTGCGCACTATAGGCACACTTAAGATACTTCCTAATGCCACTAGAAATCAGGCGGTGAGGGCGCATAAAGCAATAAAAGGTAATTGTAATTTGAATAACTAAAGAAATCAATAATAATAATAATAATAATAATAATAATAATAATAATAATAATAATAACTATATAGGATGTGAAACATATTTAAAGAAGGAGAAAATATTACGAATATTTGAGAATGAAGTTCTGAGGAAAAATTTTGGACCAAAGAGAGACGAACAGACAGGTGAATGGAGAAGACTAGTTAACAGTGAGCTACATGATCTTTATGGGAAACCAGATGTAATAAGAACATTTATAGGTCTCGCAGAATGCAATGGGTAGGACATGTGGCACGAATGGGGAGTGAAAGAGGGGCATGGGAACTACAGAGAGGAAAACCAGAGAGAAAACGCCCAGTAAGTAAGCTAAGAATGAGGTGGAAGTATAACTTTATCTGTCTCCGGGAATTTATGTCCCAGTTCTATCACTGTATCTCCCAGGTCTTCAAAAAAGGTAAATATAGCATATCGAGTTGCAGAGGCTGACGATATATCGACAGGATACATAAAGATCCCCGATTTTTACATAAATACACGTGACACCCTCTATTTCAACATGCACATTTTCTTCTTGTTTAAATGTATTTTTTTTTTTTTTCCATTGTGAATATCCCTCCCGGATAGCTCCCTCTTCTTTGTTTACTACACTCTAATTCAACCAGGAAGTTACTACAGACCTTATGGGTTACGCCGTGTCCCCCTACGTACAGGGGGTAGATGTTGCCAAACTCATAATAACGGCGTTTGTATGTTTAGGGAGGGGAGGAGGGGGAAGGTTAGCAGTACTTTTTTTTCCAAATCTACGTACTATACATTTAAGAAACATAGTTTATATTTTACGGCATGCAGATTAGTTTTATAGTAAATATAAGAGGCGACACTTTCACACAGGATAGTACAGGTCCGCACACCTCAGTGACAAGTGGTAACTGTATTTTTCTTTTAAGAGGAGGTGGCTTGGACGGCTACAACTAACAACTCTGTACCTATGTTGCATACTTCAGTTTTATTTAAGGATTTCTCTCAAGAAAATAGTGTTAAAATGGCAACCCAGTTCCCTATTTCAAACACACAGTAACTTCCTTGGTTGAATCTGACTGTACCCCTCCTCTTACTTTTTTTTTACCTACTCCTGGCGACCCTAAAATGATTTGAGGGATGTAGATTAAACAGGGGATTTTGGATAATATTAGCTCAAGAGAGGAATGTATAGAAAGATTATTTTCGTGCGGCCATGAACCTATGGGTTCGATAGTGCCACTGAATTAGTTAGTAGGACTAATAATACAGTAAACAAATAAAAACTAGGAACAGCAATGCTAAATGGGATTTTATGGAACGAAAATACTTCAAAACAACTAAAATAAATGTTATAAGAGAAAAGATTAAAATGCAAGGGTCCCTAGTAGAAATTTCAAAGCAAAACAATTAAAATGGTTTGGAAGTACGAAAAGCATGAGGGAAGACAGATTACCGATGAAGACCAAAACTAACATGAACACAGTAAGTGGTCACAAGAATGGAAGAAAGAGACTTGGAGGAAGAGGCGTCGAAAAATAGAGATGAATGGAGGTTGGCAATCTTGAAATGAGCTCTGGGATGTCAAAAACGTCGTAAAACCTGAAAATAAATAAAAGCTCAATTCTGCTATTAGTTCAGTCAATAGTCCAAAGTCCGGCTACATAAGGAGCGATGACCTGTATATTAAATTGATATTTGCGGTCAAAATTATTAGCACTGGATGTGGTCTTCTTATCACTTTCAGCCAGACATTCTAAACTGGACAGAATAACAAATGAACTGAATAGGCAACATATAGATTAGTATATTACGATGCAAAGTTGGGAAGTGGTTTTTACAGAATAGAGGAAAAATGTTTAAAACCCGAGCGATAGCGAGGTTTTTCATTTCCGAGATTCAGTAAAACACTTCACAAACGTGCGTTGTACATTATTTTTTGCGCGATGGTATTTTAAAAATAATAAATAATAGTAAAATAATAACATCTTTGTTGGAAATATTTGCGTTCATTATAAACAATTGACTAACGTTAACAGTGTGGGCAATGTTTATTAGTTGAAACAACAGGAGGCCTTGAGAGCAATTATTATTGATAACAAGGTCGCAAGTACGTATTTATTGTTTTATATTGTTTCAAATAAAGTTCAGTTCATTTAAAATGCAGTGATTTGTTTCGTATAATGTATATTAACACTATCTTTTGGATATTTTCTGTACATACATTATATGTAGTATACATAGAGGGCAGTGGTTTTACTTCCCACACGAGGGTGTAAATGTAATATTACAATATAGTTATTTAGGTTGGCAACCCCGAAATGTAGGAAGTTGAACTTTCAATAATGGTCGCCGTTGCTGGTAAGTACGACAAAACGCACTACCTCGCATATAAGATATTTCTATTCTATATTTTAAGATAGAGTACAGACAATTGTAATGGTTCGGGCTCGTAAAACAAATGGAGGATGAAAGGTTACCAACAAGAGCTTTGGATTGGAATCCAATGAGATGGAGAGGTAGAGACAGATTAAAAAATGTCTGGCAGTAGAAATTAAAAATATAAAATTGCCATCTGAGATCTCAGTCGCCTATTAAATGCTGCCAATTATTCAGAAGGCTTTCGAAACATGTGTTTAAACTTGTACTAATACCATTCCAGAAGCAGAAGATGAAACATGTGTTTCGAAAGGTCTCCTGAATAATTGACCGGATTTCATTGTTGAGGACGACTAAGATCTCAGGTACCAATTTCATATATTTAACTTTTACATAGTGGGTTCAACGGTGTTTCATAATGAATTTAAAAGTATTTGTTATAGAACATACAGAAAGCTAAAAAAAAATGAAAAAACCAGGACTGTTTATATAGATATGGAGGAAAATAACAAGAGTGTAGAATACTGGTCACAGGAATTTGTGATAATACATTGTAAACATATTCGCTTTGGTTTATGGAACTTAAATTCAATGCAGAATTCACAAAATCCTGCCATTGGTCCCTATCTTCATCCAAGTGAACCCAATTTATGATCCACCTGAATATCATCCCACCTATATCTACGGCTACGCCTAAATGACAGAAGAACTTTACATGCTTTACTATTCCAAATCCTGCATACATATTTACCAAGTTATCTATCGACGCGTTTTTAAAATTTATCGGCTCATCACAATTTAGGAGCAAGATCACAAGTATCTTCTCTACTTTAGATACCAAGCACAGGACATGTCTGTATTTTGAATCTTACACAATATCTATGACTAGAGCATGGAGTATTAGCTAGTATTATATCACATCACAAATTGTATTTTGTTTAGTCTGTATTTTAATAATATCTGAAAATTGTAATAAGTAGTAATTTTTGTATAATTTTACTATTCGCTGGTTGAGTGGAAGAGAAGGCCTTATGGCCTTAACTTTGCCAGCTAAAATAAAGCATTATTATTATTATTATTATTATTATTATTATTATTATTATTATTATTATTATCATTATTATTATCATTATTATTATTATCATTATTATTATTATCATTATTATTATTATCATTATTATTATTATCATTATTATTATTATCATTATTATTATCATTATTATTGTTATTATTATCATTATCATTATCATTATCATTATTATTATCATTATTATTATTATATCTAGGGCTACCTAATATATTTCACTTAATGTTTGCAATTAAAAAATTGAAAGCATTTGTAGGTCACAAACATCCGAGATACATTAACAGCCTATTTTTTCTGTCTATATGCATAAATTTACCCCATACATCCCTCATGCAACATTAGGTACTCCCCCTAGTGGGAGTTTGGTAATTTAGTTATGCATATTTCCTTATATATGAAAAAGTTATACGTATTTCCCCAAAGATGTCAACGAGTGACATGCGGTTATTAAATCACATCTAGGAGACAGAAGGAAACTAAGGTATTGTATACTGGGATGGAAGAAAAATCTTTTTAATTTTGCTCAGAAGACTTTTTATTCAGGCTTGAGGATGTTTTACGAGCTCCAAAATTTTCAGACTCGGGACCCACAGCTTTAAATTCCTTCCGCGGGACTTGTTCCTGGAATTTTTCTAACCTACAAATAAATCGACCCCGGTTGGATTTGAACTCGCGACCCTCTGAACTAGAGGCAAGAAATATAACCACTAGACCACCGAAGCCGATTGTCTGTCTGTATGGGCTTACGTAATTCCTATATGGGGCAAAGGTGCTCCCTTTGCGGGAATTACTTAACCATGTTGTAGCCCTCAAATAGCTTTACGGTCTATAAAAAGAGTTCAACCATCTCTTCCTATGCCGTCCCAACGACGTATTACCATTTAATTGTTTTTTTTTTAATTTCCTTAGTAATCCTGAATCTCAACATATGGCCCATAAAATATCATAAGTAATGCCGAGAGTGATTTCAAATTTATCGAGGGGATTTGGAAATCAAGAGCGACTTTGTTAGGCTATATAACGAATCAAATTAAGCTGCTTACTCATAAATCATTAATTAAATACAGTTATTTTAAAATATTTATACATTTAATGTAAACGGCGATGTTTGAAAACAAATGAGAAACGTTTGATTATGTTTCATTTGTTAATCACTGCAACTTGATCATATTATTTATTGGCAAATAGGATCGCAATATTGTAAGAACGCACCCTAGTGCAGAAATAATGAAACAATCAAACTTTATATTATAATCAACATTATAGGTTATTAATTTATTTGTTTAGTAAAAAACCCAGTAAAATCACGAAATCTGTTCATTATTTGCTATATTCAATATACTTGTTGGCGAAAATAATTGACTGAGTTGTTGAGAAAAAATAAAGCTGATAAAGATAAATCGATAAGAGCGAGGTGAAACACGACTGTCATTGGTTGTAAAACAAGATTCATTGAAACGTGAGTGGTCATTGACTAACATTTGGGACATGAGTTAAATAGTCTTAATAATCCTTAATGTGAAAATTTGGAGTATATGGACAATATATCGTCACGTATGGAACCTATTTTAGAGGAAGAAATAAATCAGGCACTGAAAAAAGCAAAGAATGGTAAAGCCAGTGGATCCAGTGGAATAATGACAGAATTATGGAAATATGAACACCCCTTATTAAAAAGACTTATCTGTAAAATATTTAATCAGGTTTTGGAGGGTGATGAAATACCAAAGGATTGGTGTATGTCATATATAACATCTATTCATAAAAAGGGAAATCGTAAAGACCCTGGAAATTACAGAGGAATCAGTGTGATGTCATCCATGAATAGAATGTTTAGCAGTATCATCACAAACAGACTTGAACACACTATCGAAGGAAGAATGTTGGAAGACCAAGCAGGATTTACCAGAGGGAAATCATGCATGGATCACATTTTTAGTCTGAGACGGATAACAGAAAAATCACATGCTAAGGGCCAGGAAATTAATTTGATATTTGTTGATTTAGAAAAGGCCTATTACTCAGTGCCAGTCAACCAAATTTGGGATGCAATGGTTGATGTTGGTATCGATTTACCAACGATTTCACTTGTCCGACGGTTGTACCAGCAGTGTCAGGCTTCGGTTAAAGTGAGTAAGATGATATCCTCTCCATTCAGAACTACTAAAGGCCTGCGACAGGGCTGCAGTATGTCCCCTACTCTGTTCAAAATATACATCCAGCATATATTGGAGCAGTGGAATCGATATTGTGGAGGCATGGGAGTACCAGTCCAAGGTGGCACAATACATTCCTTATTATTTGCAGACGATCAAGTGTTGATAGCTCAGAGTCGTAAGGATGTGAAATACATGATGAGAAAACTTCTAAATGCTTTTGAAATAGGAGGATTAAGAGTAAACATGGAAAAAACTGCATATCTTGTAGTAGCATGAAGTGGACGAGATATATCCCTATCCCAAGGAATTATTAGAGCTGTTAAAAAATTTAAATATTTGGGATCACTTATTGATGAATCAGGGAGTTGTAAAGCTGAAGTAGATACCAGGTTAGTACAAGCACGAAGAGCCATAAAAATGTTGAATGGAGTACTGTGGAGTAGGACCATGTCAAACCACGCGAAGAAGAGGATTTTTGAAGTCTGTTGTGGAAATCATAATGACTTATGGTGCTGAGGGATGGACTTTGGTAGAGGGACAAAAAACTAAGATCTTGGCAGTGGAGATGGATGGAATAAGACGCAGTGCCAGGGTGTCCAGGTTGGAAAGAAGAAGAAATGAAGAAGTGAGGCAGATGATGGATATGGAGGAGACAGTGGTGGAAAGGATCGAAAGACGAGTTCTTCAGTGGTATGGCCATGTCAGGAGAATGGAGGATGATAGGTGGCCCAAAACTCTTTTGGAATGGTCACCTTCTGGTAGAAGGAAACGGGGCAGGCCAAGAACAACTTGGAGAAGAGAGATCCATAGATTGATGAACGACCGAGGTCTGGAGGAGGATGAATGGCGTGATCGGCAAGAATGGCGAATGGAATACAGGGTAACCGCTGAAAAGTGGAGAGGCCCTCAAAAGTAAAAAGTAAGTAATAATCCTCTATCTGGACATACGTCAATAATCGGATGTCAGTTTTGTTGATACTAATTGAAGTAATCTATTACGGACACCATATTCAAATCGTCATGGATATCATTTCTTGTGCAATTCGACCTGATACAGCCAACTGCACATCACATGAACCTCATCTCACTAGTTGTAATTCTACTTTCTTCAATTTTTCGCAGGGTCCATACCTTGCTTCCATAGTACACAACTGGTCTTACTAATACAGAGACGATCTCCCGACCTATGACCGGGCTAATGAGAAACGCGCATGCGGCCGCTGAGTCCTCACTCCGTGTCACGCGGCAGAGCAACTGCACGGCCCTTTTCCTACTTCTTTCACTTGGTTCGTTCATAACTATGAAATAGTGAAAATAAGTTCATGAAAATAACGAAAATAAGTTACGTACCTAATGTCAGGAGAGGTTGAAAATTTTGTTGACATACGTTCTAATCTTTCTCTTATTTTGTGTAATTTTTCCTCAGTAAGCACACGTTTCTCTAAATTTGTTTACAAGTCGTCGAACGGCATCTCTATTTGGAGGATTTACTGTGTTCGAAATTGTCTAACGAGTTCTCTGCAAGACTCTGTTATCACATAATTATCGTACATAAATACGCTATGCTGTACTGTAAACACAGATGGAGGCATGATAACTATGAACTAAGACCAGTAATGTGAGAATACACAACGCGTGTTTCACCTTACAAGAATGTAATCAACTGCCTTGTCAGGCAGTTAAATTTCAATATCTCGGCGGCACGAAATTTTTTACTCACAGTGAGCCGTGCGGTTGCTGTGTCGCGTGACGCGGAGTGAGGACTCAGCGGCCGCGTGCGATTATCCCTCTAACCCGGCCGTTGGTCGGGAGACTCCCTCTATAGTATGTAGGCTAATATTCTGCTCTAAATGTCTTATAACGAAAGAAGTCAAACCTTGTTTGACATTCTTTGTATTTTGGGCTAATGACTATATTAAATAGCTCTAAGAAACTGGATCTGGAAGTGAATATCAGTATAACTAAATAAATAATACATGGTCACACGTAAAAATACTTTATACAGGTAATGAAAACACACAGTTAATAAAATAATGTGAGAAGTTTCAAAGAAGTAGCTGAATTCAGATACCTAGATACAATAAATACAAACAGGAATGAGTTACTAAATGTAAGCTGAACTTTGGAAACATATGATATTATTCATAACAAAAACTTATCTAGGAAATAAAACTAAAAATATATAATTATTAATAAATAACAATAGGAGCAACATTATGAGGTTCTTCTTCGAAAATAATGTGAATCTGGTCATCTTACCTCAAATTATTGATGTTTCATTTAACATATTTCGATATATTGTTCACACCATCGTCAGCTTGGCCAAACTGTTGATTTTTATATTGTATACCCTGGATGTCGACTCCCACTTCATCTTCTGGTTGACTTAAGAACTTGTAAATCAAATCTTTTTCCCTGGGAATTTCAAAATCCATAATCATATTTTTATTCTTTCGGATGTAGGATCTTCTCCCAAACGGTTAGCTCTGTAATGTTTTCTGTTTTAATAATTTAGTGCTTAAATTGATTTTATGTTTTTCTGACCAGACGTGGGCAACTACTGCAGATTTTTCCATTTTCCCCTGTTTTCATTTCTAATGTGTTCTTTCGTTCTAATGGTCAAGTTCCCCTTTGTTTTGCCTATGTAAATAATTTTACAATCAGTAGATTTTATCCGGTATATTCCTGAAGACTTTCAGGGCCGACAATATAACAATCAACAGTCTGGATAAGCTGATGATGGCATGAATAACAGAACGAAATATGCCAATTGAAATATCAAGAATATATGTGGTAAGATGACCAGATTCATCTTATTTACATATAACAGTAATTTTCCCGGTTATATTATATCGATGTCAAACATGATACAAGGAAATTTCATGAAGGAAAAGCGCCCAATAGGTAGACCAAGAATTAGGTGGAGAATAATATTAATCATGATTAGAGGGAAGTGAATTATATAGGGGATGATTAGAAATATTAAATCAGGATAGGAATGTTTGGAGAGCTTATGTCTGCGCGGCCATGAACCTACGGGTTAAATAGTTCCAGTGAGTGAGTGTTTAGTTTCTTAAGTAAATTCTGTAGATTACTTTAGTTGACCTCTCGTCATTTTTTTAATTTTTGTCATTTGTTACATAATGTTTGTATTGAATTTTTTTCAACTTTAGAATTAGTCAATAACATGCGATAAATAAAAGTAATCCTTATAAAGACCTTAGGAGGCCCTTGGGGACGAGATCTCAGACGTATTGTAAGCTATCCGGGACGTCCGTCTTCACCACTAGAACTTACTTCGATAACTGTATGTCAGTACTACACAGGGAGTATAATAAGAACAGGATCAGCATCCTTGAAGACATAGAGATTCTAAGCAAAGAATAGAAACCTACTCAATGTGAACATACCCGCAGTCATAAGTCCGTTCCACAACCTATACAAAACCATCAGTACCAGTTAAAATGCAGAAGATAAAACATTGTTTTTGAAAGGTCTCCATATTGGAATAACTTAATGAAGTTTAATAATTTAGTTCAGGACGACTGACTTACCAGGTACCAATCTTATAATTAACATCTTATTACTTCTGGTACTCATTTCCGTTAGAGGCTCAATCGCCTCCACGGCCATGGTACCACCAGAAAATTTAAACTAGATTGAAACTCCAAGCATCACCGTGAATCGAATACGCGATATTCCTACATGTAGCGTATTGTCTTAACGAACTGCACACTACATGCCTCAGAATCTGGTATTAAAATATAAACAAAATGCATTTAACTCCATTATATGTGCATATAAACTTAGAGTAAAGCAAATGCGCTTCTTAAGGTAAGTGTTAAGAGTTAAAACGTAGACTGGATCACCAAAGGAACACTATTATAAGAGAAAACTTGGAGTAAGCCTACCAAGTTTAAATAAAGATACAGAAATATACCAACAAAAATGGAAAAATCATCTGACAAGTAAACCTTCTCTCCTTTGATACCGGTTTTCCGGAAACCCATATATTTTCTGAAAGCTTATGTCACAAGTAGACAACCTGTGAAATCTTAGGGGCAGAGGGACAAGCATTTAGAAGCTATAGGACCCAAAAAGTGTCAGTTAAGTGTTGGAAACATGACGCCAAAAGATCGTTCACGTATTTACATGAACAATAAGGTAGGAAGGGGGAAATCTCAATATAAAGGAAGAAACAACTCGTTCAAAAGAAACAATATACGTTGGGATGTTGAAAATGTGTATTGTTATTGACTTCAAACAAAATCTATACAAGAGACAATCAATGTGCAATTCATCAAGTAAACAGTGAGACGGTCAAAAAGACAGTTCACAATGGGCACATTTTACAAAAGCGATAGCCTCACACTTTGTAAACTCATCATTTGTCAATGACTCGAAACAAAAATCTATCGGCTCAAATCTACATTCCAGGTTCGTCGTCCAAGTATCCGTCATTATTGAAAAAAATACTTAATCAAGTTTTGAAACGAGATGCGCTGGCATGATGTAGGGAAAAGGACTGCAGGGCCAGAAAACTATCCCGATGCCAAATGTGTCTCGATAAAGTTTGTGTTCCATTACGTAACGAACAAAAGATTTGTAGTGTCTGAAAAAATAAAAATACAGAGGTTGGATCTTTCCCGTACAACCTTCAGGTACCAGTTCTTTTTGTAGGACTTTACCATCAGGTATTTCGGAAGCAAACAATTCATGATCTTTGTTAGAACACCAAGAATCCACTAAAAGCAGAACTTTCGTCCTGTCGTCAGTCATCATTGACCAAAATAAGTCACAATAGAACCGTTTGAGATCTGCTTTCGACATTTTCACTATTGTTTCTGCATACGATCGTAAATTCGGAGGATCTGCCGGCATTGACTGCGGGAATTTTCCAGATGGCTTGGATACAGGCACGTACGTTGGCCGCAGTATTTCGCCTTTCATTGAAATTACAGGCATAATCATTAAACTGTGTTGTGTTGCAGAGACTGATCAGTGCAAACGGGAATATCTCTATCTATACACACTTTACTGACACTTTTTGGGTCCTATAGCTTCTAAACACTTGTCCCTCTGCCCCTAAGATTTCACAGAGTGTCTATTTGTGATATAACCTTTCAGAACGTATATGGGTTTCCGGAAAACCGGTATCAAAGGAGAAAAGGTTTATTACTTGCGAGAAGAATGGAAAGAAATAGACTTCTAAAATTTGCGTTCCAATATTCTCCAACTGGAAATAGGGAACAAGGAAGATCCAAACATTGCATCGGTGGAAAGATCAAGACCATCTTCCCTAGGTTTACTATCACAGGCCACATGGCCTAAAATGGACCTGTTCATGATGATGATGATGATTACATGTGTATTTTCCCCATGCGCCCAGCGGAGGGGCACTGGTGCTCACCAGCGATAGTTTCTTAATCAGATAACTTTAGTTACATTTATTTTCCTACATAT
The DNA here is from genome assembly GCA_030220185.1 of Diploptera punctata. Classification (NCBI taxonomy): domain Eukaryota; kingdom Metazoa; phylum Arthropoda; class Insecta; order Blattodea; family Blaberidae; genus Diploptera; species Diploptera punctata. The sequence goes on from JASPKZ010000047.1 coordinate 1,781,845, forward strand.
GTCAACGAGAATATCGGCTCAATGAAACATCTAGTAGGCAACTAAGAATTACTTGGATGGATGAAGGTCGATTAAAATTTGCACGCATGCCTTTATATTCAGGACTGCGGTTCTTTAACAACCTGAAAATCCTTAGACAAATAGAATTGACAATATGAGAAACAACTGGTATGAACATGTTAAAAGAATGCCTACAGATAGAATCCCTCAGCTGTTACTAAAGTGCAAACCAATAGGACATAGAAGTGTTGGGTGCCTATTTGCTAGATGGAAAGATTGATCAAATCCCACTTTATGTGAAAACAGGTCAAAAGGCCTAATTTTATAAAGTAGAAGAAGAAGAAGAAGAAGAAGAAAATCCTTAGACTTGGGAAAATCCATTAAAGTTAATTTTATTTATATACAGAATTTTAATGTTTACACATCTTTCTGTGCCTAAAGTTTAATTTTTCTTCTCCACTCGTCTCTCTACATCCAATCCATGTCCTCCAGTCTTCTTGCTCTCATTCCAGTTCTTATTTCCTGCATCCACGAGTTTCGAGGTCTTCCTATCCTCCTCCTTCTTTTTCCAGGTGGACACCATTCCAATGTTTTCCTGGGTAATCTTTCTTCTTGCATTCGTCGTACGTGCCCATACCAAGTTAATTGCTTATACCGTATATAATCTACTATTGAAATTAAAGTTTATATTTTTATTATATAAAACTTTTCTCGTTAGAGGATTGCCACAAGGACAAAGTGATACAGACAATTAATTTTCAATATTGGTGAAATACATTTTGAAAATACCTTAAAAATTTTCAAATTGTAATTTAAGTATACATACTATAAAGTACGAATATTGTAAAGATGGTTTCTTAAAATTGAAATTGATCCTCTAATGGCAGCGATGGCAATTTTAGAAAGATACACTCTGTCCAAATCTAAGAAATTCCAAAATTTAGCTAAGAATCCTGGTATAGTACCTCTTACCCCGATCATTAATACTGTGACAGTCATACTATCTTATTGATATTTATCTTTGTAATAGCCAACTGTCAGCTCATATATATGACTTTCTTTTGACAGTCAACTTCCTGAGGTTGGCCACTATGAGTCTCAAAACGGATTGTTGGATCTAATACCACACCAATTTTAGAAGATATATATATATATTATATATATATATATATATATATATATATATATATATACAGATTTACCTACCTACAGTTAAAATTAACGTCCGCTCTGAAAACATTAGTACAAATCCACTTCTTTTTCTGTATCGACATATTCCAAAGAACTGTTACGATTCCTGAGGAAAAATTTATTGTTTCCAATTCTAGTTACTACAATAAAAGAATCAGAATAAAAAATAGAAGAGAAAGTTTGAAATTGCATTAAATTTGCATGGCGAAACATTTCCCTTGCGAGAAAATTGGAACGACTTTTCTTACGTATGTTTGTATGATTTGTGGTTGCAGATATTAAGGAGAGACTCCATCCATGCGGAAACGCATTTAATCTGTGCTTCTGCCAAATTACATAGAAAATGACTAGATCTGAATTCTAAACATTATCCGCCTCATAATCTGATAATGAAAATATCTAACATTATAGTCGTCAACTATCTCCTACCGTCTGTTTCTACAAAATATTGTAACCAATACAGATATTTCTAATTTATAAATCAGTTGGAGAAAATGTTTTTATATATGTCACCTCATAAAGTTGCGTGTTTTTCACGATACCAGTTTCCAACTGGTTGGAGTTTGATTGAAGATGCAGGTAAATGACCTTCGAAACCTGTGTCGTGAAAATTTTATGAGATGAGATGTATAAAAATATTTTCTCCAACTCATTTATAAATTGAAAATACCTCATAGTGTTACATCCGACATTAATTTTATCATAAACCTCATTCATTGTTATTCAGATACCTTACAATATTTAAAGCATATCTATCGTCTCAGAGACTGTATTCATAATATCAGCCTTTTTTTTCGCGGGCTGCAAGGAGACATTCAAGATTCGCCTTATCATTACCAGCCAATCCCACGAAACCAAACCTCTGAATCTAATGACCTGAATGCACAAACTAATCGAAAGGTCAAAATCCTGAGTCCATTCCCCCGAATAAAAAAGTCCGAAAGGACAAGCCCCAAAACAAATTTCCGAAATATATAATTTTAACATGGACGCCCAAAATGGATTAGTTTAGGTTTAGGCTGGATTAAGGATAAAATGGTTGGTGTTCGAATATCCCTAATAAAAAGAAGAACACGCCAGACTGGACTAACTTTCGACGCGTAGTTACAAGTTTATACTGCATTAATGTAAATCAATTTTGCTTAAAATCTTCGGCTTCTTTTTGCGGACATTTGTCGTTCGAAGAAAAGAGTTTCGGGGAAAAGGAATTTAGGGAAAACAGACTCTGGGAAATGAATTCAGTGTTTTCCCAAGTATCTCGACACTTAAACATAAATTGCACCTCGACCTGAAATACTATCTATATATTTTTTTAGAAAATAGCCTTATAAAAGATTTTCATACACGGCAGTATAAAAATCATAAATTTAAGTAAGGTTCAACGTGGATTATCGATTATGGGACAGATTCCTCAAAATGGACTAAGGCCTTATTTTGTATAAGGAATTCGCTGGAAGCTTTCCAAGATAGGTATGGCTGTTGCTTCTAGATAGTTCGGTTTCAATAAGGATCAATTCACGAACAATCGGAAGTACCCATCTTTCTGTATAGTTGGACCCTTGCATATAAAATGGAAGCGAGTTGGTTTTCCTTAGCGCTAAGAAAAACGTCGGAGTAGGCCCCAAGCTTCTCACCAGTAAATTCAGTTTAAATATCCCCACATTCCTTCTAAATTAAAAATGCAAAGGGCAATGTTACAAGATTAATCCCTAAACTATAAAATTAAATATCCTGGACAGAAATAACTTAATATCATTAACACTAAATTTACATTTCACAAGCTACTCTGTTAGGATTTCGGTGGTTTCCTTAACGTAAAGGCAAATGCCAAGTAGTCATCTAGATCCCACAAGTAAATTCATTTATTTCGTTATCGAGCTGGCTGAAAGTAATTGGGTGAAGATTTCATTTCAATTTGGGGCTACAGCTGCTGCCTTCCATTCCCCAACTAACAGGAGCGCGGGCTTCAATGGGTCCATTTCGGCTCACACCCATACAACACAGCTTACAACAATAATCAATCGTGATCTTGAATTCGACCCGTGAAGTGAATTAGAAGCCAGAAGCCAGTGTGTGTGTGTGTGAAGTTATGTGTATTGAACAAGAACTCATTGTATCTGTAAGTGTAGAGAAACTATCACAGATATTGTGCATGCGAAAGACCTTATTCATCATTTGTTAAAAGTTTGGGTTTTTATCTTAATTCAAATCTAACAAAAAAAAAGTCAACTATTGCTTGCTGAAACCTACCTTGGAATTTCTCCCACAGAAGAGTTGTGATGTACCAAGGCAGTGTCCAAAAAATTATCCGCCGTTTTTAACTGCAAGGCACAAAACTCGGACCCAGAATCCAGCGATGACAACACATTGTACGGAGCAGATGGACTGCCTGATTCAGTAAGAGAGGAGTGGAATGAAGTGGGACGCGGCGCGGAGGGCAAGTAGTATTTTAAGCTATGTCTTACATATATAACCATTAATTCATTACATATACCCCCTTATATTTTTTATGTAGGCCTATAGTACATAGGAAGTTTTCTTCCTTGGTGTATATTTTAATTATTCGTTTTAATTTTATTTATCATTAATTTAATTGTGTTATTAGAAATTGTTATTATTATTATTATTATTATTATTATTATTATTATTATTATTATTATTATTATTATTTACCCAGGAAAACATTGGAATGGTGTCCACCTGGAAGAAGGAGGAGAGCAAGACCTCGAAACTCGTGGATGCAGGAAATAAGAACTGGAATGAGAGCAAGAAGATTGGAGGACATGGATTGGATGGAGAGAGACGAGTGGAGAAGAAAAATAAAACTTTAGGCACAGAAAGATGTGTAAACATTAAAATTCTGTATATAAATAAAAGTATTATTATTATTGTTATTATTATTATTCAGTTTGGCCAAATAATCGTTTAATATCTAATATTATTGTGATATATATCCATCCATAGTAATTCTGCTCGTGGGCAGGTCTTTCACTGCAATCATACCATTTTCATGCTACGCTTTGCAGCTTTATTAGGGAATTATACGTGTGGTAGATTCCCGTTGCTTTCCACACCGGTGAAGGATGATGATGATGGCCGGATGATTTTCGGGAACCGTTGGGCCCTAAGCTTCCTGACATTTGTCTTATAGGTGAGGAAAAACCCCGAAAAAAAGCCTCACCCATGAGCCTGTCCCGACTAGGAATCGAACCCGGGCCCGCTGCGTGACAAGGCAGCACGCTACCTCAAGACCACAGCGGTGATGTACGTATATTAACGTAAAATATGTGTGCACACCGAAGTTCGGAGGGATCAAGGATGACCTTTGAAAATATGGTCTGAACAGGCAGAAATGCCTAACCCCTAAAGTACAAGAAGAAGATTTTTCAATGATCTTTTCGGTGTCTACTAAGTAGGATAGTGGGAGATTTGAAAAAAAAAAATCAAAATCTTTTCATGAAAATAACGTGAGTAGATGCATTTATTCGGAATTCTGTTCAGTTAATTGTACTCTCTATTTTCTTATCAAGATGTACAATAAAATAGGTTATCAAAAATCCAATGCAGATTATTCGTTAATTTAACGACGCCTCACAGTGTGTAATTTAAGTGCGTGCGCGAAGAGAGAAAATCCTCTATTTTTTCTGTTCTCTGATTAGCTTCTCTCTTCAAACTGCGAGATTTTCATTTTCTCCCAAATCCAACTCAAGATTTCCATCCTCTTCAGACTCTGATCTTAGCAATCAGCCTCATCCTCCAATCCCACAAAACTTACGTGAGTACAGTCCACACCAAAATACTTTCAACTATCCTTTTCACTACTGATCACAAACGACATTCTAAACTCAATAAGAAAAAAACAAGTTTACTCAACTTATTACAGTATCTCAGTCAATTTTCATTAGCGAAATCGAAAGAAAGAGTCAACTATTTTACATAATCGCAGCTGTTAAACCGCCCCTAGAACAAATACCATGCTTCGTCTACAAGATCGTAGAACCGTGCATTCCTCATCTCTTCTCTATAAAATACTACACACATCATAGCTTACTTGTTTGTAATACCGTTCTGTCATACTCTCCGATATATGCCTATTTAAATTAGGCACCCGATCCCATCAGCATATTGTCCTTTATATCCCTTCTCATTACACTATCTATTATTTACAATAGTTTACAGTTTCCCTTCCTTGAACATGGAATTCTCTTCCATCCTATGTCAGAGACTGCCAAACTATAACATATGGCAAAAAACTCCTGGCGCGACAGGCCTACAAGGCCCTTAGCCTACCAGCCGGCTGCTGGCCTCACATCCACATGTGTCAATCACAGAGGTAGATGATAATAGCCAGTGTAGGGGTGACATGTTGTCAGCATGTCGAATCCCCCAGCCGTTATAGCTGGTTTCCTCAACCTGGAGCCGCTACTTATTGTAGCTACCCAAATGCATCACGATGCTGGGTGGGCACCGGTCCCATACTGGCCGAAATACCATGAGAAAATTTCTTCCCCCATGGAGACTCGAACCAGCGCAAGTCCCGTAGCTCTGCGCCAAGGCTTCCTGCCTTAACCACTCGGCTACGGCGCGGGACTATAACATATGGCAGAGACTGCCAAACTATAACATATTTCAGAGACAAAATGAACAATTGTTTACTGACTAACAAACATCTCTCTAATAGCGTTCTTTTAACAATTAATAGTTTATTCTTCTCTCATTTAATGCAAATAGTAATATTCATCAATATTTTAACTAATGACATATATAAGCAATAGATTGATTCCATAACTAACTCACTGGCACTATCGAACCAGTAGGTTCATGGCCGCGCGGACAAATGCTCTCCATATATCCCTATTCTGAGCTAATGTTTTCCAATCATTCCCTCCATAATCTACTTCTCTCAAATCATAGTTAATGCTATTCTCCCACCTCATTCTTGGTCTACTACCTGCGCGTTTCCCTCTGGCTTTCCTACAAGAAGCTTCCATGCACGTCTTTCATTCCCCATTCGTGCTACATGTCCTGTCCATCGCAGTCTACGAGACTTAACCGTTCTTATTATATCTGGCTTCCTATATAAAGACCATGTAGTTCACTGTTAAGTAGTCTTCTCCATTCACCTGTTTGTTTATCTCTCTTTGGTCCAAACATTTTCTTAAGTTCTTTATTCTCAAATACTATTAATCTCCTTTCATCCCTTAAAGTAAGGGTCCATGTTTCGCATCCATATAATATAACTGGCAGAATAACATTTTATATATAACACCAAATAGTTCCAGTAGGAAAAATCAGTATAGATCAATACTTAGCTTATACAAATGTTCAAATTATTATAATATTTTATTTTTTATTCTTGTATTCTTAAATTTGATTTCAAGTAAAAGAAATGTAAATCCTGAAATAAGATATTCTATATTATATTGAATAACACTAATGAATTAAGACTGGAAGTAAACATCAATAAAACTATAAAGGCCTAATGGTCATACAAAAAATATACTGTATAATGGGGGTAAATGGCAATCGACGGAAATTCTGAAAGAGTGGCGGAATTCAAATACCTAGGAACAAAATAATCACAAACAGGAAATAGGTGCAGAAAGAAATTAAACATTGGCTCAATTTTCTGGAAATGCATGTTACTATGCATTACTGAGACTCTTGTTGTCCCAACTTCCCTAAAAAAACTGAAAACATAAAACTGTTATTCTCCCAATTATATGGATGCGAAACATGGTCTCCTACTTTAAGGTTGAAGAAAATATTACGAGCATTTGAAAATAAAGTTCTTAAGCAAATTTTTGGGCCTAATAGAGACGGATAGGTGAATGGAGAAGACTACATAACAGTGCGCTACATGATCTTTATGGGAAACCTGTTGCATTAAGAACAGTTAAGTATCATAGAACCCTCAGGGGTCCTCATCTAGGGGATATGTGGATGGCGACCACAAGGTGCCCAAGCTGAGCAAAACATTTCTTCCACTTACTTGTGTTTTGTACTCTTTTAACTTTACTATCTAACCTCTTGGTTAACTCTTGTTTTTTTCGACCCCGACGCTATTAGGGCATCCGAGGGCTAGGGAGTCTTTCCTTTCTTCCATTTCTTCTTTCCTTTATTTTCTTTTCTTCTCCAGAAAAGCCTAATCAGAGGCTATAAGATGGCAGCCCCATCACTGGTCTTGCCTTCCTTTGGCCAGCAACCAATCGAAGGGACTATTATTATTCTGCTTTCAAGTCTTATACGAGAATTTCCCGGGGAGGGAAAATTTTCTATAGGATCGTAACAGGCCTTGGCCTAATACTTGGAAGGAAGAAGAAGAAGAAGTATCATAGAATGCAATGGGTAGGACATATGGCCAGAATGGGAAAATAAGGAAGTGCATGGAAAGTGCTTGTAAGAAAAGCAGAGGAAAAGCACCCAGTAAGTAATCCAAGAATGACATGGGACAATAACATTAACCATGATTTTGGGCGGCAAATTAGTACAGGAGATGATTGGAAAACGTTGACTCAGAATAGGGATGTATGAGGAGCTTTTGTCTGCCGGCCATTAATTTAAGGGATCAATAGTGCAAGTGAGATTTTTTAAAATATTTAGTTATATAATTCATAGTGCTGATATTGCTTTATGGTTCGGGGTTTTGGGAATTGACAAGAAAACAGGAAATTATATTTCTGAAATATGTTACGGGATATAGGCTACCTTATTGAATAAAAAAGAAGCGAATATATAAGAAAGGAATTAACATCTTTAATAGAATAAAACAAGTAGAAATGATTGGAAACGACGTGTAAAAAATATGAAAGATGACCGCATACTAAAATTGATTAAGAACTACGTCCCAAAGGGTAAAAGAAATGTTGTAAGACCGAAGACAAGATGACGCAACAGCGTTAAAGAATGAGACCCGAGCAAACTTTATGAGGCTTAATCCAGCAAGAAGCTGATGATGAGAAAATCCATCCTCCATTTCATATTGTAAATCGAGACGCCGTTAATCTGAGACATTTGGAAACGTTGAAAAAAAATGACAAATTTGGATTACGAGAGAATTTTATAAATACTGTAATTGGAAGTAAAGACAAATTTATCTGTACCTACAATCATGTAGATTCTGGGTTAATTATATTTTAAATTCATACTTCTTCCATTGTATGACCTTATCTCTGCCTGAAAAATAAACATTTTCACCATTTATTATTATTATTATTATCATTATTATTACCATATTAATTTTATTATCATTATCATCATTATTTGCATTTATATACAGAGTTTTAATGTTTACACATCTTTCTGTGCCTAAAGTTTTATTTTTCTTCTCCACTCGTCTCTCTCCATCCAATCCATGTCCTCCAGTCCCCTTGCTCTCATTCCAGTTCTTATTTCCTGCATCCATGAGTTTCGAGGTCTTCCTCTCCTCCTCCTTCCAGGTGGACACCATTCCAATGTTTTCCTGGGTAGTCTTTCCTCTATACTGTATATAATCTACTATTGAATAACCAATATCATTATTATTATTATTATTATTATTATTATTATTATTATTATTATTATTATTATTATTGTCATTATCGTAATAATAACATTACTATTATTAGAATTACCCTATTATTATTAGTTTATTACAAATTACAATATTATTATTATTATTATTATTATTATTATTATAATTAATCCATTACTATTTTTATAAAATCAGTCAGTCAGGAACTGCATAAAATAAGAAAATTCCTCAGCAAATCTAATTTATGGTCCATTTTGATGGTTTACTGTAATTATATATTGTTAAAATGGAAAACTCAATTTCTGATGCCAGTTTAATTAAAAGTATCGGACTACAGTGACTATTTAACTCATGCCCCAAATGGGAGTCAATGACCAATCACGTTTCAATGATTTCTGTATTACAACCAATCAGAGACGTGTTTCACGAAATAATTATCAACGTTAGGATTATCATATATTAAGCAAAGCTCCTCCTTTTTAATATTCTGAACAGGTCTGACCGTTATTTTGCAGTGACTGAGCCTATAACAAATACGGCTACCAGATTGTATATAATAGTGCTTACATGTCAACATTTGTAGCAATTGATTATACCACCAAAAAAAGAAACCACTGTTTGCACTTTCTTAAATGTATACGACATCAAAAATGAATTAATATACAGATTGATGTGTTTTCATTTTTTCTCCACTAGAGAGCATTCTTACAATATTGCGTTCCTTTGGCAATAAATAGTATGATCTGGTTGCAGTGATAAACAAAAGAAGCAGTAGAAGCGTAGGCTACCTACCGTTTCTCATTAGTTTTTCAAACATCACCGTTTACTTTAAATATAAAAATATTTTTAAATAACTGTAGTTAAATAATGATTTGTGAGTAAACAGCTTTATTTTATTCGTTAAATAGTCCTAACAAATGCCACTCTTGATTTCCAAATTCTCTAGATAAATTCACTCCTCACTTCGTGAGTCGTGAATTTATCGATAATTTGGAAATCACTCGTGGCATTACTTATGATAATTAGGGCAATGCAGATAGTATATATTATTCGACTGTTTGTGTGTGAAACAAAAACAAAAGACAGTCAGAAGTCTAACTTCTTATTATACTATGTTGCAATCCTACTTTTTAGTACATACAAATCCTGGTCCTAGTGGTAACAATACGTAACTGTAAGCTATTACGTATTTATATATTGTTGTATAATTTGTCTCAAATTTAAATATTATTTAATGATTCATTTTTCCATTACTTTATTAGAAATCTAATACATAAAATGAATGTTTTTGTTTGTTTGTTTCATGGTTTGTTTGTTTGTACTTTATGCGCGTCCATACCGTTGATCCGATTGTGATGGGGCTTTTTGCAAAATGTTCAGGAGATTCCGAGGATGAACATAGGCTATAAGAGTTGTGAGACTCAACACCTACACTCTTAAAAATCGCCCTTTGTAGTGGAAAATGTGAAAAAAGTAGCTCTTTGGTCGCTTAAATGGCCTACGCTGCCTAAACCATAACAGATCACACAAAATTAATGTACACAAAAAATTCAATATCTCAAAAAGCTGTACAAGAAGGCCCGCGACAGCATATGTTTATCTCTTACGGATAACTCACAATAACCATTTTTGTCTTTCATTGATGCCAAGAAGATCGAGACAAGTACGTAGATTACTGTGCAAGCATAGCAGCACATGGCGGGTATTCTTTTACGGATAATTCACAATAACAAATTTTGTCTTTTAGCTCATTTATGCCAAGAAGATCGAGATAAGTAGATTCCCGGGCAACACCGGGTAATCAGCACGGCGATTCTTAAAATAATTACGATATACATGTATAATTATTTTTCATTTTACGTATTCAACTGATCAGAAGAAGTACATTAATTTGTCTTTCAGCTCATTTATGCTAAGAATGATCGGGTTGAGTAGATTCTCCCCGGACAACACAGGGTAAACAGCACGGGGTATCTAAAAATAATTACGATATACATTTTTCCTATTACTTATTTAATTAAACATAAAACACATTAATTTTCGTATTTGAGCTCATTTATGACAAGAAGATCGAAATAAGTAGAGTCCCGTGCAACGCCGGGTAATCAGAACGGGGTATCTAAAAATGTAATTCATTATTACTTTTCCTTTAACTTACTTAATTAAATATAAAATCACATTAATTTTCATTTATTTAGGCGTAGGAATGCACGCCGGGTATTAGCTAGTATTAAATAAATTAAACTATAATTTATCTTATAGAATAAATTGCCAATTTAAGGATTAATTAAACTGCATGTGGTACACATAGCGACGAACCAAACATGGCGGCTGGCAGTCAATTTTTAATTTGGGATTTCTTGTAAACCCCCATTTCTAATAGCCGAATTTCGCCAATGTTTGGAGAATATCTTCCTCGATTCATTTAAGTAGCGTAGGCCTATACTGAGAATCGTTATGAAACATCGGAAATTACGACCGTTATAGCGATTTTAAAATTTTAGTTTTTCATGTGAACTCCTACACATAATGGTCCGATTTTTCAGGTTAACGAATTCGAACTACTTTTTTAATTTTGCTATATGCCAAGTTTGGTTTTATATGAACAAAAATGCAGCCGCTAGCATGTTAACGGACAGATGTATACATATATGTACATCGTTCCCATGGTCGTTGACGGTGTCTACTAGATAGTATCGGCGAAGATCTGTAAAAAAAATTATAAGAATTTCTTCATGAGAACAGTCTTTGCTTTGGAATTCAATAAAATTGCAGACGCTAGAGCGTTGATGAGTGAGTGAGTTAGTGAGTGAGTGAGTGAGTGAGTGCTTTCGTGGGTGTCTGTGTGTGTGTGTGTGTGTGTGTGTGTGTGTATGTGTATGTGTGTGTATGTGTGTGTGCATGTGTGTGTGTGTATGTGTGTGTATGTATGCTTGCGTGTGCTTGCTTTTATAATATATATATATATATATAATGGTATGGTAAGAAAAATAAATGCCTGGACGGGATTCGAACCCGGATCTATGAGTCTGTACCTCAGCGTGATATCCATTACACTACCAGGCGAATCCAATTCAAACACTTATTTTTCTTATGTATATATATATATATATATATGTGTGTGTGTGTGTGTGTATTATATCCTCCATTATTACTAGATGTCGCGAGAACTCGGTATTCACTGCCATCTAGTAGCTGACTATAACAAGTAAGCAAATTAAAGAGAATATTTTTACCTTATAGCAGTGACGCTTTATAGATGTTATAATTAAATGTTTAACATTGAGCAATGCAAGCTTAATATGGTATGATAAGAAAAATAAATGCCTGGACGGGATTCGAACCCGGATCTCTGAGTCTGTGCCTCAGCGTGATATCCATTACACTACCAGGCGAATCCAATTCAAACACTTATTTTTCTTATATATATATATATATATATATATATATATATATATATATGTATATGTATTATATTCTCCATTATTACTAGATGTCGCGAGAACTCGGTCTTCACTGCCATCTAGTAGCTGACTATAAGAAGTAAGCAAATTAAAGAGAATATTTTTACCTTATAGCAGTGACGCTTTATAGATGTTATAATTAAATGTTTAACATTGATAAGATAAAAATATGATCTTTAATTTGCTTACTTGTTATAGTCAGCTACTAGATGGCAGTGAAGACCGAGTTCTCGCGACATCTAGTAATAATGGAGAATATAATACATATATAAGAAAAATAAGTGTTTGAATTGGATTCGCCTGGTAGTGTAATGGATATCACGCTGAGGTACAAACTCAGAGATCCGGATTCGAATCCCGTCCAGGCATTTATTTTTCTTATCATACCATATTAAGCTTGCATTGCTCAATGTTAAACATTTAATTATAACATATATATATATATATATATATATATATATATATATATACATATATGAAGAGTACACTTCAAGAGAGGGGGTTGTCACATTTTGTTATCTTTCATTACGGTATCTACATATTTTCCATGGACTTCTTTTTTGTAAGGTTGATGATGGTCTGTAAGCAAATTCAATTTTATTTTCATGGACACAGGACATCGCAAAATCAACAACTCTCATACTGAAGACAATTTAAAATCATTTACCCCCAAGAGAATATAACACGGATCGACGAGTACAATATTGGGACTATATCGTCTACGTCAGTATGGTGAATATGTACGTTGTTTAAACAAATTATTGACTTATTATTTTATTTAAAATAACGGACTCTAATGGCCTGATTTCTCATAGAACCTCGTACAATAAATTTGATAGACTTATTGGGAATAGAATTTAATTTATTTCGTGCTATGTCGTATTCGATTTGTTCACGCTATTAAAATGAGTGTGGTAAACAAATTATAGTATTTATAATTATTAACAGAACAAAACAACTAATTTATAAATCCATACTAGAAAGTATAATGTTATATGGATCGGAATTTTTGACAATGACACAATAACATGGATTTTTGAAGAAGAGCTACCGGAAAATCTCGACTGGAAAGAATTAGAAATACAAAAATTAGAAAACGAATGAATGCAGAAAGAAATGTAATGGATGAGATTGAACACAGAAGGCTAAAATTATATGGACACGTAAGAAGAATTCAGGATGGAGGACTACCAAAGACTACATGGAAATTGAAAGAAGGAGCAGAAAAGGAAGACCAAAAACAACCTGGAAGAATAACATTCAGAATTCAATGAGGAAATTTGATGTAACGGATGAAGACACGGAGTACAGAGAACGATGAAGAAGTTTAATTTAATTAAGGGAAATTTGTGAATGTTTGTTACAAACTGATAGTCTGTAAGTTCGTAGTAATTTAGGTATTTTTTTAAAACCCATGTTAATTATTAAGATTGGTTGGAGAAAACTCTCAATGATGCGGAAAATTCTCAAAATGAATGACGGAATAATTATTGCAGTTATCAAACCGATGACTGTATTTCGCCAGCATAAAAAAAAAATAAAATGTAGCTTGTATTGACTCATTTCAACGTAAGCAATATTATTATCGCCTCACTATGATGGTTGTCCGTTTATATAAAAGCGGGTGCCGTGCGACAATGATTGAAAATTATTAACATGCGGAATTATTATAGTGGCGGTAGTCGGCATATTTATATTTAATTATTTATAACAGCTGCGGGAAACAAAGCCAGCCGTTGGACAACCATCATAGTGAGGCCACAATAAGAATACTCTGTATTCCGAAGCAGTAATTTCAGACCCGCCGCCTTTAAATAGGCATTGCTTACCGTCAAAATCCGTTCACGACACATTACTGTAAACATAAATATTTCAATCTATAGAAAACAGCTGTACACACCCCACATATCTCATTATTGGCAGCATGATTTACTGAAGAAGAAGATTGAATGTCGCTCGTGGCCAATAATTAATTTCACTTCAAGAAAATTCTTGATTTTTTTTTATTTGGGAATATTCCACAATGCAGTGTTTCTCCTTCAACCCAAAGTGATTTGTCGCCAGAGGATCCTGCCTATAGCATCTTCTTCCCTCAAATCTGTAGCTTCCATACTTCTCTTCACTCCATCCATCGTTCTCTAGGCCTACCTCTTCACTTCTTCCATTAGGTTTCCAATTAAGGATCTTCTTTGGTACTCTCTTTTCTTCATTTCTTATGAGGTGTCCATGCCATTTCAAACGTTTTCTTCTATTTTTCCTAATATGTTGTTTTTCAACTAGCATAATTTCCCTTATTGTGCTTTATCTGACCTTATCCCTTCTTGAAATTCTTGTCGATCGCCTCCAAAAATCCATTTCTACTGCTAACAGCTCGTTGGATTGTTTTCTACTTACTGTCCAGGTTTCGGACCCATATAATAAAATGCTTTGTAACAGAACTCGAAATATAGTTTTCTTCGTTTCTTTAATTAATTTTTCCTTATGTATATTTGATAAAATCTGCTCAATATAATATTTCAATTAAAACATATTAATACATCCTTTTCAGACATCGGAAATAATTAAACGAATGACTGTAGTAAATTATTTAAATACACCACTGCAAATATAACCTATATATTTCTACACTTACCAAATTCAACATACTATGTGCTAACGTATCTTCGTTAATTAAATTTATATTGTACATAATTTGCATGAACATAATTCAACATACTCCTTCTTGTATCTAATTTCAGATCTACCTAGGATCATTTTCCCAAATGCTTATTTCGACTTTTTTAACACTTTTTTTTAGAATAATTTGCAGAATTTCACAATTTTAACTGGGAGATCCCTCCATATTTGACATGTCACATGATATTATAAATTGCAGCCATGAAGTGAGCATCAAAATAGTACACCTGATGTCTTATTTACAAAGTGTAATTAATTTAATTACATGTAAGAAATTCAACAAGGTAGTGATCTCCTGTTGCTCTTATCCTGAGCATAGGGCTTTAACAAACCAACTCCAGCGCACCCTATTCCGAGTCAAAACTGCAATTCCCTCCATGTCTTTCCTTCCCTTCTAGCTTCCTCTTCCACACTCTTTCTCCATGACAGTCATGTTCTTACTCTTTTCCTCTGGCCCTCAGTGTTTTAACATAGAGCTTCTCTCTCAATAGCATTTTGTCTCTTCCTAAGAGTATGGCTAACGCATGGCCATTTCTCCTTTTTATTTGGATATCAACGGATTCTCCGATTGTATAGTTGAATGCAGGCTTTCACGGCCGGTAATCATAATGTTGAGTGATTCCGGGTTATGTGGCCGTGGTCCATAGTTGGTGTTGATACCAGACGTTTCGCCCTCAACTGCGGAGGGCATCTTCAGTGGCGAGTGCTTCTAGGCGTGTTTCCTGGTCGGAAGATATACTTAGAGATCTAACTAGATCTTCCGACCAGGAAACACGCCTAGAAGCACTCGCCACTGAAGATGCCCTCCGCAGTTGAGGGCGAAACGTCTGGTATCAACACCAACTATGGACCACGGCCACATAACCCGGAATCACTCAACATTATCTCCGATTGTATCTTTGTTTCCATACATTTTGATTGGAAATAATATTTGACCAAAATATGCGAAGGATCTTCCTTGGACACAATCAATTCAACATAGTATGAAATAAAATATTGTACGATTACCAGGATGGAACACTTTTACTTATTCGCTGAACATCTATAAACATATCAACTCATAAGTAAAACATTGTATGGGTGGTTATTCATGGGAAGTACCACTTCACCTAATTTTACCACATTTATTTTTGAACGTTATTTCCCTTATAATTAATGTCAGTTTCAAGTGAAATATATGTCCACCGTTGTGGTCTCGAGGTAGCATGCTGCCTTGTCACTCAGCGGACTCGGTTTCGATCCCCGGTCGGGACAAGTTTCCTGGGTGATGTTTTTTTTTCGGGTTTTTTTCTCACCTGTAAGACAAATGTCAGAAACCTTAAAGCCCCAAAAGGTTACCGAACATCATCTGGCCATCATTATCATCATTAACATATTCAATAAGTTTATGATTAAGGCCTCTCCTGGCGCTTCATTGTCATCACTACATATATCATCGGGGCAGCCAAACTCCGCCTTCCAGGCGCTCTAACTCAGAAGTGGGTTGCAACAACGCCAAGCCAGGACAGAACACCACAATGTCAAAAATGACAACGTGGTGGCATTGAACATTCTGTATTATTGTATGAGACGTGACTCATCATTGTGTCACAGAGCGTCCGCGCCGCGTGCTGTCATTCTGGCCTAAGCCAGCGTTAAAGTGAAAGATTCTTGGCTGCTCGACCTCCAGGGCGGAACTTAGCTCGCTGATCGCCATGGCAACCGCCACATCACCCGCGGAGATCTAGGGTTACAAAATCCTCCAAATGAAGTAGCTACAGGTAATTAGCCATCTGCTCCAAGGTTATGTGTATGAAATTCTTTCGTATCGTGCTATTCGGCTGTTAATGTGGTGTATTGTTTTACTGGAAATACATTTTTACATGTTGTAAAGATGAAACTAAAAAGGAAGTTTTACATTGTGGTCGCCTTACTAATATCTACAGATATATGGTACAAAATAAGTTAAACATTCAGTTAAACGCTACAATCTTAGTTTCAAACGGTCATGATTTAAGGAATTTCTCCCTCTACAGCAGCATCTGTGCAAAGAAGCTTTTCTTGTCTGGAACGTATAAAAACATGCCTGAGGAATGCAATTTCAGGAGAGAGACTTTCTTCTTTAGGGAATATAACAATTCAGAAAGAACTTCTACTGCAGTTAACAAAGACGCCCCCATTCCGTGAATATATCACTAAGAAATTTGCAGCCTTATATAACAAAAGGGTCGATTTGATATTCAAGAAATATGTGAGTTTAATAATAATTAAGATAAGCATGTGTACAAAAAAAACTTTTCTTGCTAGCTTTTCAAGTAAATTGAAAGCGACGAGCCGTCACTGAAACATTGCCTTTTATCTTTGTATTGTAATAGATTTCAATAAAATCTCCTTATTCGCGGGGGATATGTTCCGAAAATATACCGCGATTACAGAAACCGCGAATATGGAATGGTAATTTGTATGGGTGTATAGGATATGCGTTCCAAGGTCCGAAGTAAATTAAAAATTATCAACAGTAATCTAACAAGAGGTTGTGTTTTTCTGAAAAAAAAAAAAAAAAGACGTATCGTACAGTTGATTCATTAATATTGAAACAGCGTGATATAGATACAAACACGTAAACGGTCAGACATTTCTATTTTTACTTTAAGCTGCAACACTACTTTTTTTCCATTTCGCAACTAATAGTCTTTTACATTGGCAACAAAGCAGAAGAGACACGTGTTATTCAATCAAAATGATTGCAACCAATAACAAGTTGTAACAATAAAACACCGATCGTGGCGAGGGCAGCATTTATCAACACACATAGCGGCACGTGAATTACGGCGGCGGTGGATTATAATGGCGAACTACAGGCTTAGTGACAACAAGGCTTGTTTAACTTTGATATTAATTTGTCCATTTTCTTTGAATCGTTCCTTGTAAAAGCTGCCTTGGCACGTGCCTGCAGTAAAAAAAAAAAAGTTGCCGATGGTTAACAATCCTTCTAATATACCGACTGGATCCGGGAATAAAGAAATTTTTATCTGCGAATACAGGAATTGTGTCGCAGTTTTTTAACCCGCGAACAATGAAAACGCGAATAAGGAGCTTTTACGGTACTCTCATTTATTCTCCTTACATCGAATCATCATAATATTTTTACACACAGCCATTCATTGTTAAATATCACCTTCAAATAAGAATTATACTTTGTTTTCAAAGTAACTTACTAATTTTCATTAGTTGGGTTATTAAACCTGTTCACAGTTTCAGTTCACGTAAAGGGTTCACCATAAGGAATTGAAAGCAGGATATTCCTGAAGACAAAGTTGAGAATTTCGCCGGTAGAATGCGCAGCTGTGCTAATGAGCGATAGAACTATTGCGGAGGGAAACTATTAATTTCCTGAGTAATTAGTCTTATGAAAACTTGGCGCACTACCAGATGGCCAAGTTTTAACACAAACCTCTATCAAGTTGTGATGGATAAGAATAATTCATCAGTCACGTAATGTACCTGAGATTACGTCAGAGAAACAAAACACATACTTTACTGCGCAAAACAGCCTATACTGCGGAAACATTATCGCAATCAATACCTAGACATAAAACCTACCCCATACACAAATTAAGAACTAATTTAGAGCCGTCTCGGTGGGCGTATGGCTAGCGTGCCCGGCTGGGTTCCAAGTTCGAATCCTGATATTCCGGAGGAGTATTGGTAGTGGACCACACTGGAATTTTTCTGTTTTTTCTTGGAGTTTTTCTCTTTCCCCAATTTTATCCCACCAACACACTCCACTTCCTTCCCTCATTCTTCATGTAGGCCTAATTTAATTTGTCATTCCATCACCATTTCATTTCCTCAAAATGAAATATTTAATAAAAAACACAATATCTCTAGAACCGTTTGTTGAATTTCAATAAAATGTTATACACAAGCCTTTTATCACAGTCTCTAGAGGAAGGGATCAATGGTTAAATTTGAATGAAAAATGAGCAATTTCAAGGGCAGATGTATTGTAAAATGTACAAATTGTTAAAATACACTTTTTTAATGTATACCTTCGATATGAAGCAATAGGTTGGTTTGGCGAACCGCAGACGTTGAAAATATATGGCTGTAGGGATCTAATGGAGTCACCAATGGGCTTCATCATGACTCCGAGCTTGAGAATATGGGGGGAGCAAACTGCGGACCAACGAGAGGGTTGTAGTACCCTTCGCAGCCAAGGGCCTAATCTACAAAAATGGTAGTATCAGTAATTAGTGCAGTCCTTGATGTGTCGTACCAAGAGGTAGAACCATAACAAACTACGTACGACCGTAGAGTAGACTTTGCTGTCTCGGTGTACGTGTGGCTGCGCGTGCGGTTGCCCCGAGTGGAATCATACGTATTGATGATGGACAACAAGGAGATTTTAGGGGTTTCATCGAGGTTTTCCCGTGGCCCGAATTTTATTCCACCAACACTCTCTACTCCTCTTTCCCATCATGTCAATGCATCCCCATTCATTCATTTCATATCACCTTTCTCATCTCATGTTGAGTAAAAAATAGCCTGGTTTAGCAAACAACAAGTGTTTAAAATTGTGACTGTAGTGATCTAATGGAGCACACTCATGTACTCCCTCATGACTCCGAGTCTGTATGACAATTTAAAGCATAATAGGGTCAAATGGAGAGTTGAGCCGAGCCAAAATAAATGACGGTAAGAGTTCTTAGGAACATTTTTGGACCAAAGAGAGATGAACAGACAGGTGAATGGAGAAGACTAAAAAACTGTGAACTACGTGGTCTTTATAGGAAGTCAGATATAATAAAAACAGGTAAGTCTCATAGACTGCTATGGGCAGGACATGTGGCACGAAAGTGGAATGAAAGACGTGCATGGGATCTTCTTATAGGAAAACCAGAGGCAAAACGCCCAATTGGTAGACCAAGAATGAGGTTGGAGGATAACATTAACTTTGATTTGAGGGAAGTAGATTATACAGGGAATGATTGATAAACATTAGCTCAGGATAGGAATGTATGGAGAGCTTAAGTCCGCGCGGCCATGAACCTACGGGTTCGATAGTGCCAGTGAGTACGTATGAGTCATGTGTATGACCGACCAGGAACATCATAACATACCTTCATAGCATTTATTCCATTAACGATGGGAAACCACAATATATATTTCAAGGTCGCAGCGCTATTACAGTTTGCCATCTCCGTAAAATAGAATAGAAATATAATAACCAATAAAATTACGTAATATAATAATAATAATAATAACAATAATAATAATAATAATAATAATAATAATAATAATTTCTTCGTCTTCTCGGTTGCAATTTAATCTCTTACTTTATACGAACTTTTACATGCACCACTTCTCCCAGGTCTTCCAGTGGTAAAAAGTAAAGTAAAGTGATCCCACAACAGACCCGGAGGCCCTTGGTACGACTTGGATTTTAAAATTTGGATCATACACACAATGATATGGAGGGCCTCCTAGATGAGTGAGTAGTTCAATAGCTTTCGTACTAGAACTTACATAATTAGGAATGAAAATGGAGATATGATTGTTGATTGGAATATATTACACAGATGGAAAAAACCTCTTTTTAAAATGAGCTACAGTTTCTGATGCTGAAAATTTAATAATATCTCTTATAGTCTCGCATTATTTATTTATATCAGTTCCTTCTTCGTCTGCCACAATTTCATCTGAACTTTCCAATATTTCAAATATATTTTCAATTTTGACCTGTTATTCTTGTAGCAGTTCATTATTTCTCATTTGTTTTAATTCAAATTTATGTTCTCTTACTTTCCCCTGATCAAATGGTGATCTAAATTGCAGTCTGTATACTTTACTGGCCTGACGTCGACGATGATACTGTTCCATTGTTTATCAACTAATACATTATGATCTACCTTATTTCGCGTTTCACCATCTGGAGACGTCCAAGTGTACTTATGAATATCCATCCATAGGCTGGAATTTTGTGCTCATAACAATATTGTTCTTTCATGTGGCAAAAACCTAACCATACTCTCGTTACTATTTTCACGAAGACTGAATTTGCCTATTGTTGGTCACAATAGATCTTCCCGCCCCATTTTTGTATTAAAATCTCCCAAAACAATTTTCATATAATATCATGAAAGCCCATCAAATATGCATTATAATTCTTCATAGAATCATATTTAATCTTATCTTCCTTATCTTCTGCGTGACCAAGCATATTTACAATTACGAAATCATGTAGTTTACCTTTTAGAATTATCTATTATATCCAATCGCTTAAAAACTTAATATCTCGGATAGTTGAAATGATGCTCTGGATTAAACAGCTTATTCCAAATTAGGGTCTCGCTGCACTCCCACAATGCAATGTAAAGCTTCCTGATTCCTGACTACTTTTCTTGACTATCTAACTTCTAGAAAAGCTACTATATCCAAGGGAAATTTAAATAATTCACGTGTTAACATTTCTATATCTCTCCTATTATGTAATGTTAAAACATTTCATGTTCTAGGAACATGTCACTATGTTTAACTATTGTCATGGAGTCCGTGAAGTAGTCCCCGTCCGGAGATCCAAAAGGGGGACTATTTTACCTCCAAAACATTTTACGCCAGTACACTTGCAGTGGAATCCATGTCCGCGTTTCTTGATAGCTGCATTTTTACGGTGAAATATCCTTATACTAGAATAGAAAAGAAATATGATTCACTAAATTATTTTATGGATGAATCTGTTGTAGATCAATTAAATAAAGCATTCAGACGATTGAATGTTTCCTACAAATAATTGCACTGCATTTTCTCTGGGGAACGCAAAATCAGAACCCATATACCAGAATAAAACGATGTGGATGTAGTACATCAGGAGTATCACAACACAAATTAGCGTATAGATTTTTTAAGGACATAACGAAAAACAAATGAGTGCGTTGTAATCAATACAAAGTATCGTAGGGATTATTTAGACAATCAATCACTAGAATGCGCCACCTGTCCATATTGCTTTTTTAAATTACTAACAAGAACACACGTGCTCTGTTTTTATGACGTAATTAATCCTCCAGGGTTGCACAAACCTACTCCAATTAAGTAATCTTTGATAATTTTACTGCAGACACTGTTTCGTGATTTTTTTAATCCTTGAAAATGCAACCAATAAAATGAGTTTGTTGAGCAAGTCTTTTCATTCAAATACGGAGTTTTTAGAATTCCATGTCAACTTGCTATTTTAATTTTAATATACTTATCTAAATAGAATCTGCCAAAAGTGACAAAGTATACTTGCAATAATAATAATAATAATAATAATAATAATAATAATAATAATAATAATAATAATAATGTTTTATTTATTATGACAGAGTTACGGCCATAAGGCCTTCTCTTCCACTCAACTAGCACAAATACAAATAAATATTTGACAAATATAGATATACACTAAACTAATTATAAACAGTTAAAGATACATTAAATGTAAATTTCATGTATAAACAACATTTTATACGATAATAACAATAATAATACTTACGATAATAATAATATAATGATAATAATATGATAATGGTACTCAGGTAATAGAAAATAAAATGCAATATGTACAACCTTTGCACCTACTATTTGTAGATCTAGAGAAAGCATACGACAATGTCCCTATAGAGAAACTATGGATTGCTTTAAGACGTATGGGAACTAAGACTATAATAATTGAAGCTATACAAAATTTATATGACAATTGCACGTCTAAAATTAAAATTGGCAGTACATTGTCTCATGGTTTTTCGATAAATAAAGGTCTTCGTCAAGGTTGTTGTCTATCACCGACTCTGTTTAAAACATATGTACATGAAATATTAAAGAATTGGAGGAGAAAATGTTCAAGCATGGGAATTCCTATTTCAAATAACAAAACTTTATACAACTTACATTTTGCAGATGATCAATTGTTAATTGCACAAGATTATGAAGATTTAGAATATATGACTAGAAAATTAATAGAAGAATATGAAAAATGGGGATTAAATTTGAACATGAAAAAAAAAACAAAATATTTATCAATTGGTGAACCAGAACAAAATTTAATTTTGGAGACTGGAGAATCAATAAAATCTTGTAGTGAGATCACATATTTAGGAATTAAAATAAATAAAAATGGGAGTTATGAAGAGGAAATAAGAAATAGAAATAATAAAGGAAAATTTGCAATTGCTTGCCTCAATGGAATATTGTGGGATAAAAATATAAGTAATAAAAATAAAATGAATATATATCATACAATTGTTAAAAGCATCATTACTTATGGAGCAGAACTTTGGCCATTAACAACAAAAACAAATAAGTACCTTTTGGCAACGGAAATGGATTTTATACGAAGGGCCGCAAGAATTTCAAGAAGAGAAAAAAATTAGGAACTCAGTTATAAGGGAGAAAATGAAGATTGAAGACACTATTTTAGATTATATTAAAACTCAGCAATTAAGATGGTATGGACATGTCCAGCGAATGGAAGAGGATCGACTACCAAAATCTGTTTTGGAATGGAAACCTGAGGGAAGACGAAGCAGAGGAAGACCTAAAACCTCCTGGAGTCAGGGAATATGTTTATATATGAAGGAGAAACATCTACAACCAGGAGATTGGATGGACCGACAAAACTGGCTATTAGAAATCGGACGATGTCAAAGACATTAATCAACCGATGATCTATCTATCTATCTATCTATCTATAATAATAATAATAATAATAATAATAATAATATAGTTATTATAATAGTATAAATTGTGGAAAGCAACTGGAAGCTACCACACTTTTAATTCTCTAGTAAAGCTGCAAAGGATAGCATGAAAATGCTATTATTGCAGTGAAAGACCTGCCCTCGGGCAGAAATACTATGGATGGATGGATGGATGGATGGATGGATAGTATAAATATGTTAAATTATTCGAGAAACGCCAATTAATATATATATATATGTATGTATGTATGTATGTATATATACACCTTACTCTTGGTAATGATGAAGTCGAGGTTAGAGCAAATATAAATTTAGATTTATTTTTAAAAGATGCCAATGTCCGGTAGCCCCTTATTTCTTGTGGTAGGGAATTCCAGTTGCGAGAAGTGAAGATGGTATATGACATGGAGTGATGTGATGTCTTATGTTGCGGTATATTAAGCAAGAGACTATGTTGTGATCTTGTGTTTAAGTTATGGTTGGAGGATAGATACTGGAAAAGGGATGATAAATAATTGGGAATCGAGGTATGTAGGAACTTAAATAAGAGAATTAAACAGTGTGATTTTCTTCTCTCTTTTAGATGTAGCCATGACAATTCGTGGAATAATGGAGAAATATGATCATATTTTCGAACATTAAATATGAATCTGATACACATATTATGGACACGCTGCAGTTTGTCCGACAATCCGTCACTTATGTCAGTTAGTAGAACGTCCACACAATAGTCAAAATGCGGCATCACTAAGGTTTGGATTAAAATTCTTTTAAGAGCTGTAGGAAGAAAATGATTGAGACGCTTTAGGGAATGCATTATGGAGAATATCTCTCTAGATGTTTCTTTTACTTGGACATGCCAATTTAAATTTGAATCTAAGTAAAATCCCAAGTTTTTAACGACGTCGGTATAAGGAATTTGTTCGTTATCTAATATGACAGCCGGCATATTGCCATTGTTTATGGAGTGTAATAGTCTTGGATGTCCGATAATTATTGCTTGCGTTTTGTTTACATTTAGTTTTAGCCCATATTGTCTGGACCATAAAGAATATATGTCTGAGGTCAGTGTTTACTTTATCAATATATTCATTAATTTCGTCAGGCCTAAAGTGTGTGTAAATCTGTAAGTTGTCGGCGTAAAGATGATGCTTGCAGTGTTGTAGTTCTTGGTCACATCATTAATATAAATTGAGAAGAGAAGAGGAGCGAGGACGCCGCCTTGAGGTACACCTTTCCTCACGAAGCACCAGGAAGAAATGCAATTATTAACAGAAACTGATTGCTGACGATTAGTGAGGTAAGATCTAAACCAATCAAGGCAGTTTTCCGACAGATGTAGGGTCTTAAGTCTCGCTAGCATTAAGTCTATATCTACTGTGTAAAATGCTTTGCTATAGTCTAATAGGACTATTGCGGTGAGTTTGCTTTTGTCCATTGAGTCTCTTATGTCCTCTACATTGTCAAGTAGTGCAGTGCTTGTATGATGTCCTGTTCTAAAACCAGACTAATGCTCATCAAGCAATATAAGAGTATAAAATTAAAAATAGGTAATTGTAAAAGACAAACCTGAACTCTTACTTTGAGGGAGGAGAAAATAGAACTAGTATTTGTTTAATTCTTAGGACGAACGGTCAGGTGAATGGAGAAGACTAATTAACAATACGCTACATGATCTTTATAGGAAACCAGATGTAATAAGAACAGTTCAGTCTCATAGACTGCGATGGGCATGACATATGACACCCATGGAGGATGAAAGAGAGGCATGAAAACTCCTTGAAGGAACACCAGAGGGAAAGCGCCCAGTAAGAACGCCAAGAATGAGGGGGGAGAATAACATTAACAATTAGTTGATAGACGTAAATCATGCTGAATACGATTGTAAGTCGTGGGCTTAGAATAGGGATGTGCAGAGAGCTTATGTCTGTGCAGCCATGAACCTACGAGTTCCATAGTGCAAATGGGTGAGTTAATTAGTTAGTTAATATAGAGACTAAATGCAATATGTAGCGATTATAATTTTAAAATTTCAATAAGTAAAACAAAAGTAATGGCATTTTGTGGAAGAAATACTCTGCGTGCAAAAATAGTAATTAGAGACGAAATTATTGAACAAGTATCCCACTTTAAATATTTAGGATGTGACATCAGCTATGGGTATGATAAAGATATTGAACACAAAACACATCAGTTTCAAGCTATTTGTGGTACAATAAATAGAACATTGAATAATAAAGCCCATAAACAAACAAAATTAAAATTTTATAAAACAATGGCTGTCCCTGTCCTTTTGAATGGGAGTGAATCTTGGATTACCACTACCAAACAAGAAAGTAAAATCCAAGCAGCCGAGATGAATTTTTTAAGAAGAGTAAAAGGCTGCACTAGAATGGACCAGATAAGAAACGAGGATATCCGTGAAGAACTGCAGATCTACTCCATAAAAGAAAAGATATTTAACAACAAGATACAGTGGAAAGAACATGTAGAAAGAATGGAAGATTACCAAATAAAATCTTCCATTATTTTCCAAGAGGAGGAAGAGATGTCGGACGTCCTCGGAAGAGATGGTCTTAGATCTATTAGTGAAGACGGAGCAGGCAACTCTTGCCTAAACCAGGTAGTGAAGGAGAAGAAGAAGAAGACATAGAGACAAAAAAATTACATTTTTAAATTTGTAATAGGGGATAGTAGGCTCGAGTAGCCTTCTTCTCCAAATTAACCTCATTTTGTTGTTTAAGTCTGGATTCAGAATATATTGGTGTCGATGATGAATATCGGATTTGCTGGTTGTAATAAACATCAGTATGAATGTGCTTATCAGCTAAAATAAAAATTTAACATCACGGAAATATTAACAGAGTTTACGAACCGTCTTTAGTGAAGAGACATACAAGAGTGAATGCTTATAAAACATTGGGGAGATCAATGCATGCCTATGGAAATGAAGTTTGGACTGTATGAAAAATATATATAAAACAGACATGCTGTTATATATTGAGCTAAATAACCCGCTGTAGTGGAGAGAACGAACGAAAACAAATCAGGTGGGAAAACTAGTAGGGCCTACAACCACAGGGAATAATTCTTCATTAATCCAGATATGCTGACCTTCAAGCTGCCACCTCTGTCTTACTATTTTGAATGATTTTAGTAATATGGTTTGTCCTATAGTACATGCATATAACCCAGGAAAAATAAGATATAAATATATAATTCAATAGTGAGAAGTAGTCACATATGAAGATGTAGCATGGGAATTCAACAAAAACGTAACCGTTGGAAATGGATTTCTTAAGGAGAGCAGAAAGATGTTCAAAATTGGAATGAGTAAATAAATAAATAAATTAAAGGTATTCGAGAAAAAGTAAATATGAAACATTCAATAGTATATTATATAAGATATAAGCAATTAAAATGATGCGGGCTTATACGAGTGCAGGAAGAAAGGTTACCCAGAAAAAAATTTGAATTGTATCCACCTGAAAGAAAAAAGCAAGGAAGACCTCGAAACTCATGGATGCAAGATATAAGAACTGGAATGAGAACAAGAGGACTGGAGGACATGAAGTGAATGGATAGGGATGAGTGGAGAAGAAAAATAAAACTAGGCACAGAAAGATGTGTAAACATTAAAAATTGGTATATATGCTAAATTTTTTTTTTGAAAATACATAATACTTATGTCTGAACACAGTCACCCAACCCTTAACGTCACGGCAATAGTATTACCCCTCTGCGGATTGTTGAGCTCAGCATATAACAGTAAGTATACTGGGCTCAAGATATCTACAAGCTTCGCTGACCATTAGACTCTTAAGCATTCCCTTTTCACATTATCTTTAAAGTGAAGCATCTACCAATAAGAACAATTATTTTCCCATAATACCCCTCGATTTTCATTTGATCTCTACTTTATTATAGCTATTATCCAATTTTAAAATACCAGTTCTTTGTTAAGTGCTGAGACATTGCTGCACACTCACATGGAATAGCGTAACAGGTACGTGGCAATGTTTTCTATCAGTTCTATATAATTTTCTTCACTTTTTAACCACTCCCCTTTTGACATTGCAGAAACTTTCAGTTAACTTGCATCAAGTGTAGAGTCACAGCTGACGAAATGACATTCAGGAGCTAAAAATAGGAATAATTGACAGCAATAAATTCAATGCATGGATGAAAATCGCATCACTCGTCAGTTTTTAAATTACCATCCCAGAGCAAAGACATATTTAGGAGACCACTTAAAAGAAAGCATGAGCCCGTAACAGGCCATCAGGACAATGTTTGTGAGCACCAGGATTTGTATTTTTATTTAGTTTTGGGGGTTTAACAGGTGTTGTTCTCGTAAACTCGTCAATTAATATTGTCCTTCATGATAGGAAGATGACGACGACGATGATGATGATGATGAAATGATAATGGGGAATGGAATAAGCTTCATGAAGAGAAGCTCCATAATTTACATATGCCTACTTTTACTAATCTCAACTAGCTCACTGGCACTATCAAACATGGTCGCGGAGACATAGGCTCGCATACATCCCTATCCCGACCTAACGTTTTTCAATCATCCCCTCTACAATTTATCTCCCTCAAATCATTGTTAATATTATTCTTGCACCTCATTCTTGGCCTAACTATTGAGCGTATTCCTTCCGGTTTTCTTACAAGGAGTTTCTAGGCCCCTCTCTCATTCCCCATTTATGCCACCTGTCCTGCCCATAGCAATTTATTATATCTGGCTTCCCATAATGATCATGTAGTTGACTTACGTAATCTTCTCCAATAACCTGTCTGTTCGTCTCTCTTGTTCTTTTATTCTCAAATACTTGTAACCTTTTTCTCCTCCCGTAGAGTAACTGTCCTTGCTTCACATGCATATAATAGGCTATAATTGCGGGAAAAATAACACTTTTATATATTTTCAGTTTAACATTTTTATAGAGAATGTGTGGACGACAAGATAACATCATGCATTTAGCCTAAAAATGCCTATGTTTAATTTATTTGCCCACCACATTCCTGTTTGTAAATATTGTTTCTAGGCATTTTAATAGAGCCACTTCTTCTAAATTTCCTTTATTTGTTATTAATTGTCAATTCCAGTACATAATGCAATCCTTTGTTCTCCTCCCTTCATGGTATCTTTATCTTGTCGTAGTGGAGCGGCTTGCATGCTAATGATCTCGAGAGTTATGCCAGCGGTAGCATTGCTGCCGACAGTGTTACCCATGCCGGACAGGTCTAAGGCGATAAGCCAGACAAAAAATGTGCCTTGGTCGAAATAGTGACGATCTTTCACCGTAAAAATACAACCTTGAAGAAACGCGGACATGGATTCCGGAGATAAAATAGTTCTCCATTCGGTTTTCCGAGCGGGGATTACTTCAGGGAATCAACAGCCAAAGGCTCAAACACATGGACATGTTCCTAGGAATATGGAATGTTAGGAATGTGACACAAATGGAAACTTCTTGTAGGAAAACCAGAGGAAAAAGGCCCTGTTGGTAGACCAAGAATGAGATGGGAGAATAGCAATAACCATGATTTGAAGGAAGTAGATTGTATAGGGGATGACTGGAAAACATTAGCTCAGGATAGGGATGTATGGAGAGCATATGTCCGTGCTGCTATTAACCTTGGGTTCTATAGAGCCAGTTAGTTAGTTAATTCTATGTTCTCTTATATCAACAAGGTTATTAATTCATTATTATTATTATTATTATTATTAATTTTTTTAGGATTTTAGGGTTAATAAATTCTTCCTTCAAGCTACAGTTAGTCCAAAAACATTCAAGACTAAAAGTGTATAAAACACTGGCTCTTCTAACTCTCATGTATGGTAGCCAAGTATGGGCATTGAAATAGAATGATATACAGAGACTTAAATCTGCTGAAATGAGATATCTTCGAAGAACTGCAAGATACACACTGCTAGATCATAAAAATATTAGGACATCTTAGAAGAATTACACGTGGAACCATTAGAAAACTAAATCAGTCAAAATGGATGCAATATGCTCATCGAATGGAGATCACAGGATACATAAACAAATGTTAAGCTATCAACCTGCAGGAAGAAAAAGACCAGGACATCCACTCAAAAGACTTTTGGATGGTGTTTCCATTGAGACCGAAACAGGGCAACAAATGGCCTAAATTCCTGAATTGACTATGATAATGATGATATATATTATTATTATTATTATTATTATTATTATTATTTTATTATTGTTGTTGTTGTTGTTGTTACTGCTGATATTGTAAGAATCTACCTAGCCAGTAGGATGAATTAATTCATGGCGGTAACATTGAAACTACGTCATAGTTTAGTCCTGAAGTCAAAGGGCTGAAGGCAAGGGCTAGAAATTGCTAAGTAAGTCAAAACATTTGCGTGATACATTAATTTAATCAGCAAGTGCTTTGTGCTCGCTGTCGCACAAAGGCCAGTTGTGCCAACTTTATAACTTTGCTTGCTCGCGGAACCATGTCTGACAACAAAATGCCGATGCAATTTAATGTAGAGATTTATTATCATTTGCCAGAAACCGCATACTTGTGGCTTCTACGAATATACACCCTCCGCTCCAACACTTACAACCTTGGAGGTAATTAGTAACTATACAGAGTGTTCAAATAGTTGTTACAGTGATCAACAATTAATTAATATTGACAGTAAAAATAAATACTACAGCATTCGACAAGTAATGGGAACACTGTTGTAAATCAGCGATCCTAGTGGTGACCATTGTAATCTTGTAGCATGTTGTTGAGTAGTCTTTTTTGTATAAATCTGTAATATTGGTAGTCTAGAAGTAGCAGTATTTTGTGAATAAATTCACTGTTTCTCAGATGTTGTAAGTAATACCACCCTACAAAGATGATCAGTAGAATTTGTTTAGAAGGTGCAATTGGGATGTACTCGAACATCCACCAAATTCACCAGACAGGAGTCCTTGTGACTATGACTTATTCACAAAGATCAAAGAACCTCTACGAGGCATTCGATTTTAATCAAGAATTGATATCCAGAAAGCTCTAGATAGATCAGATGAGAGATATATCCAGAAATGCTGCTGTAGATGTACTGCGCCGTCTTCCAAGGATTTGGCAACGTATACTGACTTAACATGAGACTATAAGGTGAAGTTTGTAATGTCAGAAGTAACCTAAATATTTTTTTTTGTGATGTAATAGCAATGTTGTCATTACTTATCGAATGCCCTAGTATATATGGTATTAATTTATAATATAATATACTTATCAAATGAGATGTTGAAGTGATAGAATTAAAATACCTAGTAACTATTATAAAACATGAATGAAGTATAGAAATAGATTTTTAAACGTAAGCTCAACTCTGGAAACGTACGGATTACAAGGATTCTTGTCATCACAATTTATGGTAAAAAAGGTTTAAAAGTAAGATATAAAAAAGGTTAGGCCTACATCTCAAGTAATAGCCCTACTATATGCATGCGAACATGATGTCTTACTATAAGAAATGAGAAAATGTAACTTTGCCATATAATTAAAATTATTATCATTGTCACTATCAACATTATTATTATTAATAATAGCATTATTAGGCCTATTATTATGTTATAATAATAATAATAATAATAATAGTATCATTATTATTATTATTATTATTATTATTATTATCATCATTATTATCATTATTATTATCATTATTATTATCATTATCATTATTATTATTATTATTATTATTATTATTATCATCATCATTAACATCATCATCATCATCATCATTATCATTATTATCATTATTATCATTATTATTTTATTATCATTATTATTATTATTATTATTATTATTATTATTATTATTATTATTATTATTATTATTATTACTATTAAATAATATGAACAGTTAAGTCTCGTAAACTGTGATTGGCAGGACATTTGTCATGAATGGGAAATGAAAGTGGGGCATGGAAGCTTCATGTAGGGAAACCAAATAAAAAAAACATCTAGTAGGTATACCAAGAATGAGGTGGGAGATTAACTTTATGCATGAATTGAGGGAAATAGATTATACAGGAGATGATTGGAAAACATTAGATCAGAATAGGAATGTGTGGAGAGCTTATGTCCGCATGTCCATGAACCTAAGGTTTCGATAGTGCCAATGCGTTATTGTTTTTTTTGTTAGAAATATTCCACAATACAGTGTTTCTCCTTCAACCCAAAGTGATTTGTCGCCAGAGGTTCCTGTCTAGTAGAGCAAGTTATCATTATTATTATCATTATTATTATTATTATTATTATTATTATTATTATTATTATTATTATTATTATTATTATTTCATATATATTATTATATTACTATTTTATTGTAATAATAATTATTATTTTATTATAATTATAACAATACTAATTATTAGTAGTATTATCATTATCATTATTATTATCTTATTATCATTATTATCTTATCATTATAATTATCATTATAATTATAATTATCGTTATCATTATCATTATCATTATCATTACTTACTTACTGGCACTATTGAACCCGTAGGTTCATGGCCGCGCGGACATAAGCTCTCCATACATCCCTATCCTCAGCTAATGCTTTCCAATCACTCCCTGTATAATCTACTTCCCTCAAATCATAGTTAATGTTGTTCTCCCACCTCATTCTTGGTCTACCAACTGGGCGCCCTCCCTCTGGCTTTCCAACAAGAAGTTTCCATGCACGTCTTTCATTCCCCATACGCGCAACATGTCCTGCCCAGCGCAGTCTACGAGACTTAACTGTTCTTATTATATCCGGCCTCCTATAAAGACCATGTAGTTCACTGTTATGTAGTCTTCTCCATTCACCTGTCTGTTCATCTCTCTTTGGTCCAAAAATTTTCCTAAGAATTTTACTCTCAAATACTCGTAATCTCCTTTCCTCCCTTAAAGTAAGAGTCCATGTTTCGCATCCATATAATATAACTGGTAGAATAATAGTTTTATATATTTTCAGCTTAACGTTTTTTGAAAGGAGTTGGGACATCAAAAGTCTCTGCAATGCATAATAGCATGCATTTCCAGAATTGAGCCTATGTTTAATTTCTTTGTGCATCTCATTCCTATTTGTGATTATTGTTCCTAGGTATTTGAATTCAGCCACTTCCTCAAAATTTCCCTCATTATCATTATCATTATTATTATTATTATTATTATTATTATTGTTATTATTATTATTATTATTATTATTATTATTATTATTAAGTATCGCAGCCTGTGAGATGAAGTTCATGATATCGACAGCAGGTTATTCCTGATGAAATTACAAAAGAAATGAAGAGCTCCTGCACGAACGTCAGTTATATATTTTATAAATGAGTACGAATACAATTGGAAAAGTCGTGGATAACATAAGTCCAAGAATAGAATCTCAAGAGCCATGCTTCACTATCGTCCATTTGGAAAGAGATCTTAGGACCGTCCGAGGAAGAGATGGTTGAAAATCCAGCTTTGAAATCTTAATAGATCAGAAGGCTAGATACTTGTATCGAAGAAGACGATTATCATTATCATAAGTGATGTCACGAGTGAATTCCAAATTATCGATAAATTCACGACCCACGAAGCGAGGAGTGAATTTATCTAGAGAATATGGAAATCAAGAGTCGCATTTGTTAGGACTATTTAACGAATAAAATTAAGCTGTTTACTCACAAATCATTGTTTAACTATAGTTATATTAAAATATTTATATATTTAATGTAAACAGCGATGTTTGAAAATAAATCAGAAATGTGAGGTTATGTTCATTCACTGCTGCTTGATCATATTATTTATTGCCAAATAAGATCGCAATATTGTAAGAGTGCACCCAAGTGGAGAAATAATGAAACACATCAAACTATATATCATAATCAACATTCATTAATTTTTTTAGTAAACAACTCAGTAAAATCAAGGAATCTTTTCATTATTTGCTATATTCGATGTATTTGTTGGAGAAAAATAATGCTTTGACCCGTTCAGAACATTAAAAAGGAGGAGCTTTCTTTATCATAAAAGCAGGAGCTGATAAAGAGAAATCGATAAAGAGCGAGGTGAAACACGACTGTCATTGGTTGTAAAAAAACATTCATTGAAACGTGATTGGTCATTGACTAACCATTTGTGGCATGAGTTAAATAGTCATGATTATCAACATAATGCATATTACCGTTGTTATTATTATAAGTATTATTATTGGTATTAATGAGAAAATACGAGTAATTGATAAGAAGTTCTAAGAAATACCTTAG
Organism: Diploptera punctata; assembly: GCA_030220185.1. Lineage (NCBI taxonomy): Eukaryota > Metazoa > Arthropoda > Insecta > Blattodea > Blaberidae > Diploptera > Diploptera punctata. Next base: position 1,815,691 of record JASPKZ010000047.1, read on the forward strand.
TTCCCTACTAAATGTCTCATTGAGTAGGCCCACTTACTGATATGTGTTGCAAAATAAGTGTAACTAAATTAATACGGTTAAGATATATCCCGATAGGAGGCACCATCTCTCAATGAGGGACAAAACGGTATTCCAAATAAGAGAAAAATTTATTTTTGCGCGATAGTACATTTTGTCGTACTTACAGCAATGGCGACCATGATTGAAAGTTCAACTTCCTACATTCCCGCGTTGCCAACCTAAATAACTATACTGTAATAAAATAACTATACTGTAATATTACGCCGTAGCTGAGTGGTTAAGGCAGGAAGCCTTAGCGCAGAGCTACGGGACTTGCGCTGGTTCGAGTCTCCATGCGGGAAGACATTTTCTCATGGTATTTCGGCCAGTATAGGACCGGTGCCCACCCAGCATCGTGATGCATTTGGGTAGCTACAATAAGTAGCGGCTCCAGGTTGAGAAAACCAGCTATAATAACGGCTGGGGGACTCGACATGCTGACCACATGTCACCCCTACACTGGCTGATTATCATCTACCTCTGTGATTGACACATGTGATGCGAGGCCAGCAGCCGGCTGGTAGCTAATGGCATTGTAGGTCGGCCGCGGTGGACTAGTGGATATGCTCCTTGCCTCTGGTCCCAAGGGTCGCGGGTTCAAACCCGGCCGGGGTCGATGGATTGTTAGGACGGAAAAATCCAAGGAGCAAGTCCTCCGGGAGGGACTTTAAGCCGTGGGTCTCGAGTCTGAAGATTTTCAGGCTCGTAAAAAATCCTTAAGCCTGAATGAAAAGGCCTCTAAGCAAAATTTACCGAACTTTCCCGTCCTAGTAATACCTTGGTTTCGTAGATGTCAGTATGAGGCGGAACGCTGACCACGTACCACTCAAAATGACATCTATGCGAAAACAAGTGTAAGTAAATTAGTATGGTTCAAATTCTTCCCTGTAGGGGGAGAGCGCCTAAACATCTGTAAAGGGAAAACATAGGCTTACAATACAAAATACAAAACGCATGTGGGAAGTAAAACTACTGCCCTCTATGTATACCACGTACAATATATATACAAGAGATATCTAAAAGGTAGTGCTAATGTACATTTACAAAACAAATTACTGCATTTTAAATAAACTGAGCTTTATTTGAAACGATATAAATTAATAAATACGTATTTGACGCCATTTTATAAGTAATTGGTTTCACAGCCTCATGTAGTTTCAACTAATAAACATTGCCACATTGTTAACGTTAGTCAATTGTTTATAATGAACTCAAATATTTCCAACAAATATATTATTTTACTATTATTTATTATTTTGAAAACATAATCGCGCAAAAAATAATTGTACAACGCACATTTTTAAACATTTTCCTCGCTTCTGTAAAAACCACTTCCCAACCTCGCATCGGTATATACTCTAGTGTAAAACGTTGGACCAAGACAGCTGAATGAAGAAGATTAGCTTAACAGTGAGTTACATGATCTTTAAGGGAAGCCAGATGTAATAAGAACAGTTAAGTCACGTATTCTGCGATGGCAGAACACATGGTACGAATGAAGAATGGAAGAGGGGCATCAAACTCGTAAGAAAACCACACGGAAGATGAACATTAGGTAGAATAAGAAAGATTTGACAGAGATGAATTATGCAGGGATGACTAGAAAAAATTAGCTCAGAAAGGGATGTATGAAGAGCTGATATCCGCCCGACCATGAACCTCCGGGTTCTATATTTCCTGTGATTGAATTAGCAGCAGTAGCAGTAGCAGTAGTAGTAGTAGTAGTAGGTCTAATGGATGATCTCGCTTCCCCTTCTTGCTTATGTCTATCTTATTTAAATGAGTTGCCCGATAATCATGTTCTTAGGAAGAACAAAGCCACATCATCATGGAACGTGAGTTTTAATTACAGTTGACCATGATTTATTCAGCCATTCAGAAATCAAATGTTCTTTATTTTATGGTCTTATTAGCTTTTTTTACCAAATACGTTATTATATATATATATAGGTGATATCAAAAATAAATATATGGTCACACTTGGAAACAGTATTAAATGGGTATAGACATTTAACAACTGAGCGAAACGCTGAAGTGGCAGAATTCAAACACCTAGGAACGATAATCAAACAGAAATTAAGTACAAAAATAAATTAAAATAATCTCAACTGTGGAAATATGCTTGACACTTTCTTGTTATCTCAACTTCTGTCAAACAATTTTTAACTAAAAATATATAAAATTGTTATTCTCCTAACTATATGGACGCCAAACATGTATCTTACTTTAAGGGAGGAAAAAATTTAACTTTTAAAACATTATAACGTTATAGCATTATTCAGCCATCAGAATTTAGTTTTTAGTTTATTATTAGGATAACCTATACAAAATTAGATAAAATAAAAAGTCAAGAAATTTGGAACAAGTTATATATATTTATTACATGGAAAAATAGAAGAATATAGACGTAAATGGAAGAAACATTTGGAAAAAATGGACGATAGGAAAATACCAATAATAATTCTGTCATATAAACCAAGAGAACGACGAGATCCTGGACGACCAATTCTACGATGAAACGAGGCCAGAACAGGCGTTTTGGCCTAAACTCTGAGAGGAAGAAGAAGAGAAAGAAGATGAATAAAAGGGAAATTAAGGTACAAACAGCCAAAATGGATTTTTTAGATGATGATGTAGAGAATCAAGAGTAAATAATACCAAATTAACAAATAAGGGAAGCTATGGGCGAAGAAATACATTATTGCTGAAATACAGAAGTGAAAATTAAAGTGGTATGGACACATAATTAGAAAAGACAATACAAGATGGCGAAAGAATATCTTATAATTGATACCACCAGCGAGAAACAGATTGAGACGAACCTAAATATAGTTAGAAGAGTGATATCACGGAAGCATGAAGACTGGTTATATAGAGGAAAATAATTCAGAACAGAGAAACAACACCAGTTGTAACATTCTGAAAAAAGTCAATATTGATGATGATGGTAATAATAATAATAATAATAATAATAATAATAATAATAATAATAATAATAATAATCATCATCATAATAATAATAATAATAAATAAGTAGTAAATAAATTAGTTGTAAATTCATATCTGTTTTGAGGCGAAATAAATCGCCCAACAGGTTTCTGCCACGTAATGTCACGTACATTAAAAAGTACCATGATAGATGAATTGCTCAACTCGAAAGCACTGGTTGTCATGGTGATATTTGGAAACAAATCGATTGGAAACGAAAACAAAAAGCCATTGGAACATTTTCCTTATTGTTATGAGACAGGAATGTTGCATGAGACCAGAGTTTAATTGGTCATTTTATAATTCGCACATTTTGTGCTTCAACGACTGGACAATATCAAAAGCACAGTAAACAAATAATTCATCCATTTCCAATCGTATTGTGCAGAGAGTTTAATGAATGCCAGTAAACATAAAATTAAATTACATTCCAAATATTTTGAATTACACATTTTTTCATTACATTGTCGACAGATGGCAGGATTCATATCACGTTCCAATAAAATTTCAAACGAACATTTAGTGGTATTTTTATAACAAAATTAAATGAAAAAATATGGTTTCATCAAGCTGCAGTTAAGTATGACAAATTGACTAACTAATAATCACTGACACTATCGAATCCAGAGTTTCATGGGCGCGCAAATATAAACTCTCCATATATATATCCCTATCGTGAGCTAATCATTTCCTGTATAGTTCACCTCTATCAGATTATAGTTCGTATACAGTAAAAGCTACTTATTCGCAGGGGATACGTTCCGTAAATATGCCGCGAATACAGAAACTGTGAATATGGAATGGTAATTTGCATGGGTATATTGTGGACACGTTCCAAGATTCCATAATAAAATAAAAGTTATCAGAATAAAATCAATTTAATCAGAGATTGTTAACAATATTTGCTGTAAAGTATAGACCTAAAATAACTGAGGAATAAACCTTGTAAGGATTGATTTTAATTATTTTCTAGTAAACCATGATGGGCCCAAGTAACAGTAACCCCTGAAGATAGTAAAATAGCTGTATTTAATAAGGAAATTTGGAGGGGGTTAAGGGTAGAATTCCTGCAGGAGGTCAAAGGGATACAATGTCAATAGTTATTAATTATTATTGTCAGGCTTAGGCGAGAGCTTAAAGAACTTAGTATTTGTTTCTTGTTTTGCCGCTTAATCGACTCGTCAACGCGTAAACGGTCAAGCATTTATATTTTTACTTTAACTCTTAACTTCACAATGTATGCTATAAGATACATTGACTTAATTTATTTATTATTGTTTATAAAACAAAAAATAATTGATTGTAAATTACTTTAGTTTGTACAATATTACATAATAATGTACAATGATAACTTTGAGTTTTACATGCTTTTGTTTTCTTTGCAGTCTGAAACATTTGAATAACTGGCACGAAAAATTATTGTTTCACCAATTTAAGAGTTAAGCTGCAACACTATTTTTTTCCCCCGCTTCGGAACTAATTTTTCTTTCCTTTTACGAGACATTATAAATTGGGAACAATGCCGAAGAGACACGTGTTATTCAATCGAAAGTATTGCAACGAATAATAAGTTGAAACAATGAAACACCGATCGTGGGAAAGAGGCATTTCTTAAAGAGCATGGCGGCACGTGAATTATGATGGCGGCTTTCAACAACGAAATTTAGGTTCAGTGACAACAAGGTTTATTTCGCTATGATTTTGTTCATCCATTTGGTTTGAATCACTCCTTGTAAAAGCTGTTGTGGCACGTGCCTGCAGTAACACAATTTTCGATGCGTTAATAAAGGATACTAATCCTTCTAATATACCGACTGGATCCGCGAATAAAGAAATTTTAGCCGCGAATACAGGAACTGTGTCGAATTTTTTAACCCGGGAATAATGAAAGCGCGAATATCGGAACCGTAAATAAGGAGCTGTTACAGTAATTCTCCTATATCATTTTTGGTTTACCTACTGGGAGCTTTCCTTCTGGTTTTCCTACAAGAAGTTTCCATGCCCTCTTACAGTCTTCATATGATCTCCCCACAACACTCAAAGAGACTTAAATGTTCTTATTGCATCTGTTTTCCCATAAAGATAATGTAACTCGCTGTTATGTAGGACTAGTCTTCTCTAAGCACCTGTCTGTTCGTCTTACTCTGGCCCAAAAAAAAAATCCTAAGTATTTTATTTTCAATTTCCATTACTCTTGGCCTACCTATTAGCGCTTTCTCTCTGGTTTTCCTACAAGAAGTTTCCATCCACTCTCTTATTCCCCAAATGTCCAACCCATCAGATTCTAAGAGACTTAATTATTTTATTATATCTGGTTTTCCATAAAGATCAAGTAACACATTATTATGCACCTTCTCTATTCACTTATCTATTCGTCTCTCTGGTCCAAAAAACGTATTCTCAAATATTCGTAATATTTTCTCCTCCCTTAAAGTAAGAGACCAACTACTTTTCTTCTTATTCTTCTACTTCCACAAAGGATAGGTATTTCGACCATTCCGTCTTCCTTTAAACATATCGTCCAATCTTCTTCTCGATCATCGAACTTGACAATATCAATTTTCTTTTTTTGTGCGATAGTACATTTTGTCGTACTTACAGCAATGGTGACAATGACAAAGTTCAACTTCCTACATTTCGGGGTTGCCAACCTAAATAACTATACTGTAATATTACATATTACAAACCACGTGTGGAAAGTAAAACCACTACCCTCTCTGAATACTACGCACAAGCAAATACAAAAATATATCCAAAAGGTAGTGTTAATATACATTATACGAAACAAATCACTGCATTTTAAATGAATTGAACTTTATTTGAAACAATATAAAACAATAAATACGTCATTCGAGTTCTAATTCGCAAATTCGCGACTCTATTCGTAGATGGTAGTAATCTGTTGCATTAAATATATATATATAGTAAAACTTGTTTCATCCGGAACGTGAATAATGCGGAAATCTGTCTAATGTGAACAAATGTATTGGCAAAATAATAATTTTATCTGAATGTATTTTGTATAAAACGGAATCTGTCCAATGCGGAAACGGAAGGATATTTCTACACAATTCATGAAAAAATGTTTATAAGGCGGTAAGATAGACAAATAAATTAGTTTCCACTTATTTGAATCCCCCTTAGGTGAATTAACAATAAGAAATGATTCTTGCCGCCGGGTAATGTTACGTGTATCTGGAATTTTCTTTCGGCCTCACTGCACACCCGTTTTGCGAAATACAGTTCCTTTAACACATTTTTGGCGTGTGACATATGTTTTACAAATAACCAGTGCATTGTAAAATCTTAAATTAGTTTAAGATCTGATACCGATTTTGTACGCGTCTTTCACAGGTAACGTTCGGAATTTACGGAATAAAGATGGCTTAACTGTATGTATCATTGTCATTAAACATGGGGCAGTACGTATAATGGCTGTTAAATGTCACTGTGTGGTTCCACTTTGGTTTAATGGTGAATTGTTACTTGCCCTACCTCAGTAGCTAGTCGGTTCCTGTTTCAGGGTGAGCGCTGAGACTCCTATCTTTAACGGGTTCGGAAGGAGAATTGCGTGGGAACAGAAATCACTAATTATTTAAATTATTTTATTTTTTATCTCTGCCAACTTGAATGCACATTACACTGTGAAGATAAAACTTTTCTGTCCCTGGCCTTCGATATTTCACTAATAAGGACTAGCAAATGACTTATGAATTTGAGAGATTTTCCCTAAGTCTATAATCGTTTTTACAAGACATTTTAACCAAAACATTTAGATCTTCTTATCATGAGGTTTTGAGTATAAGTGTTCATTTGTCCTCATGAGTTCCGTATCGAAGTCAGGACCAATTAGAATATTCAACCACATGTCTTCCAAGGGCGTAACTAGTTTATGTAAATTACCACCTACATTTGTGATTTTTATTCTCACGGCTAGGGAGCGTGTTTGCCAGCTTGGGCTTTCCGCGATTGTAAATTTGGAGTTTGACGTTTTCTCCCAAACGTGATTTCTCAGGCTAGACCCAGCGTAAGGATTTCAAGTCTAATTTGAGGAGTTACATATTTATGACCTCTTTTTACTTAGGGTTTCAACCGCTTCTTCTATTTACCAATATGATATTTAATTTATTTTTAAACTATATTCAGTTCAGTCATTATTTATTCATTAAACGTATTCCTTAATCACTATTAGGGCCGTATCATATTCGCCACAAACAAAAAAGTTAAAGTCATCGAAGATAAATAAAAATAAACTCTCAGTACGTGTAATAACGACTAAATTTAATGTAAATGTAGAAAACCCCAAATTTATGAGATTTTTAAAATACCAAGAAAAAATACTGAAAGAATGGATGCAATAGTAAAGGAATCAACGAGGTGTGTTCTACAAGTCCACGATCAAAAAAATATCCAAATTTCCGGCAAGATGCTCTGAAGTCACGCTCTGGCTGTTCCTGTATCCCTAGCGAATAACGATTTCAAGGCATCTTCAGATTGATTGTGGACAGTTTCAAAAGACGACACAATGTAATGTGGAATGAAATTTTCGGGGAATAAAAGGATGTGCACGAGAGTATAGTTAGTGAGTAGAAACCGAAACTGCATACTTTACTTCCAGGATACGCGCCCAAAGGATATTTTTTTAACGCTGACGAAACGGGATTATTTTTTTCGCTCATTACCGTCGAAGTTACTCGTACATGCTATACTTCACTTTCCAACGGCAGCAGAACTACAATTAATCCAAGGTACGTAAAAATACATATACGTTGCTCTATAATCTAAGATTGAATTTTTTTTGTTTTTTTTTTTATAAGGAGGAATGCTGTCTGATGTGGAAAAAAAAATTATCCTATGCGATTCCGCTTTGAACGAGTTTTACTGTATTAAATATTGATATAAAATTTATATTTTATATAAATTATGCTTACAATTTAATTATTATAAGTTACATTTATTCTAAAAAAAAATATTAAACTGAAAATATATGAAAATATCATTCTCCGATTTATGATATGGATGCGAAACATGTAGTCTTACTTTCAGGGAGAAGAAATTATTATGAGTATTTTAGAATAAAAATTCTTAGGAAAAATGTTAGGACCAAAGAAAGATGAACGGACAGACAAATGGTGAAGACTACATAACAGTGAGCTACATGATCTTTATGGTAAACCAGATAATAATAATAGTTAAGTGTCGTAGACTGCGATCGGCAGCACATATGGAACGAATGGGGAATGAAAGAGGGCATACAAACTCCTTGTAGGAAAACCAGAGGAAAGCGCCCAGTAGGTTGGCCAAAAATTGGGTGAGAGAATGATATTAACCATGATTTGAAGAAAGGAGATTATGCAAGGAATGATTGGAAAATATTAGGTCAGGATAGGAATGTATGAAGAGCTTATGTCCTCGCGGTCATTAACATACGATTCTATAGCGCTAGTGAGTTAGTTATATGTAACATTTAAGCAATCTGTAGTTGGTTAAATACTTTTCCAAAAGTTAGCTGCAGAGTGAGAGATATATTGAGAGAGAAAGAATGCATTTTACTTTTTCATTCATTGAGGAGCTGTAGGTAGGATAAAAGTTATGAATGTAAGCAACCCTGAACCAATGAGTGTTCTTAAAATTATGCACACTGCCCAATTTCTCTCTAAACCAAATGAAAAGCAGGTTTAAATTCAAACACTACATGCATTTTAGTTTAAATTTTCATTTTTATATTTTTATTGCAAATGTATTATCCTCCTCCGACGAGTTTAGCGCTCAAAGGAATGTGGTGTGGGATGGATACTGGATGACAACATCAGTCAGGAAGGAAATACAATCATATTGAAAACATTCGCCCTATTTATGAAACAAGTTTGCTTTAGACCTATTCAAAACAGCAAACTGAAAATTGCATATTTCTGAATGAATAATACTTCCCTTCTACTCGGTTGTAGGAACAAAATAAACTACCTGCAAGAGTAGTAAACCGAATGGTAAGAATACCCTACTTCGCACCGCTGAACTCGTTGGAGGAGGGCAGTAAATATATCTATTTTGATAGCATATGTGTAAACTGTAAACTTTAAGTAATTATATTTCGATTCTATTAACTTAGTTTAACCTCTTACCTTATAAATACGTTTTACATGCCACACACCACTCGGGTCTTACAGTGGCACGACCGTCCGGAGAGGGACTATGAATCATACATATTTTTTTTTAACCACGCAAGATCATGAAGGGCCTCCCCGAATAAGTAGTCAGCTCA